>CM043719.1:23238937-23666437 GCA_023969325.1 Oryzias curvinotus
TTTTTTGATATTTTGCTCAGACACCATCTTTTGAATTCCTTTGTCACCCTATTTAGTGTTGGAATATAGACAAGCAAAACTGTGAAATATCAAGCTTGTTTGGAAATATCTTTAAGCATATGTTTTGTGTGTGTCTGCACATGTGTGTATGAAACTGTGATTGGAATGGTTGGCTTGTGCATGTGTTCTTGTAATGGAAATTACTGCTGATGGTTGGCTGACAGTGATGTGAATTGTGTTAATTAACAAAGTAACACTGACATAGGAGGAAAAAGTGTTCTGTTGTCTTTGAAGACAGAATTTCTCTGAACATTGGAGGTCATGTGCGTTCAGGAGGGAAATTTCTCCTCATCCTCAGGCAGATTTAGAATTGGCTGAGGCTTCAAATTATTCTTTGATTTGTTCAATATTTGGTCATTCAGTTTGATTGTTCTTGTGGGTATTTACTTTTGCACCACATGCAACGTACAGTAATAACTTTTGGAGTCATAATCAGGCTTTTGATTTGACACTTTTATTCAGTTTTTGGATTGAACTATAGATAGATAGATAGATAGATAGATAGATAGATAGATAGATAGATAGATAGATAGATAGATAGATAGATAGATAGATAGATAGATAGATGGATGGATGGATGGATGGATGGATGGATGGATGGATGGATGGATGGATGGATGGATGGATGGATGGATGGATGGATGGATGGATAGATAGATAGATAGATAGATAGATAGATAGATAGATAGATAGATAGATAGATAGATAGATAGATAGATAGATAGATAGATAGATAGATAGATAGATAGATAGATAGATAGATAGATAGATAGATAGATAGATAGATAGATAGATAGATAGATAGATAGATAGATAGATAGATAGATAGATAGATAGATAGATAGATCAAACTTAGGATAATTAGTAATGAATTGATTGGAAAATATTTATACATACATCCATGTACACATGTAAATGATTTAATTGTAATTACTCTTAATCCTAAATAGACCTATTAGTTCTAGAGAACATGACACATTGAAACCGTAAAACATCAAAAGGAGTTTATGATGAAATGTGGCCTTTTTGACCTTTTCCTTTTCTTGCCCTAATTTCAGTGATTTTTTTAGAGCTATGCTGAATACAAACAAATAGTACTGCTAAACAAATAGTACTGAGTATTTTTATCTGTGTTTTCCTCGACAGTTGACCTTTGTGATCTCTGGTATCATATTTTGCCCAACACAGTTCAGTTCTTAATAAAAGAAAAATCCCTGTAAGTAGTCTGTACATTTGAACTCACCTGTTTATTGATTTTCTTTCCTTACTGTGAACAAACAGAGCTTTTCCTTTGGCTCACCACTAGAGGGTAAAAGACCTTTTCTCACATAATCTCGTGGTTTATTTCTGATGCTCACACATGACCTACAAACCATCCGTCAGCACAGCGCACATGAAGAGAGGGCGAGGGTTTATAATCCAGCTCTGCTTTCCTCTAAATTTTCTCTGGCTAGGAATAAAAGGCTTCAGAACTCGTCAACTCTCTTTAGTGTGAAAATTATTTTAGAATTTTCATACAGAGCTAGAATTTCCACAAACGTTAAGATGTAAAAGAACAACAACAAACATATTAAATTGTTGTTAACGTAGCTTATAAAACTACAAGATACTCAATGCTTTCTCATGTCAAAAGGCAAAATCCTGAAAACTACACAAAAGTATAATTTGCTCATAGTTTCCATTCATATTGGAATGTATGAATTTTAAAACTATCTGAAAAGAAATATACCTTTAGGAAAGTAAAAAATTATGAAAGCTGTTACACAAGGAGGCTGATGAGTGAACATTCAAATTAGAGGACTAAATCCTAACAGAAGACATTTACACATGTAAAGATGCCAAATTTATTGAAACAACCACCCTATTTTTTCTGTCTTGGATACATGATTGTGACAAAGTGCACACAAAATACCCCCTTCTTATGATTGAGCCCATTCATTTCAGTTTATTATGATACATAGATCCCAATAAATCATACTAATCTTAAAAAAAAATGCTCTGTGCAAAGTTAGCATAGATATATTTTATTTAAAACGACTAAGTCTTGTGAATCCAACCTACAGATGTAATGCACCTATGTCATAATGAACAATAGTGCGACTTTTACAAGATTGTTTCACGTTTTCAATCACTTTCGGAAGACAGACTATGGGGGCATATCAATGGTAACATGCTTTTTCAGGCAAGAGCTGATTGATCTGTGATGTCAGGATGTAAGACAGGTTGCAGACACTGCAAACTATTTTGCAACGGATACAAACAATACTGTTAACTATGACGTTTGTGCATTTTTTATGCCACACACAATTGTTCTTATATAAGGTTGTGTACATTAGCTACGTGTCATCTAAGCAAGGAAAAGGAGCTCTGTGGTAATCCCAAAATGGATTATGCACTTATTTGCATTGAATCTCCTGAGGAAATGTGATAATAAAGGTGCTCTGAGGTTCTTTCTTCTTTATCCTCTTTCCAGCGCAGCCTGCCGCTCGCTCACTCTGGCTGCTGCTTCATGCATCTTTCAGAAGATGAGAGGTTGCCTCCACTTTCTCACGCCATGTGTGACAGGGAGAGAGAAAAACAAGAGACAGATGAGGGAGAAGCAGTAGGTTGCAGCTCACCCAGCCCACATAATTTGTACAGTCACAGTACTCCAGGGTATTTATATAAAAGTGAATCATCGTATGCTGTTCTTTTCTGCATCGTGAGGTCTTCCCCAAACCCTGCCTCCTCTGCCTCCGCATTTCGTGACGCTCTCCATGATTCTCATCAGCACAGCTATCTTTTGCCTAGGCATCTGAGGAACAGGCATCTGCCTCTCCTGCTTTTGACCTCTCCTAGCTGCCACCCCCTTCTTTTTTATTTTAACTTCTGCCCCTCTCTCATTTTCGTCTTTTCCCAGCCTCATTGTCCCACTTTTTCTGTTTAATCCCCTTCTTCAGTTCCCTTTCATTTATTAAGGAGAGCAACAGTTTCCTCTGTCCAGAGTACAGAGAGATGAGAGAAATTACAGTGTCTAATACTTTAAAGACCACAGACGCATTTTAAAATGTCAGTACATATGATGTAGTAAAAGTGAAGCATTCAAATACTCCTTAATATTGCCAATTATTAGTTTAGCAAAGGTGGCTTAAAGACCCATAAAAAGTGATTTTTTGCAGGCCTGCACAACAAATAGCAAAAGTATCATTATTGCGGTATCAAACTGTGCAATAAACATATGGCAAAAGATGCCCAAAATTGCAAATAAATGGTTACCTTAAATGTGCTAACAAAATCTTATGGCAGCTTGAAATATTTAACGAATCAAATAAATCCATTTATGCATTTGACCAATCAGATGGAGCCCTTTTATGCTAGATGTTCGCCTCCTCTGTAGACAAGGGTCATTTGGAGCATAATTAAAGTTATGTTGACTCATATTTAATTAAACTGTTGCAGTGAAATGTTAATGATGCTTTTGGTTGTTTTGCTATTAGTTCATGTAGAGAAAGTCATATTGTCAATATTGATTACTAATATCGCAATTTATGATTCCAGACAAAATAAAGTGCAATTGTGTAAGTGTAATTTTTAGTTTAACATGTTCTTGTGGCATTTTTCTGATGCTGGGGGACAAATGTAAGGAAAATTAAGCTTAAAACTGCATTTCTGAGTATTGCTTCATTCGAATCATTTTGAATAAGGAGCAGATGAAAACATATTATACAAAAAAAATATAATATAAAATTTGAAAAAGATTGTATTAGGTTGGGGTTGTAATCTAGCAAAAGACTTGTAGATGAGATGATGGGAAATAAGGGCGGGCTTACTCCGCCTACAACTCAAAAGGCGAAATTCAGATGAACAATTGCTGGTGCAGAAACTAGCTCAACTAGAAAATGACAGGTTTTTTGGATTTAAGCTAAAAACAGCATAAATATAATTAAAAGACTCTTTTTAAAAATAGACTGAATGACGATCAGAGTGATATTTTAAGCATTATTTGAAAAATGTTATAAAATTTTTTACTCACAATTTAAAAAGTTCTTAAAAGTATTCTTTAGAACAATGTTTATTTGGTTAAGCTATTATCCTATATAAAATATTTTAGCTGTATAAATCTTAGTAGGACTGAAATTGTATTGATGCTGAAAAGAGAAATTGTAAAATTTCTGTAAATTTACTTCTCCTACAGTTCCCCCCACCTTTATGTGGCTTTAAATGCTTCTAACAGAATCAAAACTCCAGTTGCGGTTCGAAGAAATAACTTTCAGTGAATCCAACTGCTTCCCGCAAAGCATGCGGTCAACAGATGTTGCCCTTATGCGATCAAACTGAAGATGATAGATGTGTCTATAAAGGTAATGCATTACCAACCACAGGAGCTGCCAGGAATCCTGGAATTATATTAACCCAACTAACTCACTCCTATGAAACCACACATGCTCCATCTGGACAGAGATGAAAACATCCCATCTCTTTGCCTTCTTAAAGGTAAAGATTAAAGATAATGTCTGTTTTTGCCTACAGTATATAGGATCTCTTGTAGCTGCATGTTGCCGGATGACTATTTAGGCGACAGTTTAGAGCTGAACTGCACATCTGACTCTGATAAGTGTAATTCTTGCTAAATATAATTTAAAACAAATGCACTTTAATGCCTTTACCTTCAAAGCACCTGAGTCCAGCACAGCCTCACAAGGTATAGTCTTCTGTCTATCGTTGTGTGCTTCAAAGCCATCAAAAAACAATAAAATTATGACAAGTCCAAGTATGTTTTTGACCTTCTTAATGTACATCGTTCGACTTGTAAACTTGTTGGATTTATTTAATTCATTCTTTAAAAAAAACATGTGAAATATTTACCGGTACTTGCTCTTAAGCACTAAAACAACGTTAAATAATAAAAAGAATAAATGAACAAAAATATTATCTGCCCCCTTTTTCTGTAACTTTTTCAGTGAATTCATCAAATGGTCAAGTACTTTAGTTGTCAACAAAAACATTCTGCAGCCAAAAAAATGTAGTTCTTCTACACTAAATTTGATCTTTAAGTAACAATGTTCTTACCTTTATACTTGTTATAAAACTCTTATGGGTTTGCAGTTTAGGGCCACTTTATAAAAGAAGAAACATCAACCAATTCACTTCACCAATAACCAGTTGGTGGCGCTTTAGAAGAAAAAGTAAGTCAGGCTTCACTAGCAGCAATATAAAAAAAGTCCAACTTTACAACAAAAACAGCATGTTCCAAATCCTTTTTTTGTTTGTTTTTTTATTTTATTTTTATAAAATAGATTTTTTTTATCCGGGCTATTTTTTGTTAACCTCAGTATTTTCCTTAAGCTGTATCTTTGATTTCTTTCATTTTATTTTATTTATAATTTTAAAATAACAGCACAATCAGTTTCACACAAAGGGTCAGACAATGACATCATTAAAAATAGTAACAATACAAAATTATTACGTATGAATTGGAGCAGGCAGAAGCCTTTCTTATTTAAGCCTGCCCCAAGATATTAATTATGATTTTGTACTCAGATCATATAGTAATAACCATTATCCTCTATGAAATACAATGTAAGCTTCAAACCCATAGAATAATGTGTTGTTGGTTGTTTGATGATAATTTTGCCAAAATTATGAAGTCAGTGAAATTATGTATTCTAATAATTTGTCCATACCATGACATGATTATTGCTTATTTAAATACATTTATACGTTGACTCTCCTTTAGTCCCGGATCCAAATTATTCCACAGTTTTACTCCAAAACATAAAGTCAATCCTTCCTGTGTTATTTGTACCATCGGAATATTGAATTTTCCTTTTCCTCCTAATTTGTGAGAATTGTCCCTTGCTATGAATAATTTCTATATATTATTTAGTAATGAATTATTATATGGTTTGCAAAGTGTATAGTCACAAGTGTATCTAAATCAACCATACGGTTGACAGTCACTTTTTTTGTGATTTGGATCTTTCAGAAAACAAACTTTAGTAATGTGGAGATAAAAAATAATAATACTAAAGGCTGTCAGTAAATCTGTGCATTTCTTGTTGGTTTTTATTTTTATTTTTTTTACACTCAATTGTCTCAAACAACAGAAGCTTTTGAGAATGACTTTTCATTAACCAGTTTGAGAAAACCCTGCTTTCCTTTATGCAGAAAATGTAAAAATTAAAGGTACCGTAATAGTAAGACTCCTGAGCACAAAAATATGCATTAGTTACAGTCATTTTTAATATCCTTTCAAACAACACACAAAATTACTGATATGAATGACAGAATTGTTTACTTATTTAGCATAATTTTTTCTGTCTACGACATCACATTTGGAAAAAGAGAAGAAAAGGGCAAATAACAAATGTAGTCAATTTAATGCTCAGCTGATCAAATATCAGATCGGATCATAAAATAATTAGAAGAGGGAATATTTCTGACAGAGCGCATTTACACTATAGTTCAGGGGGATATTGGGGGATGGGACTCGCCCTGACAGTCACAGTGGGGAGGTTGTATGGATGTTCACACAAAAAGGAAATCCTACAGAACAGAGACTTTTCAAGGGCAGGCACTGTACTTAGGTCGGCAGCGTAGAATCCACACACCCACAGAACTAAGCTTTGCAACCATTCAAATTTAACATGGGCATGACCCATTTGAAAGTGGCTTTGCATGAGGCTTTGTTTCTTTTTGGGCACCGGAAAGCAGTTAAGGAGATGTGTTGGCAGATGTATTGGGATGGCATTGTGTGGTTAGGACATTTCAGTCGAACGGCTGGAAAGCACAGAACTGCACTCAACTCAAAATACAACTTGTCATGTTTGGCAAAGGTTTCATGCCCCAAGCATAGAGCCCTGATGATTAAACATGAATGAGTCTGTGATTGTTCGATGAGTTTTGTGTGTGTGCAACACTACGGGTCCTTCCCCAGAGTGGTTCTGTTCGAGGCGATGCTGGTTACCATGGCAGCAACACCCTGAATATCTCCCTCATCGTCCCCTTCGTTCCCCTGTCTTTTGCTATTTCTGTTTCCATCTCTTCTCTTCTCTTCTCTTTCCATGCTCACATATTCCTCTTTCATAGTGTGTGACCGTCTCTGCTGCTGTCCTCACGCAGCGCAGTGGGCATGCAAGCAGGCCACCGGCCACCATGTGGATGGTACACTTGGTCGTGGTCCAGGCTCACTCATGCCTGCCAAAGATATGGTGCATGTGAAAAGTATCGTAGCGTTGCACATATCACCCTTGTGCTGTCCAGCCATCTATCCTGCAAGATGGGTTCTCAAATCTCCAGTATGCATGTGTTCCGTTTCAATGCTTTAGGCAAAAGCTCAACTGTTATCCATGTCTTTCTTTTGTTTTGTGTAAACCATATGCTCAAGGTTTTTACAGAACAAAACCTGCAGTGCTCACATGTTTAAGTTGCACCTTGTCTGTAGAAAAGGACATTATTCACACATTGCTTCCGTTTGTGAATCTTTGCATTGGCGCCCGGATCGTATACTTCATCAGACTAAATAGAGAGTGAGAGAAGGAACGGGACAGATAAAGTGTAATGAAGAGGAGCAATTTCCATTCCTCATGAAAATCCGCAGACAGAGATTGAGCATCTTGGGGAAACGTGTTTGAGTGTGTAGTCACTGTGGGCGTGAATATATGTGCGCTTAGATGCCTTTTCAATTATGAGTACATCGCTAAATTTAAATCAGCTGTTTTTATTGTGTGTGTGTGTGCACGTGCCCCTAAACCTGAGAACAATAGCCACAGGGTAATCAATACTGACTGCAAATGATGGCTATTACAGGGCCTGGCCTGTTGTGGGACAATGCGGCACACTGGCCCGGACGGAGCTAGTGCGTCACGGTTTCTGGATTCAGTCTCTCTTTGTTCACACCCCTTCTTGTTGTGCTTGATAACTGAAGCAGTTAGTTGTGTGTGCTGCTCATCAAAGCCTGCATTTAATCAAATCACCTACCATAACATGGTATCAGGATTAGAAACACAAATACAGTCTATTTTTAACTAAACTGTTGCAAATTGGTCCAATATAGAATCTGTGAGATCCAATAATGTGGCGTCTCACTTTAGAGAGGATTTTTTATAATTCATCCATCCAGGCCAGAGGTCTGCAACATTTAAAGTCCCACTCCAATCATATTTTGATCTATTGTAGAAGTGTTCCCTGTGGTCTTTTTAAACTATGATTACGCCAATTTAGGTAAAAATCCAAAAACCTGTGTCCTTTTTTAGGATATAGTGGGCGAAACAGTTGAAGCAGAAGTAAGCCCACCTCTCCTTCCCGACATCCATCTGCTTACACTCTCTCCTACTATCTCACAGCTCCTTAAACACCGATCCTAACATATCTGGTGCAATAACAGTTTTGAGGCGAATGCCAGCTCGGACGAGGAAAAGGAAGACGTACATGGAGCAGGGAGCTTGTGGCTAGGTTCTTCATCACACCTAAAAGCTTTTTCCAACTGCACTTTTTCACCTGCTCCCAATCCACAATGATTTTAATAAAGAAATACTCAGAAATGCTATTTTAATCTTAATTTTCTTTATGCATGTCCTCCATCATGACAAAAATGCAACAACATGTTAAAAACACCAAAAACTTGATTTATATTGGATTTTCATCTTAGATTAACCCCACACAGCATTTAGATTCAATAGATATATAACCCATGCATGCATGTGAAAAGCCAAGCCAGTTTTCTATTATGTTTGCTTTATACATAACTGCTCTAGATAACCATTTTCCATGAGAAGTCATCCTACCTTCACAAACATCTTACTAAAATAATGTATTCATATTGCTCTTAAATTATCCTGGGTAGAGTTCAGTTGTCTCAGAGTCTCCCTAACTGACCTCGAACCTGTAATTTTGCATTTGTCCTCGGTATGCTGTTGAGGCTTTATGGAATCGACCAACCAAAAATTAAAACTAATGTATTTATTATTTAAACTTGTCTGCTGTAGATTTATTTGCTTGTTTGTCCAGATCTTTAGGTAATGATGCAACCTTTCCTCAGAAACATGGGCATGCACTTTCAGTTGTAAATATATGCATGTAAACCCCTTTGAAGATGGTACAAAGGCAACAAAACAGAATATCTTTTAAATTTTTTTTTTTTTGGATAAATAATGTGCTCTGCGAGCTTTCCACCAACAAGATGGGAAAAAAGCCTTTTTGCCACTGTGTTTCATCACCTTTTCTGTAGTAAAAAGTGGAACATTTTGGGATTGAAACTTCAACACCTTCACAGTACACGTGATGTAAATAAACTTCAAATAAAAGACAAAGACATTCATACTTGTAAAAAAAATTAAGGAAACATCTAGTTTCATCATTTTTTTGTTGTTGTTTTGGTTTGTTCTATCTTTTTATTTATATATTTTGACATGCAAAACTAAAAAGGCAACTTGCTGGCTTTATGATCCATTAACCAGGAGACCTGCAAAATGTTTAAAGTTTAAAAAAATCCTTACAATATTTGATGTCACCCATCACCAATTTTTATTTATGCACATATTTACAACTATGGCACCTCCAAAATAAATTGGTCTTATGAGGAGAGTCACTGCTTTCAGTGAAAAGACTGTTATGAAGCTGCGGAGAAGCCTTTTTGGGTTTTAATTATTTTCTTAATTCCTCCAAGACTCTTTTCTCCCACACTGAAGAACCGATTTTTGGCAACTGGTCCTCCTCAGTCAGCCAAACAACAACAAATGGGAGTATTTTTCTGAAATGTCTTTATCCATGTGTGAGCATGACTGGATCTTTTGCTCATGGGCAGGGCAGGACGGTCTACGGAACTGTAAATTCCCCTGATCCCAAATATGGCTGAAAATTAAATAGATAATCATTATCTGTGAATCAGACTGATAGAAACACAGAAATACTGCTGTGACACATATGCATTCTCTGTTGTACAATGCTGTGGTGTTAGTAAGGTGTTATCTGTTTTTTATTTTATAAATATAGATCGAAAGCAGTTTTTGCCATTGGATAAAATCCTTCAATTCAAGGATACCCACAAACACACATCCAGGACACAGGGAGGAAACAAAGTATTCTGCCAAACACATTCCCAGATTTGGCATTCATGGTGTGAGGGTAATGACTGGAGACCAATATGGTGCCGGCCTTCCTGCGTCCTTGTTATGTTCTGCTTCCCTGAATTTTGGATTTGTTTTCCCCCTCATTCCAAGACCTCGGAGCATCCAACAGACCCCTGCTGTGCCCACTTATGGATCTCCCTCTTCTGCTACACAGCATCCATCTGACATCTCTTTAAAGTGTACTTATCCCAACAATCTAGTGCAGGGACAGCAGTGATGGGATGATCATGCTGTGTGTTTGCATTTGCCGTTAAGAGTTTAACCTCTAAAGTCCTGGTGGCACATCGGGGTTTGAGTTCTCCAGGAGAAGATGCCTCACGGCTTAAAGGAGTGACTGACGATCACATCAGTAAACTGCAAATAATTTATCTGCATTCAGCTTCAACAATCAATAGCTGAATTTTCATGCATTTTCTCCATGTGAAGCACATTGGACAAGACAAACGTAAAATAAAGAATCACAAATTTAGTCAATCTGGACAATATTCTGGCTAATTTGCAGCATTTAACATTTGAAGCCAAGATTACACGACCAAACAATCAACAATCTCCAACAATGTTATGGTGTATAGGAGTCTGTGAGACAACATGCTAATGAGCGGACATCTACTGTCAGATGGTTCTTGCCGGTGCCACGCCTCGGTCTGCACACTGCAGCCAGGGGTAATTGAACCCTTCTGCTACCATTTGCCTGCAGCAACTGTAGTGTTTTCCTAGAGTGCTGGAAGGTAGATGTTGAGGAATAAACAGAGTTTCAAAAGCAGTTTCATGGTTTTATAACATTCTTTGATAAATAAAAATGATTAAATAAAGAGAGTAAACTCTGGACTGACGTTTAATTCAGTAAACAGAGACAGCCTAATTATATATTGTTCACAGTGGGTTTCAGCTGCAACAGTTGTACATACAATCACAATCCCCCCCCCCCCACCTTTATGCCATGCAATTAAAATAAAAGAAAATCACTGTCATAACGTTCACTAATAACAGGCAATTTTGAGTGTATGTCATATAGCCTATACACTGAAGCTGAAGTTGAAGGGTCTTTGTTGCTAATAGCGGGTCAAAATAATCACTATGAAGTGAGTTTAGTGTGGGTTTTTGATGTTAAGCCTTTTTCCTACTAGTAACTTTGTGTGTAATTGCTGTAGAACTTCTAGCACACAGAACGCCCCACTGCTGTTAAACTAATGGAAAAACAGACTTCCTGCAATGCAACAATACAGAGTTGCCTTTATGCTTTCTGCCTTTTAATTGCACAAAGATGAAAACATTTTTTCTTATTGGAAAAATGTGGTTTATTTCACAATCATCAGTTTTGTTTTTTTAGATAATGCGCATGGACTAAACCATGTTTAAACTCTTGCACATACAAATATCCATATATTTTATTATATGTTCTTTGTGCAGCAAACTAACGAGCTTGTTACTGCCATGAGATGCCTGTGGCTCCAATAAATCCTCCATCTGCAGACAGCAATCCTTTAGGGATTGAAGGAGTTTTTCTTAAGATGTTAGAGTTGAAGAAAGAGACGGAAGGACCACATATTGTATTTCCACTGTTGTTCCTGTCTGAATGAAAATCTATGGATATTTGTCATTGTCTTTTGACTGAAAGTCCATTTAAAAAAAAAAGTATTGGCATTACTTGAGTTGGTTTTAGGAACTGCTGTCAGATGGTTCAACATTCAAAAGAACAAGTTAATCTTGGGGTGAATTCAGACTGGACACATTTGGTCCACTTTAAGTGAACCAGAGTTCATTTTTCCCATCAATTCGTAACCAATTTTCAGTCTGAACACACCCATGCGGACTCTGGACCAGGACCAGGAACCGCTCTCAGACCCATCTTTCGAGGTGGTCTCGGTTCGTTTCCAATTGGACTGAGCTTCCGTCTGCTCTGAGATTCCTCAGTCTGAATGCAATCAGAAACTATAATAATAATGGATAGTCATTGGATTTACCTGTGCTTTTCCAGACACTCAAAAGCGCTTACAATGTGTCCATTAGTCACTCACTCTTCATTCATGCTTGGTGATGGTGGGGCGTGGCCACCAGTTCGCGCCTACAGTCTCTCTGACCATTATCAGGATCATTCATGTTGGTGGGCGGTAGCATTGACGGTCTTAAGGGTGTTAGCTGCTCACCAATTCAAACTGGGAATCGCACCCGGCTTCCCTGCATGTTAGTCCTTCACCTTACCAACCCAGCTACCCAGCCGCCATTAGTTCAATGAAAATCAATGAAACTGAACCAAAAAGGCCACCGTAACCGATGTAAACAGAGTGGGCATGCAAGAACAGATGAGCAATTCCAAGCTTCATAGCTAATAATTCATAGCTAATCATGACAACAATGTAAATACCACTTAACTACGCTGTAAGCACTGTACTGTAAAAGAAAGCGTAACTTTTTTTTTTCTTTTTCATTTTTTGTCCTCTAATGCAATGTTAAAAAAGGACCTCATTTCCTTTTCAGGCTTTATTCTTATTGTAATAAATCTCATTGTTTTAGGCAGCAAACTAAACTGGCTCATCAAGCTTTAAGAAATTACAAACATTAAAGAAAAAGTTAGGATGATGTGACTCAAATACAAGGAATCACTTTTTAATGTTTGCAATTTCCTGATTGGAAATGTATATTTCTGTTCTTCCAAACCATTGAATTTTGCTTGCCATATAATTGCACCATTCTTCTTTCTAATTACTGACACAATGACCTTGTGTTGACCTCTTTCCAGTATTCATTAGTTCAGATCAATAAGGCTTGAGTGACATATTTGGCCCCAGGATGTCAAGAGACCATCAAGGATGCCCCCTTTGGAGGTGAACCAACCTTTTAACTTGTCAAATCTTTCAGTGTTTTGACTTTCCTCTTAGTAGACACATCAGATTTTCATTGTTAGACTGCTGCGTCATTTCCCTGCATTAGAAACCCCTGCAGACAGGAAAACTGCCATCTCTGCAGAGGACGTAAAGCAAAGGACAAAATATTGATGACAGTTATCTATAAAAGAACCAGCCGGGCTTTTAAAGTCAGTATAACTTGTCTTAATGATTAATGACCAATGTTCCCTCACTCACACACACTCGCTTGCACCAGAGGTATTAGAGTAACAAGGTTAAAGCACACACACCTTTTCCCAGTCCACCCTGATTCCAATCACTTTTTTCTCCTCTCACTTTGATTCATAAAACTGTCTGATGTAGCTTTTACAATGAGGCAGATTATTGCTTTCCTACTAATACTAGAGACATTTCACACTCAAGCATGTGAAGAGTTTAGGACAGAAAATCCAATCTGTGGTAGAGCGCGATGATGAAATATCAATGTAATATCTAGTGAGAAGCTTGGGAAACCTCAAAAGAAAGTCAGTGCGAGATATGATGGAGCGTTTATAATCTGATTCTGTTCCCTCTGCCGCTCTTCTCCCTTCTTATTGTGTGCTTTCCTTTCCTTTTCCTGCTTGATTAATAACCGTGCACACATTTCAGCTGCACTGGATTTTGCAGGAGGCACAATCACTGGGTCATGCTTCTTTCATCTGCAAATCTCCCTCTGCACCCTCTGTGTTGCTATTTATGGCACGCATGCAAATACAGCAGCACGGCCGAAAATGAAGCAGGGATTGGGAAAGCCATGCAGGGAGTAAGGGTGGAGGAGGAGGAGGAGGGGGGGGGGGGTATCTGATATGGCTCGCGTTTGAAGAGAAGCAGTAATCTGGCTGCAGAAAGCCGTCGATGCTGGAGGATGGTCAGGATGACTTGGCATTAGACAAATCTAATGTGAGCTAATGGCTGGACTTGCTTTGATGAGTGGACTGTGCTAGAAGTGCTGGAACCAGGCTGAAAGACATCAAAATGAAGCTGGTCTCAGACAGCTAAACAGGGTCAGACAACATTCCTCTGCACCACCAGTAGCACTCTCTACTGCCTAGCATGCCACATTACCTTTGCTGCTCCAACCAGCCATGCATGTGCCTTCACCAACCCTGGAATGGGAACAGCCCTATCAGCACTTTGTCTCCACTCTGTTGTGGTGTTTGTGTGTGTGTGTGTGTGTATGTGTGTTTTGGGGGCTGATTGTGAGTCGCCTTGTTAACAAAACACCATGCATAGCCCTCTCTCAGCTCCTCTGCTGCCCTGCTGGTGAGTGTGTTTGTGTCCAGCCAGCAGTCCTGTGAGTGAAAAGCTTTATCAGCTGAATTACTGGAAGTTAGCTGTCTCAATCAATTAGATCTTGCTGGCTGGGACGCATGGGCAGAGCTGCATTTCCCTTTCATGTCCTTCTCTATCCTGCCATCTTGTCGTCCTTCATTTTGTCTCCTCTTCCCTTTCACCTCCCCTCTGGTAAGCCACTAATCCACATACATATGCAGCAAATTACATTATCCGTATAACACAAGTGTCAGCTTTTGAACCGTATTCCTGTAATGAGACAGCAGTCCAAGAGGACAAACTTTACTTAAACTCCTCAAAGGAATTGCAGCTTTGAAAGGGAAAATGGAGGAAGGAAGACCAAAAGGATTAGAGGAAGAAGGGATGTGTAAGGGCAAGGATACTCTAAGGTCCTGAGATAAGCACTAACTCTTTTTTTTTTTTTCATTTTTTCCCTCAAAGTGCTCAGAGGATTCTCAAAGGGGTGGTGTCATTCACATCAACATGAATAAGCACACACACAGCCCTACTGCGAGGATCACAACCGTGACCTGTGGTTTCAATAAACAAAATACAATTTAGAGTGGCTAGAAAGCATTTTGGGTTCTGAATGTTCCTACTATTTTGGATTAAAGCTTTTGAACATGCAGAAAAGACCAACACTTCAGAAGACATTTTATAGAGGAAGCAGCAGTCAACAACAGCAAACATTTTCAGATCTGCTTGTATTGGAAAAAAATTACCTGTAATTTCCTTCATTTATTGGTTGTTATAACTCAAACATGTGTACTCATCATACTGGTTAAAGACCCACTATGGAGAAAATCGTGTTTTGGGGTTTTTAGCATGTTCTTGTTGATATTTTCTGATGATGGAGGACATTTATAAGAAAATTCAGCTTAAATTAGCATTTCTGAGTATTTCTTTATTCAAATTGAGCAGATGAAAAAAAAAACAGTTTGAAAAATAGCTTATTAGTGACATTTAAAATACAATGGGTAGGCCACAAGCTTCCTGTTCCACTATATTCTGATGCATCCACGTGTAGACAAATAGATCTATGTGCGTCTTTGTTTTCCGCATCTTATCTGTCATCTGGTTCAAAACTGTATGACTGGATGGCTCCAATACTGCTCACCATTTTTGTTGCAACTGTAGTGTTAGGTTGGGGTTGTAAGAGGCTGTGGCTTTGCGGGAAAAGGTGTAAAAAGAGAGCTCTCAGTAACGGCAAGGGGAAGGGAGGGTGGAGTTGTTCTAATCTGAGTATGTTTTTTCATTTTGGCTAAAAAATGCATCATCACAAATAAAAGACCACTGGGAACACTTTAAAAATAGATCAAAAGATGATTGGAGTGAGTCTTTAAATAAAAAAAATGTATTCATGACACAAACATGTTTTTTTTTTACATGGAAAAGAAGCATTTTTTGAAACTGTTATATAATCCAAACAGATTTATGTTTCCATCACAATTGACTCAATTCCCCTGATTCGATCAATCTCCGAAGGGTTAATTGGGACTTTAGGCCGGATGTTGCACAGTAGAGATTTATTAGCAAGATGTCGCTTAAATCAACTTCTTTTTCCCCAGCTGTGTTATTTCTAATAGCACCTAGCCAAAATGGTACAACAGTTGGGTTGTTTAGGAGGGTAGTAATTAGCTTGTCAAACAGTGTTTGCAGCTCATCATGTGGCCTGCTCTCAAGATGCTACTGGGCTTATTATCAGCTGTCATTGCTGAATTAAATGTGGTGCTGAGGTATGGATAAGAGGGGATGCTTATTGTGAAAAAGGTTCAAAACAAAGGCTGGCTACATCCTCAGCTAATGCCCGAAGATGCTGATGAAGAGGACATTTTCATTAATGATTTAGAATTTAGAAGTTTTTAGATTTGTACAATTTCACACAAGACATTTGTATGCCTGTGCTTGTGTGTGTGTCAGATTTATTTCTATCCCTCATGTCTGCAGTGATGCATACGTGCCCCAGAGACAAGGAGAGATACAGAGGCACACATGGAAGAGGTCACATGGGCTCATCATGTGCTGCTGCTGCTGGAGGCCTGGGTCAAACAGTAGCCCTTACTCTGTGTGTGTGTGTGCGGATCTCTGTACAGAAAGTACAGCTTGATAGTAGGACTTTTGTTAAGGCTTGTGTTTGACTGTCACGAAGAAAGAGATCTGTAACAAGACATTAACCCTGTGAAATTTGCAGTTTAGCTCTTAGTCTAAAGATTAGACTGAAACTCAGCTCTGAGCGTACCCTACTTCTCTGTAAACTTATGCTCCATCCAGAAAAGAAATTAAAGTTGGAAAACAAATATAAACAATTAACATTAGTGTTTACAATCAGGTTCAAGCAAAAGTACCTACAGACTCAACTGATGTTCATCAATGTCATGCTGGGATCAGAATATATATTGACCTAAAAATGGCATTTTAGAAACCACTTGCTTAATCATCACTGCTCACCATCACACAGTCTCTATTTGAAATGATTAACCACCAATCATTTAAAGCAGTAGCTACATAGGAAAGTAGTTGTTGTTGAAAATTATATACTTTTATGGCTGCCTTTAACCCCTAAATGCCTATTGATGCAAACTTGCATCAAACCACTTTAGCTCCAAATTAACTTAATTTACATGATATACATGAAAAACATTAAGGATTTTTTTTCTCATAGATGGAAACAAATTCAGGTGTCAAAGGGTTAAATTGATAGTTTACAAAATGTACTTATAATGTAAAAATAATAGGAAGCCTTTCAATCCTGCTCATCTTTGAAGCTCAATTAGGAACTTTATATATAAATATTTAAAAAAATAAACAGTAAAAAAAAAAAAAACTAAAGCAATTGAAACTCAATTGGCCATTGAAAATTATAAAACCAGTCTTTAGTTAGACAGTGGTAAAGATAAATCAAAGCCGTAAATTTTTTTTAGGTACAGTAGCTAATCATTTTTCTTTAGTTAAGCAAGAAAATCCTGTGAATTTATCTGCTGTGTTGACGCCATTGACTAAATATGATAACTGACTAAGTGACCCCTCTTCTCCGGCATTCCAAACTGGAAGTATTGGTTGCAAGACGGCAAAATCATCTAGACTTTTATTGAGAAACTAACAGCTATTCCTCAGTCATTGTAATTTTATAACCCTTCTTTCTCCGCTCCGGTTTTTTTTACATGTTGTTGATAATCCTATTTTTTCTTTAGTTTAAGTTATTCCTGATTGAGAACTTTCACCGACATATTGCAACTTATCTACATTATAAACTGGCCAATCAGATGCGTCACATCAAACGTTTGAGAGGTTTAAATTGACAGATTCTCCTGAGCCTGCTTTCAAGTGGACTTCCAACAAGCTCACTCCTGATTAACCCTTGTGCTATCCTAGACACGTTAACATTGGGAGTTGGGTCATCTAGACCCCACAAGACAGTTCACTGAACCTTTTTTCTTCAATGATTTGTGATCTTCACTGGTGTCCATGGATTACATGAAATCCTCTCCACCTTTATCCACCTTTGTCATGGTAGGGAGAACACGTCAATGTAAGGGTGGGGTCATAGGACAGCACAAGGGTTAAAGAAAGTGGTTGTCATAGAAATGACGAATCAGACCAATTAAACCAATTACTTTTTACTGACAAATAATGGTTTCAACATCTTGACATTCGTACAGCAAAAAATGTTGACTGAATTGACTTCATTTTGTTGAAACTGAAAGTAAACCATTTTCTTTAGGTGACGTCTCAGTCTAGTTCTCATCTACAGGCAACGGTTGACATCTATATTGTTATCTTTTATGTATTTAATCTGCATAACCTACATTTTTGGGATAAAACACCAGTTCAACTCGATTAGTTTAACAAGCTGGAGTGCAGTGAAGCTGCCAATTTTACCATTATGAGACGAGTGAATGTACTTTCCTGACTGTGTGTGTTTTAGCCTTTCTTGAACCACTGACCTTCTCTGTGTTGTTTTAATGAAGCACAAATAACAGCAGGAGATCACAAACTGCAGCGGAGCCTGGTCAGACCACACGCTGCACCAAATCACTGATCTTATCAAACATGTACAAGGTGACGGGGTTCAGCACAGAAAGAGAAAAGAATCGGTCAAAGTCTTGTTAGTGTTTTGTCAGAGACTGAGCTGTGAAGTGGTCTTATGTGTTTAGCACCACCAAACAAGAAAGGGAACTTTAAGTTAAAAGTTCAATGCTGTCTTTTTGTCTCAGGCGACTTTGGCTAAATGGCCATTTGAAACTGACTCATTAAAATAAACATGAGTCAGCATATTTGTCTGTTTGGGTGGGACCTGCCAACAGACCAGAAACCTATCCCCCATCAACAGGAACAAGCTTCCTCCCCCCATTGAATCTGAGATGAAATACTCTATAAAAAGTGTTCAATTTTTGGTGTTGGTCAACATCAACCAACAGCAGTGTGACACTGAGGTCAATAAACGATGTTGGAGTTGTGGTGTTAGACCTACAACCATATGTTGAGACACACAGGTGAAAGAAGGAGCTGTAGATGACCATCTGGAGGGTGTTGGGTCAGATGACAAAGGAGGATGTCGGACAGAGAGACTGAGAGTCTGCTCTGGGAAATTTACACACATTTTCAAGCAGAGATCTTTCATTTAAAACCTTTGGTTTCAAAGATTTTCAATTTTCTGTGTCATTTCTCAGACTTCCAATGCTAATACAAACTGTTGTTGGTTGTTAAATTACCAACCATCAACACCTAAAGTTGGTACTAGATATGAAGGCAATCTTTTATCCAGGAACACATGATGCTGGAGTCCATCAGAACATGGTTAACTTGTTTGAAAGGTTTACCTACAAAACCACGGTTAAGCTCACAGATGGAGTCGTACAAAGCTGTCGCAGAAGCAAAAATCTGTGGGTGGGAAGACTTGGTCCAGGCTGTGGAACAGAACTTTATGTTAGCTCTTAGGAGTTTGTTTTCTACCCCTCAGAAGGTTACCCAGAAATAATTAGGTGTTACAAATGCTGCTGTCCTGAAATGGGGGTGGACTGTGGTACCATAAAGAATACATTAAGAATTTACTCCGAATAATATTCCTTATATACAGCAAACAGAGGGATCAATTCATAGGAGACTGTATCTATTATTTGTATTCATAAGGCTCAGTCTGAGTTCATTAAAATACTTAATGTTGTTTGGCTTTCTTCATTTACCAGTGTCTGCAGAAGTTTTCCAGATTGATGATTCTGGATGGTGGGACCAGAAAAGAGGCACTGAAAGCTCTCGGTGTCAGAATTTCCGTCCTTCTTTTAAAAGATTCAGAGTGTTGGGGAATGTTTAAAAGTGAATGAACTACAGTTTGAACAAAGTGGATAAATATCAAAGGAATTCAGTCATGTTTAAAACTCAATTTCTATCATGTTTAAAGACACAAATGTGGGGGTAAAACACAAGTATAGACTTTTTGAATTGTGTTTCTCTTTTTGCTGGTGATGTTGTTTTGTCAACTTGATTATATGTAAATCTTCAGCCGACTCTTGAAGGTTGTGGATGGTGGATGGAGGATGCAATAATGGTTATAATATTATAGTATTTAAATTGGGAATGAAATTTATCTTCGTAGAGACGCTTATTACAATTTAAAATCAGTAAATTTAATGTATACCCTCAGCCCACACAGGAGATTAGGATAAGACATAAAAGTTAAAATTCCCTCTAGTGGAACATAATGTGTACTTTGTAAAAGAGATGATATCTTAATTGCTTGCTGTATGTCTTTTCAACCTTTGCAAGCAGATTTTAAACCAATCTGGTCTGTTAGCATTGATAAACGTAGAAATAAAACATCCACTGATTAATCAAACACCCATGTCTTCAGTGCACGATTAAGTATGGATCGCCTGCCACTAGTTTACCTTGAACTGAAGTGCCTTTAAGCAACGCATAAGACTTGGATCATTACCAGTGCAGCTAAGAACACAACTTGAACACCAGGGCGCCTCAGATATATGCACTCAAAGAAATGAAACATTAGATTTAAATAAAAAAGTATCGTCAACCGGTCCCACAAAACAATTTTGTTTAAATCTGAGACAGACTGAATGACTAAAATTCAACATACTACCTTGAATAAGTGCTACATTACACAGTTATGGAAAGTTTACATAGTGCTATTATGTCAAATTTACTCAACACTGTTGCGTTGGATTTATTAATCGTTATATTGAATTTACTCAACATTGTTGCGTTGGATTTATTAATCATTATATTGAATTTACTCAACATTGTTGCGTTGAATTTATTAATCATTATATTGAATTTACTCAACATTGTTGCGTTGGATTTATTAATCATTGTGTTGAATTTACTCAACATTGTTGCGTTGGATTTATTAATCATTATATTGAATTTACTCAACATTGTTGCGTTGGATTTATTAATCATTATATTGAATTTACTCAACATTGTTGCGTTGGATTTATTAATCATTGTGTTGAATTTACTCAACATTGTTGCGTTGAATTTATTAATCATTATATTGAATTTACTTAATAATGTTAAGTAAGTTATTTATTTTTATATTGATTTACTTCTTTAATTCTTGCATTCCATTTATTAACTGTTATGTAGAATTTACTCATTATTGCGTTAAATTTATTGTTTTATTTATAATCAATTTTTTAGTTATGTTAAATTTATGAATCATGTTGAGTTTTTTTGTTCCATTTACTAAAATCCCTCACGTTAAAAATACTCAATTTAATTGTAATCATGTTGTAGGAATTCAATAAGCACAACTTTGATCATTTGAAGTTCACATTTTTATTTATGACAAATTTAAGGGCAAACACAAGTCAACTGTCAAACGGACCTAACAAAGTGCCTTTTTGAGTTTGTGTCTTCTTAAGTGTGTGTCCGTCTTTGTTGCCTTTTCCCGTTATTTCCCTTTATGTGCAGACACATGTAAACAACAAAATTATACAAAATACCAAAGTTCATTGGCGAGGTGTTAAAACGATTAACAATCAGAAATAGTAACACGGTAACTTACAGGAAGTTAACTGAACTCCAACTGTGAGCAATCAAAAGCATTATGCTTTAGGAACTTTGTGAACTTTCCTTTACTCATATAGTTTACCTTTGAGGACCTGTAACTTGGGTGACAGTTTTTGTCCATCCATGTCCATCAATACTTTCTGAATTAATTCAAACGTGTATTTCAGCTTACTGGGGAACTCCAAATTAAGGCAGTAGATGAGCCCCAGGAGGAGAGCGCAACCATATGCCACGTCCTTTACATCCTGCAGCACTTCCACCCCCTCTATGAAAATGTTCACCTCCGCGGGCTCATCTGTGGGCTCAGCTCCTTCATGTTGAATGACGTGGATCACCATGTCGAGATGCTCATTTGTTGCCTGCTGCGCTTCAAGATCAGCATCCTAAAGCAGGGATTTAAGATAAATTACTTATGAAGATGTGTTTCAGGTGTGTTTCAGATAGTCTTACTGTCATGTTATATAATTAAAAAAAATTCATTAAAGTTCCAATTTTTTATGGAGTTTACCAACAACCCAAATACAAAATCAACTACAGTAAAAAAAAAAAAGAACTAGAAAATACTTATATATAAGAAGCTTTACCTACATTATGACTTTTTTCAGCCTAGATAAAAATAATACTCCTGATATTTACCCAAGCTCTGGCCTAAAAACCTGTAAGAATTATTGTAAATTGCTGGACAATTCAGCACCAAACCTTGTAAGCACGCTTTAAATTCCGAGCTTTCTAGGAAAAATTGAGTTTTATTTGTTTATGGAGCTAAATACAAAACCCGTATGAAGATGGTCTTAACATTTTCCAAGGATTCATGTCATAAATATTTGACACTTACCAGGGACTCCTTTATCAGGTCATCAGGACTTTTATTGAGGTAAAGACAAACCGCTTTCAGGATGTGTTCTGTGAAAAAACACACACAAAAAAAGAAACTTTCACAAACTAATCTCTGTGCACAGGTTGCCTGCACTTTATTTTCCAGAAATGGGAAATGGAAAAATTAAACCAAAACAGGGTGAAACACCCATTATCGCATTGCCCATACACAAAAGTGAGTAAGATTAAAAATCAGGGTATGTGTAGTTAAGGCAGTGAGAAAATCGATGGAGAGACATGGTGAATACTACGTTATAAGCTTAATGTGAAATAAGTGTAAAATGGCGACCCAGTGCCTTAAGTACTGTATTTTCATGATTAAAAGTCGCACTTAAGTCTTAAATTTTCTACAAAATGTAGTGGGGGCCCTATGAGGCGGTGCTCCTAATCACCCATAACTGATACTGCACCCTATAACCCAGTGGCCCTATGGTGGTGAAAATACGGTAAACAATAGTACCCATTTATATTTAAAACAGCATTACGTTTTTTTTTTACCCTTCCAAGATGGGAATGGCGTCTATGTAATTTCAGATGTTGCTAAATTATGCACAAGACAGAAAAAATGTTTTAGTGAACATGGACAATTCTATTAAGCTTTTCAGAACACTTAGGCTAGGGTAGAAATTGATCGTATAATCTGGATCAGTGTAAATGATTTCAGTAAGTATCAACCTTGCCCATGGCTGCCAGGATTCTTGTTATCTTTAGTCCTGATGTTCCCCCCTTCTTCTGGAAGGTCTTTAACAACAGATCTGAATAATGATCTAGCTCGAACATGAAGGTGGACACCAGTGGTAATGTGGGTGAACTCGGCATTTACCTGAAACACATGGAGTAATTAAATCTCAAACGGAATACCAGTATGACACAGATTACCATAGAAGTGTCACAGTGTGATACTCATGTCCTTAAACAAAATATAATAGCTCATACCTTTTAGATACAATTGCAGAACACTCTTTGCATGTCCACATGATCTAGACAAGAAAAAAAGACGAAAAGATTAGTGTGTTTGTGTATCTATATATAAAACGATAAAATTTTTAATACATTTTATCTTAAAGTTATTTTTTGCTGATGTCCTAAACTCAAACTATAGGCCACCGCTGTGTGCCTGCTTACCATGAGAGAACTAAGCAGGCTGGTTTGAGGAGGGTGAGGGAGAACGGTGGGAGCAGGTGTGCAGAGTTTTTTGAAGTGAGGCCGGAGCCGCCCACCTCCATTTTGTGTATGGGTTGACGCTGAGCAGAGGAGGAGTTTACCCGTGTGCACAGAAACTGACGTGTTTGCGGTTTTCTTCCCTCAATACGGGGTCAACAAACACTTAGTTCTAACGCGCAATTAACCAGCATTACAAATAATTTCTGCAGTTTAAAACACTTGCGTTAATGCGGTAATGACGAGTAAAAGGCAAAACTCTTGAAACTTACGGTGAACTCAGCACCCCACCCTGAAAGCGCTCTCATACACTCACCTACACTACTACGCTCTGGTCTCCTCCCCTTCCTAAACTGGCGCGAGCGCAGACATGAGCGTCTCAACGGGAACTCTGACTTAACATTAGTTCCGCCTCGGCGCAAAGTTTATGCATTGGGGGCCGAGGGGATAAACAAAATAACCTCAAAAACGAAGCGGTACAAAAGTGATCCAAACAGAACAGAAACCGAAACAGTTCGATCAACTACGTTATTTAGCTAACGTTTCAAAATGTTTCCGCCCTCGTTTATTCCAGAAATCAACAGTGCTTGTCACTATTTTGAGTAAAATGATTATTAATCCCCAATGTAAAAATTTTATACATCATTTTCATTTGTATGTTTGTTACACTTTAAGTACTTACCAGAAACTCGAAAATTCTTGAGCACATTACGAGATGAGGAGCCGTCGAGAAATGGCGGCTGCTGTCTTCTTGCTGAATTTAATTGCTTAATGCGCATGCGTCAGATGAATAGAAAGCTCGTTGAGACAATTGTCCTTTTAAAAATTGACTGTGTTAAATAAATTTTACTCAACATTTTTAAATATTCCCCAAATTGCTATAGTTATTTAAATGCAATGTAACACTGTTGTTTATATTACTGAAAGTGAATTGATTTAATATTTTCAACATAAATACTTTACATAAAAAATACTACAGCACTTTTTCATTTCTTTGAGTGTGGACTGCCATCTCTTCTGTCCACCTTTCTGATGTTTTGTAGGCTGAGATTAAATTCACCTCCCCACACATCCTGCCCCTGCATCAGCGCTGAACACCTCCTCCAAACGCAGAGAGATTAAACCGAATCAATGCTTTCATCCATCTCCCATTAGGACCACAAACAAGTCGATCTCCAAATTGCTAAAGCAATGGGGTGATTTTAGTCAGATAACAAATGAGGGTGTTGCCTATTCTTTTTAGTTATGTCACCTGAAAAATCGGGGAGAAAGTAATAGAAAACGAAAATGAATCAATGCTTTGTGAGAGTTGATTATTAATGTTTCTTTGAGTCTCTGGTTAAACTTCTTTCCCATGGAAATAATAATGTGTATACACATGGTGTTTTTTTTATTAAGTTCTGTCTTTTTAAAAACTCCCTGACCTCCACATGAAGGAAATGTCAGCAGCATCTGTTTAGTTTAAATTTATTTTTAGAAACTCTGATAGAGAAGTAACAATTTAAAAACATTTATGGACATACAATCTCACATAAAGTAAGGGGAAAAAAAAAACCTATTGATTCAGCTGATGGGATTAAATGTCCAAACTCAGCTGTCGTCATCAATGTAGATCTGGAGACACAGCAATTGGCAAACGTTGCTATGACAACAGTAACCAGAGACACGCTGGTGTTCTGTCACACTGTGAGGTCATTTGATGCTCTGGAGAACCAGATCACTTATTTCATTCAGCACTCTGTGCCGCATGAAAGTTTTGAGTCATTTTTACCAAACTAAAAGATGGAGAGCAACAAGTGGACTTGAGTTAATTAATTAATTAAATGACTAAATAAAAAGTCATGAAACAGTCTGGTTTAAAGATAAAAATTCTCAAGATAAATTATAATGAACATTTAGGGTATGTCTTCATGTATGGTTGTAAAAATTCATTGCAATGAAAAGATGTTTCATTCATTTCCAGAAGCATAATGGAGACACATCCCATGTGTTCAGTTACACTTCCTTCATGCATGTGCTGAAGATGTTATTCCCTGGAGGCATCACTACTGGTGAGAACGGGGTTAACCAAATGACTGAGCCACCGCAAAGTAAGATTAGGGAGCTGAAGCATAATGCCAGCAGGAAAGGTGTTATTTCGGCATAAAGGGAAATGAAAGGTATCATTATAACACCTCATTAGGGCAAAGGAAAGCATATTCACTCCAGGCTGATGGTGAGAAAGAAGCGTGTCAGGCTGCAAAGCAGTGCCCCAGATACTGGCACAGGGCTGAGCCCAGGTGTTGTTCTTTACAACAAAGATTATGTCGTGGAACCAGGTCATTTGGGGAAGCAGTTTGTCGATTTTAGGGTTGTGATACAGTGCCTGGGGGAAACAATTTCATTGAAAATGTATAAAGAAGGTTAGATTTACGGAAACGATACATTTAAAGGTTAGTAGAAAAGCCAGTTGGTTATGAAAGATGAAAAAAATGTCTCACCACATAAAAGAATAGAAAAAAAAAGGAGGAGCCTAAAGGTATTGGTGGATACAGTTTCTTAGTTGCACATCTGCAGTAATGGTATAAATCTTGTTTTGCACCAAGACAAAAAAATCCCTTTATAACAAATATCCTCATAGTTTAAAAAGTATAGCTTTAGTTTGCATGTTTTAATCTTTAACTAAATTATGCTGGACACAACGCATTATTATTTGTGTTATTTTTACTATGTTTATTATTTTAACTACTAATTTTTTTTAATCTTTTTTTTTTTTTCCTCTGGGAAGAAATTTGAGATGCTCTGTAGCATGAAAAGCGCTATATAAATAAAGTTGAATTTGAACTTTTGATCTGCAAAGTAACTAAATATGGTTGTTGTGAGCCACAGAGTGCATGTAACCAAGGTCAAACTAAGTAAAGTAAGTAAATGTTTATTTATAGAGCATCTCTCAGATTAAATCACACTTCACAATAGTTAAAGAGAGCATACAATCAGTGCAGAAACAGTTAGTAAGATTATCTCATTCAGAGGAGCTAAAACAAAGATTTTGCCACAATAAAAAATGGTTTAACCCTTGTGCTATCCTATTGGGTCCAGATGACCCGATCCTTACATTGACGTGTTATTTCTACCATGACGAAGGTGGATAAAGGTGGAGAGGATTTCATGTAATCCATGGAAACCAGTGAAGATCACAAATCATTGAAGAAAAAAGGTTCAGCGCACTGTCTAGTGGGGTCTAGATGACCCAACTCCCAATGTTAAAGTGCCTAGGATAGCACAAGGGTTAAGATCAACAAAAAAATGTCTTGACCTGTATTTTAAAACAATTAAGAGTCCATCTGTCAGAATGACAAAGACGAGGAGCAACCACTTGGAAGGCATGATATCCTCAGGTTTTATACAAAGTTTTGGGAATAAAGTAGTCAAAAGTTTTTGGTTTGTAGACCTTAAAGGATGAGACGAAGAGACAAGGGGTTAAAAGGTCAATGGATGTGGGAGTTTTACCTTTTTACTTATTACCTTCATATATTAAACAAAGCTACATCTACCATCTACCTGAGGCTGCAGAGCCACATGCGGCTTGTTTATCCCTCCATTGTTGGCTCTTTGGCTTTAAGGGAAAAATGCAAGCAATTTGATTAAATAATGGGTTTGGATAATTTGTTTAAGTTAATTAAGTTTTATCAATTATGTTTAGATTTTTAACATGTAAGGTAACTGAGCAAAAGAGAGGTAAAAAGTTTAATCTACTGTCCATCCATCCATCCATCCATCCATCCATCCATCCATCCATCCATCCATCCATGCATGTTTGACTTGCCTTTTTTGCATTTTTAACAGGAGGATCTTATTTGACACAGGGTGGATTTTATTTTGAAAGGAACTTGAATATGCTGCTAGCAAAAATAAAAAGTTTGTATTTGTAGAAATATAACCCTGTTATAATTCAATAATTGTAGAGAGGTTTAGAAGCTACATTTTATAACTGAATACCTCAATGGCCACAAAACATGGTGTGTTTTCTAAATATGAAGTGGGGCTTTGCAGCTCTCGCTGGGTTTGGATCATGAAGAAACTGGACCAAATGACTCTTTCAGTGACAAAGGTTGCAGACCCCTGATCTATACCTAAAACTAGACTCAGTATCCAGAAAAAGACAGGAGGTTAAATATACAAAAACTCCTGAACAGAAAACATTTTTTCCCTTTATTATTATTATTATTGTTTTTTGGGTTCTTCTCTGTAGACTATTTTATTCTATTCTATTATTTATTTCAAAATCTGTGTCACCAGCTGTGCCACCTTCCTTAACAGAGATCTAGCTTTCTCTGGTTTAAGATTCATGTAGTAACAACATTTGGCCACTTAGTACTTCCTCTCTATCTGGCTAAATCTTGTCATCTTTCTTTTCTTTGTTGGCCTTTTTCACTCAAAAAGCCATATCTGTCTGTGTGAGCGCCTATCTGTTCAGGATGGGAACAGGAAATACTAAAATCATGTCACACTGTATAAAGATTGGTGCAGCACATCAACCACTTTTCTTCTACAATATTGGGAGCAGTTTTCATAATTTATTAATTCACTAAACTCAAGCCCAGTTTGGAACTGACCTACTTAAGTAGTCTTTTGGGTTACCAAAGCTTTCACTACCTTGTCGGGCTGGCAGCTGTTCTCACACGTTTAGCTCTTTTTCAATTTTTTTTTTTTTTTTTTGCTAAGCTTTTGCTCCACTTTCCATTACGTGCAGCTGGTCAGACAGTTATTTCTCTTGCTACGATGAGTCCTGGGTGCAAAAAATATGAGATTGTTTGCAGTAATATCCCCAAAACAATAGATAAATAAAATGGTGAGGAAGGAAAATGGGTTGAGAGAAGTCAGAGACTGCAGGAGGTGAGCAAAAATACGTTAGGAGGAAAAAAGGCGACAAAACAAGTGAGTGCGAATGGAAGCTGTGAGTCTGCAAATAGAAAGGTTATGGGTGACGCTTTGCTTTTACGTTAAAAGTGTGACCTTGCTGTGGAGAAACGGGAGCTCACATTTCTGTCACTGATGATTATTACACCCCCGGTAAACAGTAGACAGAGGGGCAGTCCACATACTGGTCCTGTTTTGTCTTAACTGTTTATCTCAGACATAACCTCATGCCACTCCCCATGTTGTCATGGTGATCTCATCACATTATTTTCACCATGCATGGCAATCAGCTGCAGCGAGGGATTCAAGGGATAGATTCAAGGCAATTCTCAAACAGCTTCGACATTTAGAATCACGTCGAAGATAAAATGCGTCTGTTTTTATGAAGTGCCAACTAGACTGTAAAATAAGAAATAACTTAAAAAAATGTTAATCGATGTCCATCTTAGCTTTCTGCGTTGTGCTGCCTTGGCTGCAAAATGGCACCTCTGTTGTGAATGACTCTGCAGTTTCTCTTGATATTCTCTGCTGCTCATTCTCATTTTCCCTTGGAGCCCTCTTACATTCGTGCAGGCTGATCTGTTCTCATAGAAGCACAGTGAGGGGGGGTATGTACAACAGCTATATGTCCTCATAGACGCTTTCACACATCCACACATACTTGCACACACTTGCAAACACACACAGACATGCACACAAATGGATATGAATTGGAGTAGTCGAGCAGCAAGGTCACAGTTATTCTGGGTGCCATGACACCCTCCCCAGAAAATGATAAAATGGAAAGAGGGAGATAAAAGGGTATGAGAGGGGATATTCCTCTTATAAATGATGAGTCCTCCTTGACCCCAATTACAACCACACAATCAGATGCTTCTCGATTTTCTTTTAAAACAGATTTGGACTCATATTATGCTGTGAAGAAAGCAGAGGGCAGGACAATTACACAAATGAATAGTGATGACTGCGGCAGAAAAAGGCAAAATCCTTCACACCGGTACCAAACCGTAGGTCTTTGTGTCCTTGGGCGTGATGCTTGCGCATATAAATGGGACGTCTTTTACTGCCGGCAAATCTTAAATGAATGCCCGACATGAAGCTGAAAATGGGAAGACTGAAGGTGGTAATAGTTAGAATTGAAATGGTACAGGATATCAGATTTAATTGGCAAGAAAATAAAGAGCATCACATCTCAAAAAGAGCCTTGAAAGTGTACAATTTAATAACCATCCATCAGTTTTCCCGTTCAGGGTCATGAGGGTGGTGGAACCCATCCCAGCTGTCAGTATGAATTATCACAGTATACCACTGATTCCAGGCAACAGTTATGACCATGACTATCTGAGTTGGGATGCTGTTTGAGTCTGCAATGACCACTGTGGCAGTAGTTTTTCCCTAAGTGCTTTCAGACAGACTTGATGCCAGAAAAATCTTCATTTATAAGACTGATGTGAGTTATTTCATCATTTCTCCACATTTCAGTAAAGGATGTCCCGAGTAGAAGTCTGTAAATAAACAAAACATAGAAGCTTGAACCAGATTTTCTATTATCAGAGAAGTTTAAATTATTAGTCACTTGGAATTTAGGCAATACATCACTTAAGATCACAAAAATGAGAAAAAATGAGATTGGAAAAATGTTGCCAGGTCTGACAGGTTTCCCTTTTTAGCTGCAGTATTCAGATGGTGGTCTAAACCTGGCATGATAACATTTGATCTGATCCACCTTACTTTGTATTTGGCTCAAGTACCTGATGGGATGTGCCTGAACCCCTCAGTACACTAAAAACTAATAATAGATAGATTTCAAACCTTGTTTTAGAAAGTCAAGCGAGTTTAAGTTGTTTTAAAATTTCTTTGCTCAGCACCTTTCCAAGCTTTTCTCAAGATTGTTTTGCGGCCCTGGTGCAGCTGTAGGGTGGTTGACCTCTGATTGGAATATTGCAGGTTCGATTCCCGCCTTGCCAACCCATGTTTCGAAGTGTCCTTGGGCAAGACACTGAACCCCACCTTGCCTCTGGTGGAAGGTTGGCACTAGTGTTCAGCAGCGGAGCCACCGTCTGTGTGTGACTGTGTGTGTGTGTGTGTGTGTCGGGCCTTCCAAAAAGGTAGAAAAGAGCTATATAAGTGTACACCATTTAACATTTAACATTAAGATTTCTGACTTGGAGAAAGGGAAATGTTTTGGTTCAATATGAGAATTTTATTTTAAAGTTCAATAAATGCTGACAAGTTAGACTGACATTCATTGTCATTTTTTCCAAAACCAAAATTTAGATTTATGCTCTAAGAATAATTGCTAGTTTTAGATTTGTAAGGATTCGTTAAGATTGACCAACTTGTACTGTTCTCATTTTGTTCTAAAATCAGTCATTTATGAACTTCAATAAGGCATAAAAACTAAAAAAAAAAAAAAAAAAATTAAATCATTTGCTTCAGTGCTAGCAACAAAAGCTTATTATTCAGCTGTATAACATTACATTTTTTTTATTCTTTTTAATAGTGAATTTTTTTAGCTTGGTTTTCCCTTTTTAAATGCTTGAGTGGAACTCCATTTAAGTCAAAACTATTTGCTGCATTGAAAGAAAATTTTCTAATTTTCTTCTTAAGAGTAGTGTTCTTTTCTTGTTTTTAGGCTACCTCTTTTTGCAGTATACTATTTTAACAATCTATCACATTATCCCATGGACCACATCATCAAGCTCAGATTTCTTCAACTTGACAGTGATTTCCCTGCACTCCTACTGCCTCTACAGCCACTAAACCAATGGATCACATTTGGGAGATGAGAAACAGGATGATGTTGCATTAAAAATACATGATCACATGATTCCAATCCAATGTAGTTCAAAAACTTCTAAGGAAGTTTCCAACACCATGAATCTATGATTTGAGGAATTAAGCTACTTCCAAAGGCAAAAAACTGTCTAAACCAGATCTAACAAGGAGTATGTTTGCATCTATTTTTCAGATAAAATGATTTATTATTTTGTAGTACTTTATTACAAATTCTCTTTTGTGGGGACAGTCAATCTAAAAGATTTCAACACAAATGTTTTGAAAACGTTTAACTAATAATACTCTTTATCTCCTGCGTATTTCAGATTCCATTTGGAATCTATGAGATTTATGAGGATTGTTTTGGGTCAACAGCTCCATCTTCAAAGATTTCCTTTGATCCTTAAGGAATAATAGCATTTACTGTACTACAATGCTTCAGAAGGAACCACAGACGCAAAACGTTACAAACTTTTTTGTTTGACCGCCAAAGTCCTTAAATTCAAACGTTCTTTTTTTTTCTTTCTACTGATTTCTTTCTACTTCTACAATTTAACAGCTGACAGACTCCAAATTTTGAAAAAAATAAAAGACTAAATCACAGAGGAATAACCTGCTTCAAGTTTAATTGAAATCCATCCAGTCATTTTTCTTTGGTCCCCTGTGCTTTGCCCAAGTGTTGCTTTAGGGAAAACCAGATTGTAATGGCTCTGCCCAAACGGCTCAGGAAATATCAGAAATCATTAGAACCCATCCTCCAGGGACCATGAACGTGCTCATCAAATTTTATGATGGGCAGTTCACAGTCAGTGGGATTTTACAACGCTGAGCTTTGGAGTTGGCAATCAATTGACTAAATAACTGGGTGGCTTGCAAAAAAAAGAAAAAGAAAGAAAAATCATACATACAGATTTTTTTTTTTTTGCTTTAAAATGTTCTGAATACGTTTTTCTGATGTGTGCTTTGTCTGACAATAATCATTAAAGTACCGTCAAAGCTGGAGACAAAAAGCTTTAAAAAAAAATTAAACTGCTGCCATCAAATAACTGTTCGTCCAACCAGCATTATTCCTAGCAGAGTTTTTTGCAATATACTGCTTTGCATATGCAGATTAAACAGTTCTGTATTGTGTCAGGTTATAAAATAGCACACCTGGAAAATAATGCTAATTTTGTAATCCATCTTACTTCAAAGCCAGCGTTTCTGCATTGTTTAGTCATCCCTTGTCTATATTTTATTGTCTTTTGAGAGCCATGTATTTTTTAGTAGAGGTTAAAATACATTGATTCATGTTTATCCTTGAAGAGCTTAAATGTCATCTTTATTTAATAAAAATATTTGTGTCAAAATTTGTTTAAACATGTACAAGGAAACAGAGAACATCTAGCATCAAATTTAAACCTAAAATTGGTGCATTTTCCAAGTAAAAATAATAAACTTAGTGTTTTTTCACACTTATGAAGGACAAATAAAGGGATCAGATTTTCCTCTAATTGTAGACCCCCCAAAAATGCACCAATATCTTTAAAAAGGGGCTTCCTACCTGTACCTTTCTGTGCATTTGTGCCTGCATGCATATGTGCGTGTGCTGTGATGGTTAAGTGGAACTTGGCAGAGCTCCGTTTAGACCTTGCTATGCATCCCAATGACTTTGTGCACACTGCAGAATGAGTCAGGCACCGTCAACACTGAGAGAGCATTCAGTGTGAGTGCTGGCGCTAGGTCTGCTTGAGAGAGAGTATGTGTGTGCATCTGCTGCTGTGTTAAGACTTTGTCTGCTTTATTGGACCAAATTTGAATGTAATTTGGAGGATTGTAACCTCTGGATTCCTGGTGAGGTTCCGGACCGAGGACTGGAAGGATTTTAGAATTGGTTGGACTTACAGTCCAAACCAAAAGTTTGGACACACCTTCTCATTCAAAGAGTTTTCTTTATTTTCATGACTATGAAAATTGTAGAGTCACATTGAAGGCATGCAGAGAAGGCACAACTATAAATTAACACATGTGGAATTATACAAAAAAGTGTGAAACAACTGTAAACATGTCATATTTTAGGTTCTTCAAAGTAGCCACCTTTTGGTTTGATTACTGCTTTGGACACTCTTGGCATTCTCTTCATGAGTTTAGAGGTAGTCACCTGAAATGTTTTTCACTTCACGAGTGTGCCCTATCAGGTCTAATAAGTGTGATTTCTTGCCTTATAAATGGGGTTGGGACCGTCAGTTGTGTTGTGCAGAAGTCAGGTGGAAACACAGCTGATAGTCCTACTGAATAGACTGATGGAATTAGTATTATGGCAAGAAAAAAGCAGCTAAGTACAGAGAAATGAGTGGCCATCATTATTTTAAGAAATCAAGGTCAGTCAATTGGAAAACTTTGAAAGTGTCCCCAAGTGCAGTCACAAAGACCATCAAGCGCTATAAAGAAACTGGCTCACATGCAGACCGCCTCAGGAATGGAAGACCAAGAGTCACCTCTGCTGTGGAGGATAAGTTCATCCGAGTCACCAGCCTCAGAAATGGCAGGTTAACAGCAGCTCAGATTAGAGAGCAGGTCAATGGCACGCAGAGTTCTAGCAGCAGACACATCTCTACAACAACTGTTAAAAGGAGACTGTGTGAATCAGGCCTTCATGGTAGAATATCAGTGGTAGAAACCACTGCTAAAGAAAGGCAACAAGGAGAAGAGACTTGTTTGGGCTAAAGAACACAAGGAATGGACATTAGACCAGTGGAAATCTGTGGTCTTTCGTCTGATGAGTCCAAATTGGACATTTTTGGTTCCAACCACCGTGTCTTTGTGCAACGCAGAAAAGGTGAACAGGTGGACTGTGATGGTGTGGGGGTGCTTTGCTGGTGACACTGTTGGGGATTTATTCATAATTGGAGGTATACTGAACCAGCATGGCTACCACAGCATCTTGCAGCGGCTTCTATTCCATCCGGTTTGCGTTTAGTTGGACCATCATTTCTTTTTCAACAGGACAATGACCCCAAACACACCTCCAGGCTGTGTAAGGACTATTTAACCAAGAAGGAGAGTGATGGGGTGCTGCGCCAGATGACCTGGCCTCCACAGTCACCAGACCTGAACCCAATCCAGATGGTTCAGGTGAGCTGGACCGCAGAGTGAAGGCAAAAGGGCCAACAAGTGCTAAGCATCTCTGGGAATTCCTTCAAGACTGTTGGAAGACCATTTCAGGTGACTACCTCTAGAAGCTCATCAAGAGAATGCCAAGAGTGTGCAAAGCAGTAATCAAAGCAAAAGTGGGCTACTTTGAAGAACCTACAATATGACATGCTTTCAGTTGTTTCACACGTTTTTATGATGTATATAATCCCACATGTGTTAATTCATAGTTTTGATGCCTTCAGTGTGATTTATTTTCATAGTCATGAAAATAAAGAAAACTCTTTGAATGAGGTGTGTCCAAACTCTTGGTCTGTACTGTAGGAATCCACGGGTGATGATAATATTTAAATCAAAACTAAAAAAAATCAAAACTAAAAAATCAATAAAAAGTACTAACTAAACTAGTTGCATAAATTTGTATGTATGGGAGTAGAAAAAGGAGAACTGATGGATTTTTTTTTTGTCTTAACCAAAAATTAGAATTTTTTCGTGGGTTGTGTAGGAAGACACTTGAGCATGCAGGGTTTAAAAACTGATGCACTGAATGACCCGAAGGCGAAAGTACATTGTAATTGTGACCTGCATGTATTCCACATGCATCAATAATGAGTAATGTGGAAAAACAAATAGTGATTCATTGTTATATGCTAAGACATGACACCTAGCATCATGAGCAGAGTATCTGTAGTATGGTGGCGAATAATGTGTTTTACTTTCAGTGGAGAACCAGTTTGAATTTTAATTGTAAACCTTTGGAGAACTCCCTTTAATTATGTTTGTCCTGTACCACGCTGCACCACGGGGCGGCTGTGGTACAGCGGTAGGGCGGTCGCCCCATGATCGTAAGATTGAAGGTTTGAATCCAGGTTTGAGTCGATGGGTCCTTGGGCAAGACACTGAACCCCACCTTGCCTCTGGTGGTAGGCGGGCGCCTGTGTTTGGCAGCGGAGCCGCCACCAGTGTATGAATGTGTGTGTGTGACTGGGTGAATGGGACTGTGACTGTAAAGTGCTTTGGGCCTCGTAGGTAGAAAAGCGCCATTTACCAAATAAAATCTTCAGTTTAAAGTACATATATCGGACATTACTTCCATCCTAGCCAAGATATTGGTTTTATGACATTGTCACACATCTATTTTCCACTCTATCAGATTTTCTTGCACTGTGTCTTTGTAGTCCCCAATCCAATCATCTTTTGATCTATTGTAAGAGTATTCCTAGAGTTTTTTTTGCGATTATTTATAATTTTGCTGTTTTTATGCAAAATAAAAATAATTTCCCTTCATCTCTTTCTTTAAACTCTCTTCAACGCGCTGCCCCTCACACCCCCAACCTAACATAACCAGTGCAATAAAGACTGTGAGCAATATCGCAGCTATCCAACCGTAAAGTTATGGGCCAGATGCCAGCTGAGACCAGGAAAATGAAGATATTCTGGATCTATTTGTCTGCTAGCGGATGCATCGGAATAGAGCGGATCTGTTTACTGCTACGGGCTTTTTCAGGGGTGGAGCTAGAACTTTTTAAGTTGCGGGGGGCGAGGGGGGGGGCAGAAGACTTTGGAATGGTGGCACATTTCTAAGAGATTTTTTATTGTTCTGTTTTTATTTCATTTAAAAATGTTGCTTTTATCATTTTTTTCAATGCTTGAAGAAAATGGTATTGATGATTTCTTGTTTTTTTCAATAATGATACTAATACTTACTCGAAAATTGGGGGGAGGGGGGCAAAGGTGGGGCAAAGATCTTATAAATCCGCCCCCTGGGCTTTTTTCAACATCATTTTTTAATCTGCTCCTGTATGGACAATGATTTGAAAAAAAGCAACAACAACAACTCAGAAATGCCATTTTAAGCTTAATTTCCTTAATATTTGTCCTCCATCATCAGAAAAACAATAGAGAACATGTTAAACACACCAAAACCTTGATTTTTATTGGAGTGGGATTTTTATGTTCACTGTAGAATCGCAGAATATACAAGTAAGCATCAAAAACTGGTTGGATTTTCCAAATGTGCTGCGGGTTTCCTTGAGAAATATGATATGCCAATGGAGCACAAATGACAAATGACTCTCTTCCTGTAACCTCATATTTATCAGCGGTAGTGCGATACATTCATTTTCCTCCTCTATTCAGCTAAAAGTGAAGGATTTGAGAAATGTGTTCACCTTATAATTATTTGACATTTAGTTGAATTCATAAAAACGTTTTTTTTTTCACATTTTTGCCAGAATAATGACTGTAATTTTTAGCATGAGCAAAAAGGGAAAAAAATAATATAGGCTTGCTCTGACACCCTGAAAAGATCTCTACAAAATTCTTAGGAGTTTGTGCAAAAGGAACGCTAGTATTAAAAAACACATAACCGGACACTTTGTTTTTAATAAATCTGACAGAGGGGAGTAGAAAATAAAATCATGATGAGACAGGCAAGCAGTGATGTTCAGATGAATGCAAAATTGAGGGGAAGAAAAGCTGGATAAGGCCTGGTTGCCATCCAGGTGGCCGTTGTTGACTTGGCAACCAAATCTCAGTGGGGTTGATGGGATAGAAACAGACTAATGGAAATTAAGATCTTTTGACATGTGCATCTGTTTGTGTGCATGTTGCACCCTGGTGTTGACATAAGAAAATCTCCAAAATATCAATTTAGCTTTCTTACAGTCAGAGGAGAGTGAAGGACACACTGTCTGTGCTGAGAGCCAAGGTTGGGATTATTATAAATGCCAGCTCTGATTTGTCTCTGCAATTTGGCTCAGACTCAGTGCAATTCATCCTGTTAGGTAAAATGCAGAAATGATTTCAGATTGTGATTCATTGGGCTCAAAACTTTGCCTTAATATAAAGCTGTTGGTTGCTGTGACTCTTAAGCATTGTAAATGTTAGTTTCTGTCCCTCCTCCTCCTTCTCCTCCTCCACTTCTCCTCCTTCTTCTCCAGAGCCAGCTAATCATCTGCGCTTCGCTGTTTTCATCCTCCGCATCAGTGTCATCCTCCTCCTCACTTTTTTTTCCCTCTGTACCTTGACTCATCATCCTTGTCCTCTCTTCCTCGACAATGTCCTTCTCCGTCTGGTTGAGATACAAGACCCTGGGCTCTCGAGGCTGAAGTCAAACAAGGTTTCGGCATGCCCTGGAGAGAGTCCTTCACCAAAATTCTGCCAACGGAACACAAACACGCTAAAAACCTGAGAATTAAAGGCGGTCAGAGCAAATAACTCTCGATTAAAAATGTAGCCGATCTGGACGCACAAAGACAGAGGCGAAGATCTCTGTTATCCAGATGTCTGTCACAGAGACATCAAGTTAGAACATTTCAGAGCTCACAGCGAGGGCAAGTGTGCTTGTTAGTGCATGTGGGGGCGGTATGGATAGACCTGGGAGTAATGTCAGAGTGTGAGTTTGATGAGGCTGTCAGTGAAGTTGTAAATGTTTGATAGGGTTTGAGCTTACCATCTGTCAAACAGGGATGGCCCAGAGTTAGAGGGCTTTAGACTGAGTGGATTGAAACATAAAAGAAAATGAGGTCAGAGGATTGCAGTGAAAATACAATAATTTAACTCCCACACTAAAAAAGGCATTTAGAATGTGCGTTTACCCCAGATTTCATTCATGTTTCATGGAAAATATATATTTGAAAAAAAAAAAAAAAATTAGAGGAATTTTTTTGCACAACTTGAAGGTTTAAATTTAAAAATAGAACAGTTTTTCATCAAACTAAAGCTAAACCATTCCTTGCAACTCTCCAATTTTTTGGCATTTAGTTTGATGTAAAAGCAGGTTTGCTTACAGTTGTTATGTAGCTACTTAAACATACATATTTATCATAGAAACTGAAATATTTAAATCTTTGGATCACAATGGACGAAACTTTTTCTTATTTCAGCCGTTGGAAGAATCTTACCTGCGCCAAAATGAAAGAAATGTATTTACATAAGTAAAGGTAAGGTATAAGACGGTAAAAAATAAATTAGTCTATTTTGGTTTTTAAACCTTAAATACAAAATTAAGTATGAATATATCTTTTGAAAGGATAAAAATAAGAGCAATCCCTTGTAAATCCAAAATTTTTTAACATGTTGATGGAAAACACCATTTTACATTTGTGTTACTTTCCTTTAAATTGTCTTCAATATTTTAGTAAATTTTTATACATACAATGCTTAATAAGACTAAACAGAGATATTATAGTCTTTGCTTGCTCTGCTTTTTTAAAAGCTGAAGAATTTACATTGAACATGCAAGTGTGTTATGGATTAAAAAAAATGAATCAAAGAAGGCTGGGATCGATGCATGTTTGCTCTGCATTCAGGAAAGATGCTAACAAGAGAGTTAAATGATTTTATGACACAGCCATGCACAAACACACACATTATGCTCCTTTGTGTGCATGCATGCAGGGTTAACCCTTGAATTCCCACCCAAAATGTCATTTTTCTGTGAGCCCCCTGTGACTCCAGAGCCTGGAGATTGGCCAGATTCCCAGTGAGTGTGATTATGGCAAATTGATTCTGCATGTGTTACACTATGATCAATGGTTCTGACCACCAATGATCCAGATTGTGAACCGTGCAAACTGTGATCAATAAGCGCTGCAGTTCTTGGGATGACTGAGTGGTATGAATTATCAGGGATTCCAGAGAAATGTCTTCATCTCTTTGAGGCTTCCCCCTTTGGACAAATAATAACTGGAGAATTCACAAAGTCTTTCCCCTTGATTAGAATATCAGTTCCTCAAGAAGTCATTGCTCCCCCATACATACAAGAGGGTTAATAAAATCCAGTGAACCCCTGTGACCAGTTGGAAACCTGTGACCTTCATTACCCTTGGCTTTGTTTCCAATATGCGTAAAGTGAGTTCATATCAGGTCATACAATCTAGTAGAGGACCCTGTCACAGATCTTTGCTCTTGCATGTTACTCACCCATAATAATGTGCAGATTATGTTGCAAACTCCGATCCCCTATGACCAGATTTTAAAAAAAATAGGTGCTAATAAGTAGGACTGCGTGATGACGTAGTGGTTAGCACTTCCACCACAGCAAGAAGGTCGAGCTTTGACTCCTGGCTGAGTCCTTTTTTTTGTGGAGTTTGCATGTTTTTCTCCTTTTCTGTTGACGCTCAAGCTTCCTCCCACAGTCCAATAATGGGCTTCATAGGTTAAGTGGTGTTTCTAAACAGTCCCGAGGTGTGATTGTATGTTTTTGTGTCACCTACAAAAAACTGGCGTTCTGTTTAGGGTGTACCCCACCTTCACCCAACAGTAGCTGGGATAGGCTCCAGCAACCCTGCAGCCCCAAAAAAGATGAGGCAGGTTTAGAAGATGGCTAAAAATGCAAATAAGACGATAAACGCTTAAACATTAAAAAAACTGCGTCCCACTGAAACCACAAAATGATCCAATGTTTTATCCAATGTTTTGGAGAAATAACCTGGATTAATGAGCATAAAATAAACTGTAATGACCCATTCACTGCATGTGACATAAGTCTCACCCTGGAAGAACATCTGCCAGAAACTGCTTGATTTTGAGGTTTTTGCTGAAGAACCTGAGCAGGGAAAATGCACGTCTGCTGGAGGGAATTGCATCTAGTCATTTCAGGAAACATCCAGCTGTTAGTTGCATAGTTCACATTATTCAGACAGGTTTTTGGCTTCATCCGCTGGCTGACGCACATTGCAGAGCATCACAGCGTCCTCGGAGGTACATCTGTGCCCGCTGATAAGAGCCTGCCGAGCTCCACCTTGAAGTTAAATAGATCTGGATGAGCTAAGCTATCTCTTTGAGTGCTTGCTCCCCTTTCAAACTAACATAGAGACACACTATAGAGGAATACTCAACTTTAATGTCAAACTAACCCCAAACTAAACCCTCCTTTGAAACTGGAATTATTTCTGTGGCCTTAACTTAAATGAAATGAATCTGTGGATGACTGATGGCATTGCATCTCATGGTTTAAAACCTCCAAGAGACATGGGACTGAGAAGACCAGACCAATGTCTTAATAAACAAACCGTTAACAAACACACCAATGACTTTCAGAGCTGCAAGGGGACATTCTACTATTGATGAGGCCACGTGCTCTGCACCTTTATTGGAGCAGGGGGAGGCTGGAGCCTGCTTGACTCAGCATTCCTCTTGGAGAGCTTTTTTTTCAGCCTCTGTCAGCACACTGAGAGCGTGCGTTTGTGCATTAGTACGGACATATGCAAAACGCAAAGACAAACGCAACGAATGAACCTCGTACAGACAAACCTCAGTGAACAATTTGAACATTACAGGCCAGCATATCATAAATATTCAGTTAATTCTTGATTGTGGGTCATTTTTCAGTCCCTGAATTGAAAGTCTGTGAGGTTTGGAGACTCTTTTAACCCAGTTTCTTGATTTTTTTTCTTTTAGGGTGTTGAGGTCTTATTTATTTATTTATTTTTTTAGGTTATACCAAATAGTTTTAGGTTACCTTAGGTTTTTAGCTCTTACCTCTAGAGTACTAGAAGTAAGAGCACATCTTGTGAGAGCACAAGATGAAGGATGCCTTTTAACAAGCTGCCTCTGTTCACTGGTCCTCCGTTTTATTTTTCTTGCTCATGTCTTTATCCATCTGGGAAGGCATGTTTAAGGTTTCTGTATTCACGCATTTAAGTTAAATTCTTGCTATTAACTATTTTTACATTATTTCATTAAATAAGGATTCTGCCATCAGTCTGGTCCACTACAGCCTCCATTGAGTATTTTGTTACAGGTAAGTAGGTGTAAAAATCTGAAAAGATTGAGTTATTGAAGAATTTTCATGCAAGAGGCTGATGTGACAAAATCCAGATTGTGATTTTTGCTTCAAAACAAAGATGGGAATACAAAAGAAACACCGCTGTCTGTCAAATTTTGTTTATGATTGGTTACAAAACAAAGTAGTTCCTGTAGATAAGACTAAAAAAAAAATATACATTTTATGGACTTTTTGTTGCCCCTGATATACTGCATACAGCTCCCCAATACTTTATTTAGATGGTTTTTAATATTAATCAAAAAAGAGACAATGGTCCATAAACATCAATGGTAATCACACATACAGGGACATGATTGCGGTTTTTAAAAATTCATTGTACACAAGTACACACAGTCCAAATGACTAAATGTTTTACAGTGAAAATTGAATTTAATTAATAACTGCAGAGTCTGTGGGGGTGGGGGGGCTTTTTGGCCCTGTCCTGTGGGGGGGCTGCCTGGGAGAGGGGGAGGGTCCACTACTGGTCAAAGAGGCAATTGACGGTCGCCCCGGCTGGTTGGCTGCCTATGTCCCGTCGAGGCCTGACCAGAGCCCTCCCGGGGGCGGTGCCTGGGGCGGGGGCCGGGGCTTGCTCCCCAATTATACCATTTTTTTTTTGGCTAAAAAATGTAGTTAATCAGAAATTTGCCCCTGAGTTGTGGGCATTAAACCCCCTGTTGGTGAGGGGTAGGCCAAACTGACTTCTTGTCATCTTTTCGTTTACACTTTCTCACGCTAGCTTACAGCCCCTCACACCCCCAACTTAACATTAGCAATGCAACAAACAAAACTGGAGCCGGACATGTCACCCATTGAGCATGTTTGGGATGCTCTGGACCGGCGTATACAACAGCGTGTTCCAGTTCCTGCCAATATCCAGCAACTTCGCACAGCCATTGAAGAAGAGTGGACCAACATTCCACAGGTTACAATAGACAACCTGATCAACTCTATGCCAAGGAGATGTGTCGCACTTCATGAGGCAAATGGTGGTCACACCAGATACTGAGTCCCCTGACCCCTTCATTAAAACAAAACTGAAGATTTCAGAGTGGCCTTTTCTTGTGGCCAGTCTAAGGCACACCTGTGCAATAATCATGCTGTCTAATCAGCATCTTGATATGGCACACCTGTGAGGTGGGATGGATTGTCTTGGCATAGGAGAAGTGCTCACTATCACAGATTGAGACAGATTTGTGAAAAATATTTCAGGGAACTAGTTATTTTGTGTACGTGGAAAATGTTTCACATCCTTGAGTTCATACCATAAAAAATGGGAGCAATAACAAAAGTGTTGCGTTTATAGTTTTGGTCAGTGTGGGTTGAGTGATTGAATGAAATATTTCACACTAGTTGGTTTGAATGCATAAGTGTGCGTGTGTGAAAAGTATTTGTATTGTGTACATGTTGACATGTGAACAATTTTGGAGCCAACAGATTATAACATTTGAGTGTGTGTGTGTGGACAGGCCCCGCCCTTACAGACTCAGTACATCTGAATCTCACTGTAATGATGATAAATATCCAGCAACTTCATGCTGCTTCATGGTTTTACCCCCCTCCCCCCCTCTCTAATATCCCTCTCTCTTCTTACCTCTTTTCCATTTTGTCCAACACAAAAGATTTTTAAATATGACTAAAATTAATAAAGTTTGACCTTGATTACAAAAGGGGTTTATTCAGACATACCTCTGGTTTGTCTGAAGATTCATAACCCCTGTTGTTAAAGTAAAATATGTCCAACACAAGAGGCCTTCAGCTCTCATCTGTTTGCCCAGCTGTTGGACAGGAAAAGTAAAAAAAAAAAAAGGAAAATTCAATTTAATTTATCTTCCATTAATATAATCTACCTTTTATCTATATTTATATGTGAAGGTATGTTTAAGGTTAGGGCTTTGATGAGTTTAAGTTTTAAAAGTTGGTTACACAAGTGCAACAGGCAGATTGCTGTTTTTGAATGCTGTCTTAAACCAAGTGGCATGTTTTTTGTCTAATATGCATTTATTCAATTTAATGTGTGACCTGACATACCCTTTAGGAGAGCCTGTTTTAGCTTCACATTTGCATTACTGCCATGTTATATAATAGAATGTACTTATTACACACACACACACACATATATATATATATACAGATCTGACAGATCCTATCAGAGCTTTGTTATCAAGCATGTATTAAACATAATAAAAGTTAACCTGATATTTCAATAAGAATACATGTATACATTCACATAAACTTTACCAAATTTAAATCATAGTTTGCTTTCTTACTGGAAAACTCAGTTTTAGCTGATAATTAAAGCTGGTCGTCACATCCATCCCTTCGCTGTTTCCATTTCTTAAGTTGTCTTGGCAGGCTCATCAGGCAGCTATGTACAAGAGCACAGAAGGTAAATCAAGTCAGAATTGCTTTTGAGACACAGTACCTCAATTGATTTCACACTTATGTCTACGGATGTATACATCAACCAGACATTCACACTTACAAAAAAGCTCTGGCACGTCCCTGATTGCTCTCCAAATATGCTTCATGTCTTGAATGGTGTGAAAAAGAAATATAAAGCAGATGCAAATAGGAAGCAGCCATATCGGCTGTTATTTCATGGTCATCGAATGAGTAAGTCTTCCAGATTTTGACATTGCCATAGCAACAGCAAGTTTATACACTGTAGACTCACTCGTTCATATTATACACTAAAGATAAGGTAACACATTGTAAGAGAAAAGGACTTTTTTTGTTCATTATAAAAACATTTTCTACTCTATTTAATAGCACATCGAGATTAAAAAAATTGTGACTAAAATGAGGAAACTCACTGTATTTTATGCCCTATCCCACTGGATTTTAAGGTGCAACATCAATGAATGGTTTATTTTTGAATTCACGTCATATATATGGCAAATCAAGCTATAAGGCGCATTAAACAAGATTAAAGTCAGTGATTGTAAGTAAGTCAGACCAATAACTGCGTTCTCTAGAACTTGCTTGCAACACACTACATATTAGCCACATCAGCATTCACAATGTCTGCAACTCCCAAACTTGTTAGTAACACATAAAAAAACAATCTGAAACCGCTACATGTTATTTGCATTAGAAATATTCACAGTAACACCCAACCTTTTTTGCAACTCTTAAGAAAAAAAAAACAGGCCGACATTTTGACAGAGCTCCGCGTACTTCTCAAAACTGCTTTGACATCAGTAAACACAATCAAAGTCAATGCATTGATAAGGTACTCTGGATAAGAAGGCACACTAAAAAGAAAATTAAAGTACTTTTTCAATCATCTTTCGATCTATTGCAAAAGTGTTCCCCTCACACCCCCAACTTAACATTAGCAATGCAACAAACAAAACTGGAGCCATCAAGCCGTACAGTTTTGAACCAAATGACAGCTTGGTTAAGGAAAATGAAGACGTCTGCAAGTGAAAACATCAGAATGGAGTGGAGCAGGGAGCATGCGGCCTGCCGATTGTAGATTTGACGTCACAACTACAAGCTTTTTCCAAAGGCATTTATTTATTTTTCTGCTCCTGATTCACAACAGTTTGAAAAAAGATATAGCCAGAAACACAATTTTAAGATTCATTGTCTTTCTACATGTCCTCCATTGTAGAAAATACAACAAGAACATGTTAAAACCACCAAAAACACTCACAAAAAACCTCACCAAAAACATGACTTTTTTTTATTGGAATGGGTCTTTAAAACGTTTAGGTGCACCTTCTACGTAATGTGGGAAAAATGGTTATAAACTTTCCTACAAAAATTCAAAATCAGCACATAATCTTTCTTTACTCTAATGTAGGAAAAATGTATTCTCAATAAAGACTGCGTTTTATTTGTTTCATTACAGTGGGTAAAATGTTGAGGTTAGCAAAGTGTGAGAACAAACCTAAAATTATCCCAGCACAGTTTCAGGTTTTGGTATTAATTATACTTACTGTCATTTCCAAAAAGGCTATTTCTAAACTTCCACCTATTTAAGTATGTAAATGTCTTGGCCTGGAATGTTGTTTTTAGTGCCTCAGCAATTCTGAAAACATTAGAATTCTGAAGCAAACTTGCTTTTTGCCCCCACAAGGACGTCAGCCCTATTAATGGGAGTGTGTAACTACATTTAGGTCCCTTCAACATAGCCACACAGATGCACACACACACACACACACACACACACTGACATCACAGACCCCCAGCTGCTGCTCTGTTGTAATTTATTATCCCTTCTGTACTCAGTGGAGTCATTAAATCCGCCGGTTCTTTGTCGCACACACATACAAACACACAAGCCATGTGTCTTTTTTTAAATAGTCATCTTGGCCTGGTACCCAGAAAGACCTCTTAGGTTTAATTAGGAGAAGGTCCCCGGGGAGAGCACAGCAGCACAAAATACGCCAGACACATGAGGGATGTGAGGCTGTCAGAAAACATGACAGAAAACACTGCCGAGATGAGCTGCTTTGGCAGTGCAAACCAACACCAACAACAACACAAAAAAGCAAGTCAATAGCGTTTCTTCCAGCTAAAAATCATGTTTGGTTGCACAAATAAATGCGATCACACAGCAGATCAATATAGCACCTCCCCACAACCTTTAACCCCATCTCCAGAGGTCATTTACATCCCTCAGCTACAGGAGTCCACATCATTTTGCTAAATGCATTAAGCTTCTTTGAATGTATTATGGAAAACGAACCCAATTCTAATATGGTTCAAACTTTGCGAAAGACGTCTACATGCATTAATCAACGTAATTCACAGAATACGTGGCGTTTTACTACATTTATAAACCCGCATAAACTTTCTACACCATCACAGAACCATGGCGTGAATAATGAGAATTGGAAATAGAAATCCTTAACAGCTCTTGCTCACCGTTGGCATATTTATCTGATGCACGCTTACTACTGCACTCATAAACACACTTGTGCACTCTGGGAGGGATTGCAGCATAATTATGCCTCAGATAGAGGCGATTAATTTTTTAATGGATTGAATGTTTTATTCATTGCCGCTATCCAGTCTTAGCCATGGCAAAGCACACTGGAAACCATTGGCAGATAGAGGATGCGTGGCAAAACTGCCTATTAGCGATATCATTCTGCAGAAAATTACACACTTCAGTGAGTTTTTACGTTGTGCAATTTTAGGCTGTGGATGTTTAAATAAACATCCCAAAAGTCATTTCTTAAATATGTATCTCATTTCCTCTTTAGGCTTTGTTTTGGGGTCGCTCCGGGCATGGAGAATTTGATTAAAAAGACGCTGTGTGTGACAGAGAGAGAGGAAGGAACAGCAGCAGGAGAGGCTGTTGTCTTACGAGTGAGACCAGCAAGACCGGGTATTCTGCCCTAGAAATCCATTTCCAGTTTATATCACTCTGCTGAACCAACCGCCCTGCTGTGACAGAAGACATAGAAGACATGTTGCAAATGTGGCAGACGTTGGAGGTTTTTAAATACAAATCTTCCTCCTCCTGATTCTTACCCTCCAGTTTAGGAGCAAGACTGAGGTTGGGTGCATCTGTTTCCTGAGCAGAAAGGAAAATAATGACTTTATGCATCTGCGTATGTTGGTCTATGTTGGACCGACTGTATTTGGATTACTTAAATATCCAACCAATCCAAGTTCAAATTTTCAAAAGGACACCCTTTACATGTCTTCTTTTTAAGTCATTTCAGAATTGCCAATAAATCAGACAAACAGAACATCCATACATTTATACTGGGATTATAAAACTCCAAATAAACAGCCTGACATTTGAATTATGAACTGCCGCAATACCCAGCTGTTCTGTTAAAATCTGGTCGTAAATTATTATTGCCACCTTTAGATAAGCAGTTTAATGCGGTAGTCTTTTCAGAATTTAATTTTATTGCAGGACTTTCAAAATCGAGTGACTATTAGGAATCATGGCAATTGTCCATTGAGTGCAAATCTTAATTTTTTGCATCGTTAGTTTTAAGTTTTATGTAATCAAACTAAAATAAAAAAAAAAAGTACTTGGGAGGGTTTTAATTACTAAATATGTGCATGAACCAGCCACCCTTTTATTTAAAGCTGAATAATACTATTATCAAACATCTGTAATCTGTTCTTTTAATTTAATCTGATTATCTGAATCCCTCCCATTGCCTGGTCATCCTTTCTGTGTGTACTTAATAATGCAGAGCACAGACAGATTATCTAATTTATCACCCCCTCGCAGCTGGACTTAAGGTGACAGATTTATTAGATAGCCATTTGCGGCTGCATGTAACGCTGGCAGATGAGGGTCGGTGAGAATGACAGAGTCAGAGCGGTGCGATGGCCTCTCTGTGATAATGACCATACTGAGGAGAAGGACACAGAGCAGGACAGGAAGGCAGATAAAGAGACAAGTTGGGGGGGGGGGGGGGCTATAGCCACATGGAGATGAGAGGGGGTAAAAGGATCTGGATGGCCATACATTTGGTTGAAAGCAGATGAAGACACATTTCTTTCACTATGAAGGCTTTGTGAAACCAGAAAATATTAAGATCGATGCTCAACAAGCCTTTTAATACTTCTGTCCCACAAAAGAATACATTCATATTAGTTGCAACTTATTAAGGGAATTTATGTTTCACTCATGTCGATCATTAGGCTTTTGAGCTCATGCTAGCTTGTATAAGCTTTACGGTTTGTAACTTTTAAGGTACTCAGATAAAAAAAAAAAACATCACCTTATATCTATTTCTAGTTGCTAGGCAACCACACAATCATCTTTAAATCCCAATGAAGGTCGAGAGTTTACCGCATTGGGAAAATGTCCATCCGATTACTGTGTGTGAGCTTCAGATGTGTTTTTGTAACCTTTATATGGATCTTATAACACATATAATGATGAGTATGTCTCGTTTTTATCACAAGTGTGTCATCTTGGTTGCTGGAGTGCATCAAGTCTCAAATCTCAAGTGACGGGGAGCAATCAAAGGTCACTTTGGCTCAAAAATGTATTCCAGTATTTTTATATTTTGAATTTATCGATTTTTTTTTCATATGTGGTAAATGCAAATGATTTGCAGCCACATAGATTGATGGAAGCAAAAGAAATAGAATTTATCCACAAATACCATTTCAAATGTCTGAAATTTGACCATTTTTATTAGTCCAATCCAAATTTTGAGTTATTTTTCTGACTCAGAACTGTGACTTAGACTTCAATGCTACCCATGATTATTGATCTTTTTCACTAGTTGAAAAACACTGATATAATGAAATAGAGCTGAGACATAGCTCTAGTATACACCAGGCATGTTTGAAGCGCACTTCAAGTCTTTTCCTTGGCAGACGTGCTAGTAAACAGTAGAAAAAGCAAAAGAAGAAGAAGCCCCTCCCTGCTTATCCAGTGTGAACACCTTGGGCTAAAAGCACATTAAATAACCTGCGTTTGACGTGTTCTTGAACATGCGTCACATGCCTGATTGGTAGCTCCCTAACCGTAGCACACCAAAATTTCTTTGTTCAGAATTTTTAAACAATGGTTTTCCTCTGGTTCTCTAATGTTGTGTGACAGCCGTACATTTTTGCTGAGTCACTTCAATCAGTTGTGAATTATGCAAAAATTCTACATTTATGAAACATCGATCATAAGATGTTTTGCTTTTTGTACACATGAAGCGTTTCTGGCTTTTCATCAGTCACTGGTGAAGAACAGAGAGGAAGGGATACAAAAGAAGGAGCTGGAAGAGCTGTGGGTTTTCCATGTCAAAATGATGAATTTTTAATTAGATTTGCTCACAAAGCGCATGCTCGGACGGCATGAACATCTTATAAAAATGCCTCTGTGGTCCAGCTTAAGACAAACGAGCAAGAGATCAAAAACCATGTGCATGGGGATGTGCTTTTTCAGACTTTTCCATCCTCCTCCATATAGGGGGGTGGGTTGTGTTTCTCATTTTTCTCACGACCTGCTACCGGCAGCATCGTAAAAGGACAGGACGGTGCTGGGCGGAGTAGTTTTTTTTTTTTTTTTAATATTTCCACCCTTGGTGGGCTGCTCTTATGGATAACACAGATCTGTTATTGGTGCATGGCTGTTAAATGTTGAAGAAATCGGGCGAGGCCGTCAGTCGTTTGTCCAATGGCAGGTCGAGGTGTGGTTCTTTAAAGGCGTGGAAAGGGCGGCGCTAGAAGCGGAAGTGTGGCTCGGCTGATCTCTCTCGCTGTCATTCGGCCACGGTCGGTTCCAGGAGAGAGGGGCAAGAAGTACAGAGGGATCCGCTGGCTGTGGAGGATTGACAGCTAGTCAGAAACGATTCTGGAATCAAATGAACAATGAAACCGATCGCATCAAGACTGTAAAAGAAACGCTCGCTTGCCACATTAACAAAGCCGTTTGATCACGTAGTCCAGATCAGAGATCCGTGTCATTGAGCAGGCAGGACACGTCAGGAGCAGGGAGGAAAAAAAAAAAAAAAAAAAGCTGACCGACTGCACTGTACGAGTCAGCTTTAAATCGCCTCTGAAAAGCCTAGCTCGCTGCACTCAGCTCGCCAAGGACACCATCTAGCTTTCAGTCCAAGAGGAAGATCTCGACAAAAACATCGCCGAGGTCGAAGGTGGTGATCGAAAGGTGGTGTTTTATTTTCCATTTTTGCACATATTTAGCCTGTTCAGCTAGCAAGCATCCGTGCTAATCGTTAATAACTAGCCTGCTAAAGCTAGCAACGGATGAAAAACTTAGCTGGTTAGCTTCGTTAGTATATAATCACCTACGTGATAATGACTGTTTTAAGACACTAGAAATGAACACATTTATCATAAACTATTACTTAGACAACGTTTGATAAGGTGTGTTTCGATCAGTCTTTAAACGGAACCGTGGACTGTTTCGTAGCCCTGACAGCTGTCAAACAAGGTCGAATGTTGTAGTTTTTGACCGTTGTGTCGGTTTATTGGTAATGTCGTGTCCCCGGTTCTGTGACGTATGGTACTGTCGCATTTCAGTTGAAGGTTTACCGCTGGTAGTTGGATATTTGTCACTTCGTAAGACTTCCTAAAATGTCTCCAAATGGAGGCTGTGTTCCACACACAGAGTGCTCGTTTCTCTTTACGGCAGGCTTCTTCTGTGAGCTTCGCTCTAGACTTACAAACTGGCAACGTCATCGGATTATAATTAGCTAGGGATGTCATCTTGACGGTTTAAAACAAATATTTATAACGTTTTGTTTTGCACCTGCCAACACAAATAATCAAATGTCAGTAAAACCCTTTTAACTTAATTATTACATTAATTCAACTTAGCTGGAACGTGTTGAGAGTGTTCAATTATACATTAAAATCTGTGCAGTGTTATATAAAAGCTAAACTAAGTTACATTTAATAATTACTACTACATGAAGTCATATTCCTGTGTAATAATGGTTAGTAGCATTTTTGATTCTCTGGCTTCCTTTATTTTGAAAGTCGTTTAAAAAATCCACTCAGGTTACCTGTTTAACTAGTTAATCTGAACCTAGAATAGTAGACATTTTTAAAGGTGGAACATTCAATAAATTAGCTGTAACCCAAATTAGCTGTAACCCAAAATGGAATATATATATATATATATATATATATATATATATATATATATATATATATATATATATATATATATATATATATATATATATATATTTTTTTTTTTTCTTTTTTTCTTTTTACAGTGATCTCAAATGATCTACGTGGCTAATTTACGTTTTATTTTGAAAATATTTACAAATTGAACACATAGGCTTGTGATCTTTGAGGTCGAATTTTTGTAAAGCATATCGATGTAATGAATTTACAAAGAAAATAAAACGTTTGCAGTTTTTAAATCACTTGATCTAAAGGGAAATGAGAAAGGCGGACTTTTAACCTGTGTGCATCCTGTGTGCTTTTCTCTCAATAGGACCAAAGAGATCACAATAGCATTTGTTCTGGGGAACAAAACAAATGGGGGATTACGGGTTTGGTGTTCTAGTTCAAAACAACACTGGCAACAAGTCTGCATTCCCAGTCCGAATCCACCCGCATCTGCAGCCTCCACACCACCACCAAAATGTGTCCCAGAGCCCCGCTGCTTTCATAAACAGCACCACAGCCACGGGGAACGGCAGCACGGGAGGCTCTCCCTGGCTCTTCTCTACCTCTGCCACCCACAACAGTGTGCAAGATGAAATCTTGGGGGGGGCAGAGAAGCCCAAAGCACAGCAGCAACAGGAAATGCAAGAATCGCAGGAGAAGCAGCAGTTGTCTCCAGGGAGTCACCAGGAAGGTGGAAGCAATGGCGGGATAATTTCAGAACTGGAAAAAGCCAAGGAAACCAAGACAGAGAATGGTACATCTGAGGGTGGCAATGGTAAGGAGAAGCAACTTCGCCTTGAGTCACCTGTCCTGACTGGGTTTGACTACCAAGAAACATCTGGCCTTGGTGGAACTGGTCCAGTACAGTCCAGTACCACCTCGTCATCACTTACTGGCTTCAACAATTGGTCAGCTGCCATTCCGCCTGCACCGTCAACAATCATCAATGAAGATGTCAGCTTCTTCAACCCCGTCTCGGCCAACAACGGCACTCTGCTGTTCCAGAACTTCTCCCACCATGTTAGCCCAGGGTTTGGTGGGAACTTCTCCCCCCAGATTGGACCAGCTGCAGCCCTGTCTCAGCACCATCCAGCGCCACCACCGCACCCCCACTTCCAGCACCCCCACAACCAACACCAGCAACACCGGCGTTCTCCAGCCTCCCCCCACCCTCCACCCCCCTTTCCGCACAGAAATCCAGCTTTCAGTCAGCTGCCACATTTGTCCAACAGCTTGAACAAGCCCCCGTCCCCCTGGGGTTCAGCTAGCTACCAGAGTCCCTCTCCCTCCCCTGGATCTTCAACTTCATGGAGTCCTGGAGGAGGTTATGGCAGTGGTGGTGGTGGTTGGGGTGGCTCTCAGGGCAGAGATTATCGTCGTGGACTGAACGGCGGGATGACTCCTATCAACTCTATCTCTCCACTGAAAAAGACTTTCCCTAACAACCACGTGACATCCCAAAAGTATCCTCGAAACGGTCCGGCGGGCTTCAACCCCAAGTCCTGGATAGATGATGGCGTTAGCCGCAGTGATAACATTTTTCCTTTTCAGGTCAGTATCACTTAAATAATTATAATAAATAGTTTACTGTAAATGTGTACTGATTTTACAACACATTCTATGTTCTTGTACCTCAGTCGGTGTGTGCAGTGTTGAGCTGTCATGCATGTCTACCGCTCTCATTGTTACAGCATGTACCATTGCTGCCATCTTTTGAAATGATGAGGAAGGATGGCGATACTTAGTGTGGTCTTTCAGCATTAAAGCTGCTGTTGGACCTCCACAGCTGTGTGTCGGCGATGATGAGTAATGCGCCTCCATCGCTGCAGCAGGGTGTGCCACATATGTGTGCTTGAGGTTGAGATGGTGGTGGGAGGGGGTTGAGATGGGACGGAGAGGAGATGAGGATCAGATCAGAGACAAAGGAAGAAAGGTTGCAATCATGATAATGGGAAACCAAAACTGACCAAAAAAATACAGCACAGCTTATCATCTACAGGGTTTAGCTCTGTTCTTTGCTTCTTTATGATATCGCTCAGTCTTAGCTGGTAAAATGAAGCTTAATCGTTTTCTCATGTTTTATTTTAAGTTATCATTTATGTTATGGCTTTCATAGTCTATCATCACAATAAAAACGGGTTAGGTTGATTTTTCATGTGGTAATCTACACACAACATGTTAAAAACAATCTCTTAAGAGCCAGGAATGATATAAGGAGGAAAATGGGAGCATGGAGATGGACATTACGGACACTTCATTGAATAGTATTTGGATTAACTCTAATAGGTGATAAACAGAGGCAGGATTGCAGATAGAAAGGCTGCCTTTGGCCCAGATTGGGCTGATGACTTAAACAGAGGGTTCTCCTAGCACTCAAATGTAGCCTTTGTTTTTTCAATGGTTGCACAATGTTTCCTCCTTTGCCAGCAGTGACAAAGGGGTCGGTGACCATTCCTTGGTTGACTGTTTCCTAACGTTCTCCTTGATGGAATACAGTATAGTTTGTATGAGGTATTGTTTTCCCTCTACCGTGTCTGCTTCCTTTGAATGACTGTTTCTCAGGCAAAGTATAAAGCATTCTAAAATTCAAAGGCTTTGCTAGCTGTGACCTTTTCAACAATGTTTTGTTTCATCTCTATTTGCAATGAATGACTCGCACCGCTCCAAAGGTTGGCTAGTTAGGACCTTATGTTGACATGCCTCGACATGTCTTAAGTATTTTTACTGCAATGAAAAGAGCATGTATGTTTGGGTAATTTACAATTATTGTAATAGTAGGCAATTTCTGTTAGTTATAGAGAGAAGCTCAGGTTTAAATAAATGCAAAGTCTAAGCATTTTTTCTGTATGTAGGTAAAGGTGAAATTAAATGTCCAACTTGTTTGGAAAAATCTGGCAGGTCTTGTATTTACAGAGAATTTTTTGTGTTTTTTTTTCCCCCAAAGTAACATTTCAAGTCAAGTCAGCTGTAATGCATCGTTTTATTTATTTATCCGGAAATAGCTCAATTAAATAGCATTGTCCTTTTGCCCTCTTGATTCTGTTAAGGCAGATGGAGGGCAGCTTTGCAAGGTCTAACTGTGTAGTTGTGAAGAGGAAGGATTATGCAAGTGTAACCCATTTACCCTTTTCTACATTCTTGTTGGATGCTTAAATCAAGTAAAAAAAAAATAAAAAATGGGCCATTAGGGCTTTTTTTACATTTTCTTTTTATTTTATGCTCGTTTATGACTGAAGATGTTCTTGTATGGACTCCACCTCAACACTTAAAGTATTTAAACTAGTAGAAAAAAATGTATTCATCATCCCAACTTAGTCTTTTTTGGCCTTATTCTTTTCATTTAAATAAATATAGTCCTAAAGCAGTTTTTAGACAGCAGTTTTTTCCTGATAAGTTAAATGATTTTTTATCTCAGTCAACAGACATACTGTAGAAGCTTCACCTTTGAACCGACAGATAAGTCTTTTTGTTTACAAGTCAGCCCATACTCTAACCATCACTTATGGTCATGAACTGTAGAGAGGGGCCCAATTTGAACAACCAAAATAAATGACTTGTGATAAATGCCTGGACTAGCCCTTTGGGAAAACAATGAAAAGATCAGACAACTGAAGTGAAGCTCTGCTGCATAGAATGGAGCCAACCAGGTTTGTTGGAGCATTTGGACACTGGGTCCTCCAGGTCCATCTGTGGGGATTTGTGTCAGACATGTTCTTCTGAGAGGAGGGTTTTAAGCAGCCTTGGGACTTGCTGGATAGATTTAATCCCTTGGAGAGTGACCTGGTCCAACACGAGTGTCAGAAAATGGATGCATGGAAGGCATGAAGGGGATGAAAAACAAAACTAAATGTTAAAAACCAAGATCCAGCTCTCAATCTCAACATTTTAAAAGCATTTCTTTGGTAAAGCTATTATTTTATTTTCGTTCCTGGAGAAAAAGATCACCTGGCAGTGTTGAAATAGCTTTTTTAAAACTAGAGCAAGACACAATGGTTATTGTTCTGTTCTTAAATATAGGTATTTCATTGTCAAATTTGAGGTTTGGATGTTGGTCCTCTTTTGTTTAGCAACATTACTTAGACTTAAGAGAAAGTGTTTTTCGTGAGCTTAGAGAACATCAGTAAGTTCTTCTTGCTATAGGTTTTAAGGCCATGTGCGATCTTTTCATATAAACTATGACACTTGACTAAAAGGCATTCACAGTTTGGGAAGTACTCTTTGTGAACTAAATAAACTCTATGAGCAACTGATGTCCCCCTCCTCCACTGTAAATCTTCCTTCAACTGTCTTGCATAGTTCCCATTTTAGCACCCACAGAACAGATGAGGGCTCAGCAACCATTGTTCAGCCTTTCCACTGTCTCTGGAACTTCTTATCACATGCAGTGTTTCTTAAAACAGGTTTTCTTGAAATGGATTGTTGCTCAGAGATCACGGGAGACGAGGCAGCTGATTGTCCTGTGACCCTGATGTTGCACTTTTTGCAGCATTTCCCTTAAGAAAATTGTTACAACTCAAACATAGAAGCCTTCTGGTTGTCTCAAACATTGATATAGCACTGTGTATACAAGTTGGAAAAATGTCAAATGCGCTTGAAGTATAGCTTTGTGCAAGGTGTTGTGCAGTATCGCTGCACTTAGGCACTTAAGAGGAGTTTTACCTCAGTGTCTGCTGCTTTAGAGTGGGGTTAGGACCTGGCAACTTTCTTTTCTCTATTTTGTGTGATTTCTGTGGATGTATGGATTTGGCTAGTGACTAGGTCCACACCTGCAGGGCCTGAAGGAGAGTCAGCCAGGGCAGGATATTGTCTTATTAAGCCACCTGGCTAACTGTTGGTTATAGTTCCCTCCTTACTGTTTGTGAAGCTCAGCGGTGCTGCAGATTTATGTGCTGCCATTTCCTGGACAGCATATTATTAAACCGACTGTGCACTTCGATGAGTACCTTGTTTTTTTTAGATTTTCTTCTTTTTTTTTTTTTGCTGAATGTGTTTTACACAATGTTGTAGCCAAAAACATTCCGTCTCTATAAAGTACTCTCCCCTGGCTAGTCTATGATGACATTTATATTCATCTACTGACACATGTATTCCAGTTGTAGATTCATTTGAATTAAGATTCATAAGATTTTCTGAGGACTCATCTTTAAAAAACCTGCTTTCTAAATTGGTGTTTGAAGACGATGAGTTCCACATTTGGACTCGCTTGCTCTGGCAGGTCACGTCGATTACCGTCCTGAGTGTACAGAACTCTCAAGTCCCATCTGTTCCCACAGCAACAGGAGAATAACATGCCCGTCACCTAAAATCAAGTTGCATCTTATTGCTTTTGTATTCACAACACAGTTAAGTTTTAGCTCCCACTCTGTTAGACTGTTTTCTTCCATCAAAGTACTTTTAATTATAGCGCTCATTCGTTTTTTTCGACTTGCTAGAATAATAACAGCATTACAAAGAGGCTGTTAAAGGTTAAACGACCTTCAATGTCTGAAAAACACAACTCCACCATTAAGTTGCAGAATCCCAAAGTTGTTGCAATTACTTCTGGTTCTTGTGAAAGTTATGTTGTATGAGAGAGATGCTTTATGGACTAATGAGCAGTCATGGCTGTGTTGGTGAGCACATCACTCTGCTGCTCATACAGCCTCATTGTGTTATTCTCCACTCTTGACAACCCTCTGAAACGGAAAGATAATTTACGTGCGTGTGCACACATTTGTGTGTGCAGGAGCTCCAATTAGTTCTTGAACTAAGTCTTCAGCACAGGTGTTTTAACAAAGAAGGAAGACAAAGCAGAATTACTGTGGAGGTGTCACTTTGCATTTAGCTCAAGTCGCTGAATGCAACCAAAATGCTGCTGCAACCACAACTTTTTTTTTTTTCACTGTCGTCCTTGTTAAAAGACATCCATAGGCAAACTTTTAGGCCATTCAAGCAACGCTAAGTAATTGGATGTTTTTGACAGTTGGGAGTCTTTCATGTCGTCACGGGACTTTGAAATATTTGACCAAGAAGACAAAAGCTCAACCGACTTCCTCTCCCTGCCCCCTCTTTGTTCTCGTTTTGCAACAGCTTACCTTGCTGATCATTCTCCACTCTCTCCACCTTTGCTTCTTCTCTTTGGCCTTCCTTTCTTTTGTGTCTGGTTTGAGATCAGACGCTCACCACACAACTCGAGATGTTGAGGAAGTGTGGAAACTTTCAGTGGGTCTATTGATCGTTGAAGCTGTTATCCTTCAAACCGTCTACCCACTGCAACTATTTTAGCCAGATTTTCTATGATGGAGGTCAGTGACAAATTGCTCTGATAGACTATACTGATCAGTGTTCACCCTCTCAGATGTGATGTTTTTATGTTTAAAATGTCAAGCCAGATCTTTACGTGATAATAAAGAAAGATGTCAAGGAAAACCTTAAAAATAGAATACAACCAGAAAACAAAACTAAGTTCCCTTTGCAATGAAGAAACTTTAATTTTATTTATTTTCGTAACAATCTAATAATGCATTTTGTAAGCAATTCTCCATGTGCCATTAAACCTGCTGACTGTGGAAGTTAGCCTTTGAGAGGAGCTAACACTGAAGACATTTAGATGTTATTTTATCCTTTTTCCTCTTCTTAATAGCAATATGAAATATAAGTCCGACCATGCAGAAAAAACGCTTTATATGCCATATAACATATTTAACCATGGCTCTTGCAATGGCTTCTGAATTAGTAAATGAGATCTATGGTAAAATTGAAGGTGTCATAGAGTAGCTGTTGGACTTAGGCTAAGTAAAATGGTTTCTTAGGATCAGACATCCCAGTACACATCTAATTTTAACGAATAAACACAAACCCTATAACAATCGGTTACAGAAAAAAAAAGGCAATTAAAATTTTTTTTCAGCCAGTGTTAGTATCAATATCAGCTACTGCTTTTCTTATTTTAATTTAAAGCAATAACCTACTTACATTTTTTTTGTTAGGTAAAACTATAACATTTCTAAAATTCTTTCGATTTTTTTTGTACAACGAAATGAGTAGTAATAAAACTTTTAATTCCCAGGAGAAATTCAGGTCCGCAGCAAACACACACAATAATATAACATAAATTAATTGTTGCAAATTAGCAGTTCATTTAGGCAGATTGTTAAACAGCATACCAACAAAATGTACCACGCCTATGAAATTCTGAATACTAATGCGATTCCGCATGTTAACCCTGTGACAAGGGAAAGTCTTTAATTCAGGACAATCAAATCTTTTTGTGAAGATTTGATATCTAATTATTAATGCTGGACCATAACCAGGTACATTATGGTATATTCATTTAAAATCTGCCACTTTACAGTAGCCTTTTGAAAAATGCCAACGTTGCTTATTAGAGGCGTTTTGTTTTGCGGTGTTCTCTAACCATTAAAAATGGGCACATGATTGTCTCTATGTCATTTTAATCACATAAAGGTTGGACATTAAATCCATTTATTGGACCTCCCTCTCTGATATTTTCAACGCTAAAGTATGCAGCAAATGTTTTATGTTCATCCCTATAACCTCGGCCTGCTGTCGGGTGATTTTAGATTCACATAACATGAATTGCCTTAGATATTGAGACAAATGTGTGCGTACACATTTAATCCTGGCCAGTTGTGGAAAAAAATAGAAAGAAAAAAAATCTCTTTGCTAAAACCATCTGTACACATATAGGTGCAAAGCACAAGCTTGTATTTTACATCAATCAAATTGGATATAAAAAAATGGTGCTTAAACTTGATAAAGCAATGTCTTGAATATTGAAAGGTTGTCGTAACTTTATTTTACACAATTGTTTTTATGAATGCAATGGGGGACAAGCTTGTGCATGATAGGTCTTTCCCACAGAAACCAGTCTTTAACACATATTGAAGTGTTTTTTGACCTGAAGCTTTTTCCCAAGCCTTCACATATACAGACTGGGATTCAAGACAACAGAAGACTTCTAAGGGAGAGTGTGTTGGGTGTGTCCTATTTTATTTATTATTTTGATTTTTGTTGGTTTGCCAACTCTGTTTACCAGCTACACGCTGGTAAAATGTGGCGTTATCGGAGAGGTTTTGGCTCCACCAGCAGGGAGTTTGCCACAAAAAAAACCCCCAACAACCACCATGCATTTTGGCTGATCCGACACCAAAAGGAAGGATTGAATTCAGGAGCCTCTGCACATTACAGACTCTGGCTGAAAAAGTGAGCTGACTGGCGTGTGGACCCCTTAGTCATGTGGTTCACAGACGTAGGTCTGTTTTTTTGAACCCTTTCACTTTTGACCCCTGCCGAGTTCATGGTAGCACAGTATGGTATGAGTGTGTTTTTCTTCCCTCTTTCTTCTTTTTTTTCCCCCCAATTGAGTGGCTCTACTTTTAAAGTTACTTGCTTGACATTACCTACAGTTATGCGGGATCTGGAGCTGGATAAATCCTGAAGAGCTAAGACACGTGTGAAGCAAAACTGACAATCCTGATTACTGACAAGACGACTGACTTGTTGGGCAACGCCTGTTGTGCAAGGCCTGACAATCATCTGTCAGACAGAGGGCAGAGCTGATCACGCAGTGTTGATCTTCTTGTCAAGATGTTTGTCAGGCTTTTCAAAGAAGGTGAATTTCCCCCAAAAATGCCACACGGTAAATGTCTCTCTGTGTGGTACTTGCAGATCTCCTTTGTACCTGCTCCTAACCCATTTTGAGTAAAGTGCTTTTGCTCGGTGTGAGGTCTCGGTTTGTGTGTGTTCAACTAAACATTGTTTGCCTTTAGACAGAATGGCAAGAATTCTGTGCAGCCAACAATGGCAGTAAATGGTTAATACACCTGGCCGGATGAATGCTCCTTTTTTTCAGTTCCGCTTTTAAACTTTGGAAAGAAAAAAAAATGGCGCCCTTTCACACTCTGAATTTAGGCGCCACATTTCTTTCTGAAGAAAATGGGTCATGTTGGTGCAGAGAGATGGTCCTCTGGTGTGTTGAGCTTCTTGTCGGGCTCGATCAAATGGATGTTTCTAAGCCTTAAAAACACGTCTCATCTGGCTTGTAGAGAAGCAGCCTCTTTGCCCCCAGTTTATTAAATATCATCAATTTGGAGTTGGTGTGCTTCTGGATGTTCTACAAACTAAATCCCTGCATTTGCATAAACTCCTTATAAATTTGTGCCGGAAGCACCTGCAAATCTTTTAAAGCAACACTGGAATAATCAAAAAACTATATTTGGCATAACTGTATGAGACAGAAGGTAAAATCGATGGGAACTTGTAGTCAGCAGGGGACTTTAAAAATAAAAAAACTCAAAAGGATTTCTGCTTTTTGGAGGTGACATTCATCAAAGAATGACTGGAAAGAGCATTACAAAAAAAAAAAGGAGGAAGGAAGGAGCACAACATCACATGCGTACAAAGCTGGAAATAAGACATTCAACCAATTTAAAAGAGGAAAACAATATAAATATAAGTTTTAGATTCTTGCTCAATTGAGGGAAGCTGAAGGGGTTTGTCATTTGGACTCGCTGTTGTCACAGGCTGCATATTTGGTTGAGGTGGAGTCGAGACAGAAACCTTATCAGCGGGGCACTTGTGTTTGTGTACGGGACATATTTTTAGCTTGTTGGCATATTTAGTGCATACTGTAAGGGTGTGATTGTGTGTACGCATTTTTGAGCAAGCGCGTCCAAAGTAGCTGGTATGCCAAGGATGGCTCAGTTCTTTAAGTGGCACTGGATTGATGCCTCAAAACACGTTTAACTGTAGCTTCATTTTGCAGTTAAGCATGATTTGGATTATCCTTGAACACCTAAGTATGTAGAGTTTTAGCTGATGGAGAAGTGGGCTGTTAAAACAGCGAGGAGGGGGGTCTCCTGGTGGAGAATTGGTAAAAGGTTTTTGCAAGTCTAAAAAATATATATATTTAAGCAAGCAAGCAAAGCCAAGAAGTGCAAATGCAAAATCTAAATTTTTTGTGTGTTTAAAATTTAAAGAAAGAAAGAGGTTATTACTAAAAAAAAGTGCATGTGGTTGTTACATTTTTTTTTAACTTCTGACACATTTTCAAGCCATTTACAACATTTTTAAGCATATAGTTCTTGAGTAAATAAAAAAGTAAGCTGAATCCTCTGTATGGGATTGTTTGGGCATATTTTATTGAATGAAAAGTGCAATCGATCAGAATTAAATGTTAAGCCTATAAGTTGCTAAAAATAGCATAACATGCCCTTCTTTTTGCTGTTTTTCAGGAACGCACCCGCTCATTTGACAGCTTCAACATGAACACTTTAGAGAGCTCCCTGATTGACATCATGAGGGCGGAGCAAGACACCCTGAAAGGTGAGGAGTCCAGATGTTAATTATCAACATGAAAAACATTTCTGTTCTTTCTTTCCTTTTTTTTTTTTTTAAAGAAAAATCAGTCTCATCTGCCATGTAGAGACACTCATTCAGTGTCATCAAAAAGAAGGACCTCAATAAAGGCTTTATCTCAGCATATTTAGCCTTTTATGTCAAACACAACCCGGCTGGATGGCATGTAATGGCTGCTTTATTATATTTAGATGAAAGGAAATTACTGCCACACACCTAATATCAAGTTAGTCCGAGAACCTCGAGCTGATTTGAACTTTCTTACCAAACCATAAGCGCCTATCTATTAATTTTATATCCTATTATAACACAGAAGGTCACTCTATATCCCCCATCTTTCTTCTTCTTTTTCTTTTTTACATTTAGTAATTACCATAATTATAGTTAAAAAAAAGACAACTGAGAAGGATCAGTATTTAATTAACTTGTGCACAGTGCAGTCTGTTTGGCCTTTTCTTCTCTCTTGCTTATTAAGAATGTTGAGGCAGGATTTGTATTTAGAAACCACTTTTTTTGTGTGTTTTTTTTTAACACGCTATGGTCGCAAATAAAGCTGCCACATTTATGCGATCCCAGGGTCTGTACACTGGGGTGAGGGCTCCTTCTCTTTGCATGTAGCAAGAACAAGGATCAAGAGTGATAGGTGTGCACAGAAACGAAGGTTTTCACAAAAGGTTATGTCATTTTTTTTATCCTGTTTTTTTTCTCTTTTTTTTTTCTCCAAAAAAAAAGAAGAAAACTTTATAAAAGGTTATAAATGACAGTGTAGGATCCCTCATTGTTCTGTGTATGTGTGTGGTCATAAAGAAGCCAGTAAATGTGTGTAATTTAGATTTTACTTTTTTTTTTTTAAGTTAAAGAAAAATATTAAATTTAACATTTAATACTAACATTGAGAAATTTGGCAATACTTAAAAAAACTCACGTTTATGTCTAAAGCTCAAATTTTCTGAAACAATTAGCTATATTTAGTAACATTTTTAGGCAGTCCAGCAAATAAAGGCAGTTTGTGATTAATTAGTAGATTGTGGACAATAGGTGTCTTAGGTTTTTGTGTAGTTAACTATAACAATTCATTTTTTGTGCAAGTACAGAAACACGGGAGCATGTAGATATTTTTTAAATCCCAGAAAAAACTGACAGTTTTTAAATTGTATTATTTTAAAGGACAAATTTGAAAAACAAAAAAAAAAATACCTGTTATATTAGAAAAGTCTGTTTTGGGTCTGACTGTTAACTAAATTCTAAAAGTTTACCTATGGCTATGTCCGAATTCACTTCCTATCCCCTAAACCACTAGATAGTGCTGGACTATCCCTGGATTTTAATGCAATTCAGAAACATGCTGACTATTTTTTTATACACCAAATATGTCATCACCCATTTGACAAAGTAATAACGTAATAATTATAAACATTTTACAAAGGCTATTTATTTATCCCCTATGCTCTCATGATAAAAAGTTGGATGATAAAAGAGAAAACAATATACTTACATTTTTGAAAATAAATTGTTCGAACACAATGCATTGTAGTCTATATTTTCCAATCTATTAAGCATCGATGCACACTACACCCTATGTGGTGCACTATGTAGTGAGTAGTGAAGGAATTGGAACACTTTCTTTGTAATGCAAACATAATGTTCTTGATCAATAAATAATAGTTGGTGAAACAATTTAGCTGATTTGTAAAAATGTGAAAAAGTTACACATCTTCATTATATTTTGGAATCTCTTTTATTTGACTCATCTGTCAAAATATTATTACATTATAGTTTGACATTATAAAACAGAAAAGTGCAAACCTGCTAGGAGGATTCAATATACCTGAACAGTATTGGCCAAAAATGAAACAAAAATAGGCTGGTGAAATGATCAAGGAGCCATATTTTCTTTGCTAGTGTACACTTAAATACACCATAAAAAAGTAAAGAAAAAACCTCACATTGTAAGGCACCTGGCTGTACTAAATTCTCAAATCCTTAAGTCAAGTTCACTTGAGTTGCTGGAGAATTCTAGAAACTCAAACATTTGAGTTTGATTTTAAATCTGAAACCTTTAGTGCAACACTTTGTTTTAAAATGTGGATTTTTTTTCTTATTAATTGTTTTTTTTTTTTGCAGTGTAGCACATATAGTTGGTGAAATGTGGACTAACAGAAGCAACTTTGTGGTGACTGTTGTGTGTTGGTTTAGAGGGAGTAGCTGGTTGGAGTCGTTCTGGAGAAGATCATTGTTTGACAGGAAACGCCTTTGACTTCTTAAGGCTTTAGTTGAGTTTAAGGTTTTGGGCGGGGCAAAACCTTGAACTGAAGTCGCCATCCCTATATTTAACCATAAAACAAATTGAATGTATTGTGGTCATGCAAAAATGTTTTTTTATTTTTTTTGTACAACCATAATAAAATCTGTATGGGAGCTAAAATACTCAATTGTATTGTAACCTTGTACAGTACAGATTTCAGTTTCAGTGCCAGAAAAACAAGATAAAATAACACATTGGAGATTTTTCTTTAGTGGCACCTTGTGTTTTTGTAGCCTTGGACTTTTGAGGCTGAATCCATCCAGCTAGGATCTTAACTCTGCTGTCTAAATTTTGCCGTAAAAATAACCTTGTCTTTGCTCCAAACACCAAACACTAAAGATGTTTTTTTCTAAGTTTTTTTTTAAATAAGAGCAAAACTTGACTCCAAAGTCAAATGGAATATATTCTCCTTTTCTGTCTTTTAAATCCATTTTTCCTACTTGTTCCACTAGTTTAGCACACCGCATTAACACAGTGAAACATTTCCCCTTTCATATCTGTGGCTCTGGCTTGCACAGCTCTTTAAGTAATGTTGCTATAATTTCAATAACTTTTTTCCGGCTTGGAGCTACTTAAAAATAAAATGTTGACACCTTTTTCTATCATCAACATGAGTACAATAAAAATGACTAGCATGCGTCTTCCAGCACACATGGCACCATTTTTTTTCATTCCAGCTGAGCATATTGAATAAAGCGCGAGCACTGAAGCAGGGGAACAGACGAGGCCAGACAAAGTGTCTACAGTAGAACTGGCTTTGAATCTCTTCCAGCATTGTCCTGACTGACAGAAAGGATCCCTCTGTTCAGCCTCCCCGCAAGCTTACACACACAAACACACACACACACACGCACACTGCCGTGTGGTGTAAGCTTGTGCATCCATGTGCTTTAACTATTAGTGTACTGTGTGCGGCCAGCAGCATGCGAATAAGGTTCATGGAAGGGGCACATGCAGCTCTCCACAAAAGGGATGCTGCGAAATCATTTGCTCTGCACCGGTTATGAGAAGCATTCAATCGAACGTGATGGGTGGTGCTTGCAGGGACTTCTGGTTGGTCTGACGATTGGCACCAACAGTTTCATCACCTTCCTAATTCAAGAGGATGAATTCATGAATTGTGTAGTGAGGAAAAGTCTCCACGTACCTGTGTCACTTGATGAAGGCACTTACTTATGATCACACTTTGTAATTATTAAATGTAGCATAAAGTCTAAATTCATGAAATGACTAATCGTGTCTATTAGTGGACAGCACTAGTTTGGTTTGTAGTCGTGTAATTTTGTACGCTGCGTTTGAGTATGAAAGGTGTGGAGGAGGGGCCAGCATACCTCCCTATGATGGGGGGGGGGGGGGGCATTGGAATGCACCAATCGCTGTGCAGTCTGTAGCCACATAACAATGGTGGCACTATGTGAGCCTTTTCATCTCACTGACCCTCTGCTGCAAACAGGCCTTGTATAACTTTGACGCCTCGTTGGCATCATAACATGCACTTGTGTGGATGCTGCATGGGTTGTGTGTTTGTTAGATGGTTGCGGAGAAAATGTCAGTGTGACACCAGCCTCACAGAGAAAGATGTTAAAGACAAAAACACTTAAAAATATTTCAGTTGGAAGCAAACTGGACTGAAATAATCTTCGATTATTTTAGTTTTGTTGTTGTTGTCTAGTTTAATGTTTTTAAATTGTTTAGCAAAATGGAACAACCTCAGCTGGTGCTTTATCAGTGCACTAAATGTTAACTGTAATCACTCCAACCTGGTGTTTATTTACAACAAACAATCGTCTAGCATGTAATTCCGTTATGCATACCATTTGTGCAATGGTGAGCTGGCACCTATGCTACAGGTGAGGGGGAGTGCCCAGTTACCCGTGTTTTTCATTTGTTTGGAAACCAGGTAACCAAATAAAACGCAGTGCCTTGTCTTGGTGAGGCCCATAGCATTAAGTCCTCACACTGTTTTGAGTTTGGAGCTTGATCATTTTATAAGGGACTATGTTATAAAGTTAGATGGCTTACTGACATTTTTTTATGATTTGACAACCTTTTCTATGACAACCTGATATTAATTAGTAATTGGGTTAATAAAGAAAACAGCTGGAAATCAAGCTGATGTAATGATTTGTTTTTCCTTATTTATATGTATGCAGATTACAATTGCATTACATACAGGTGATAAAGTAAAATATTGCTACTTTTCCGTTTATTAAATCAGAAATCCCTAATGGGCTATTCATCTGCTGTCTGATTTTACATCATTTGATCTGTTACCATGTTGTAACCTTCCTGTTTAAACACAAATATTGACATTTTTGGATCCTTTTGAAATATTTTGATGAAATTAAATAGTTTGACAGATTTTACAATCAACTCCCCCCCCCCCCTTTTCCCCATGTTTTTTGTTTAGGTCGTCTGGGGTTCCCCCACCCAGGAGGGGACAACCCTCTCCCCCTCAATGGTACGTAAACGTCCTCTCAGTCCTTAATGGTCCACTACCATTGCAGACTTTGTGTGAAAATAACATATCTTTGAGGGTGAAACCCTTAAATGGAACCCTCCGGATATCTTTTATCATCACTTTAAAAAACATTTAGTAGGTTTTAAGTGAAAGTGTTCCTTTGATTAAAAAAAACAAAAACAAATTGATCCTAAAAATGTTTAGGCTTGAATGAATCTGTCAATTTTAAACAAATGAAGTCCAGAAGATAGTTGGTGGTTGCTCTACGGCCGCGGCGTCAAGGTGTCGAGCAGTACATTTGATGCGCGTAAAAACAGAGACGGCAGACGCAAATTTGATGCGCGAATCGCATCTGGTGTAATAAGAATTACAGGTGAAAGTGCTTGAAGATGAAAGAAAAACAAGTTTTGGAACCCTTATGGTCTCTGGATTGTCATGTCTCAAAATGTATAGTTTAAACTTTGACACAATGTCTCAGTTTTTGGTACCTTGTTAATACCAGCACAATGTTTTCAGAACTGCGAATGTGCATAGTCTATTTTTGAGTCTGGGTGATGTAATTTTAATTTTTTTTTTTAACCATGTTGTATTCTATCTTGCGGTTGTCTCTTGTACAAAGCAACATCGTCATTGAAACTTTATGATTGCCCTCCTGTACACAGAAATACAACAGACCCGACCTTTTCTACCGCTTATAACCAAATTCACAAGTCAGTTATCCCGTCTAAGTCAGCCAAAACAAATATTTGTCAGCAATATAGCTTCTCACAGCATAAGGTTTCATCAAATGAACACAGTAAAATGTGTATTTAAAGGTAATGTGATTAGTTTGGATATCTTCGTAGGCCAAAAAAGGCTGGTGGTGGGAGATATCAGATGTCAGCGCAATTTCACTTTATCACCTTATCATCTAGTACATGTTGCAGTGAGCAGTATCCCTCCCCTTCTTTGTGAGACATCTCCCATTCTTTTAAATTTTCTTTTCTCGTTTGCACATCTCTACATATTCCATATAAATTCAAACATTTTTTGTATGGATATCTGACCATTCCAAGGATTTTCACATTTTTGTTCAAAACCTTTTCAACCTGTGTGGAAACTTTCAAATAATAATCTTGCCTTATTTTGACAATTTTGTGAATGAATGAAGAGCGGAATGGTAAACATATCTGTGATAAGCCAAGTTTTCACTGCTGCTTCCAATTCAAGGGTGTTTGTTTCCACATTAGCAGTTTGTATGCGGTATTTGTGAAATGGTTGTGTGTTACTGCGAGTGTGTCTGGTCCTTGGCCCCGGATGTAAAATGGAAGAGGCCATTGGTGTCCTGAAAAGCCCAATGGTTCCCATGGTGACATCACATGGTCAGGAGCTGTCATCAAGCCCCTGAGACAGATGGTGCCAGCGGATAAAGGCCAAACACCAACCCTCTTTCTCTCCACCTCATGAAGGATACACAGATTGCATTCCCCTTGATCCCCCCCTCTCCTTAGTCACTTTCATTTTCTCTCAGCTCTACGCAGCTTTTCATCTTTTCATTTCTCCTCAGCCTCCCATTTTTATTTCCTCTCTACCACATGCACCTTTATTTCCTTTTCTGCACTCTTCATCTGCACTTCTTCCTGCATCTACTTATCTCTTGTGTTTCTGTCTCTCTTTAACCTCTCCAGTGGATTTAATGTCCATCTGGTTTGGAAAGTGCACTGAAGGTAGATTGGATTATTGTTCTCGTGTTCTGGCCACTTCTCTTCCCTTGCTTTTTTTTCTCAAAAGTAGATTGGTTGGTGCGCACAGTCATCAATTTAAATCTTGTACTTCAGTTTATTGTGAACAAACTCCCTTGGCAAAGATAGCCACACTATTATCACGCTCAAAAAAACCCTACAAATCTTTGGGAACGTTTGGATGATGGTAAGGCGACAGACAGATTTGAGCCTGACTCCAGTCATGTCGTTGACCTCAACCTACATCTGATGCCTTTCATTTTCTTTGCGTTGATTGAATAATTGGGGTTTCATCCTAACCCTAATCATAGTTTTGCTAATCTTTATGCTTTTATATTGTATGTAGTGATAATAAAATGGTCAATGGTGTATACTTATGAAGCGCTTTTCTACCTTCCTTGAACCCCCAAAGCACTTTACAGTTGCAGTCCCACACACCCAGGCACACACACATTCACACAGTGAAGGTGGCTCTGCTGCTGAACACTGGCATCAGCCCATAACCACCAGAAACAATGAGGGGTGCTGTGTCTTGCCCAAGGACACTTCGACACGTGTGGGCAAAGCAGGAACCAAACCTGTATGTTCCAATCAGAGGCAACTACTTAAGCTGTGCACCACGCCTACCCTGTGTAATACACACACTACAGTATGATCTTAACATATCATATTTGTCTTAGTGTCATATTTGAAAGTGTTGTTGTACATTGGGCTATGACTGTAGATGTCAGCACATTGGGAAACTTAAAGCCTTCGTCACAACCGCCCTAACGGGTAGATGCAGGCTGTCTGTGGGAAAAATGGGGAAAACTTGTATGGGGCCCAAAGGTGCCTCACACAAAATAACAAGATTGTAGACCGCTCGGTGAGCCCTTAGAGCAAAAATGTTCATGCTTAATTTTTTTCTTCGAGCATGCCATGGGGGAAAGGTTGTAGCAAACACATATACAGCACCTAAGGGTTAGGTGAGACACCTGCGTGTCGTACAGATTATTCATTTTTTCTGACCCCCCCAAATCCTGGGAACTGTGCAAGGGGTCTCTTCACATGATAAGTACGTATATCGTGCACACACTGTGTGAGCGGCATTCGTGTGGAGTTAGTAAGTACCCAACACCTTACTGACGACTAAAGTGTGCTGTAAGGTACTGTAGGACACCATCGCTTGTAGGTCATAGGTGCATGCAACTTACACTAGCCTTATGAATACTTCACAAATCCTTAATACAACGATGATAATGGTACATTCCATTTTCACAATGTTCCTGGAGGTGGCTATACAAGGCACACCAGTGCTCCCCATAAGATGTGGTAGCTCCCCTCTGCGATCATCCACAGGCCGTGCCAGCCCAACAACCGACAACCTATGACTGTGGCTTTAGGGGGATGCACTTCTTGTTCTGTTAAAGCTCAGGTGTCTGAAAGGGTTTTAATCAACCGATAACTATACCTAAAATGGACATGCTGAACACTTTAGTGTAACATTTTCCTTTTTCACTGTATAAATAGTAACATTTTTTTCTGTCTATATTATATCGCACTTTTGTTTTTATCCTCTGATCAAGTTCTGGATTGAGTTCCTTTTTATATCCACAGGTGCTATTGTGTTTCACTCCTCGGCGTTTAACCAAGATGTCCTTTCATTCCGTTTTTGTCTTTGCCCTGTCATAATAATGATCTCTTGGGATAATGAGAGTCGCTGCAACCTCATTTTGAAAGCATCATTAATGAGAAGGAAGCAAACACGTCAGGTATCGCTTTATCCTTTTGAAACATTTAGTGAGCTTTATTGCACTCAGAGCAAAAATTGAATCCCACATTTATAAACAAATAAGCAATCCTTTGTTGTTGTTGTTGTTTTTTTAAGCAAAGCACAATTGTAAAGACATCTTTGCAGACTGATTATTATTCCACGCTGATTAAAAACCTGGAAAGAGATCAGCTCTTTATTGTCGTGAACCACCTGGCACTTCTATTGCTCCAGTGAATCATGGGCCCATCTCTAAACATAATCTTCTATGATTTACTCCACACGCAGCCAGGAATTATAACAGAAGACGAGGTAAAACATAACCCTCAGTATATTGTGTCAAGGATTTCAAAATGTATGGTTGAATTTTTTATTTTATTTTTATCTTTTATTCCCCCACTGGAAACATCAAATGTTATGAATCAATTTATAATTGTGTGCCAGCTTGTTGTGACAAGATTTGAACCGCTCTCGTCTTTGTACAGTGAAGTGAAGTGTTTGTCTGCATGATTGTGTTGGGATTTGTTTTAAGCTTGTGAAGCGATCTCCACCATTTTCTCTCTTTTTATCTTTTATGTTAGAATGTCTTTTACGGCTCGTTATGCTTCACTCTGCCTGATTTTCCCCATCGTTTTCTTTCCGCCGTGCAAAAAAAAAACCAACAAGAAAAACCCCAAAACATGTGATGCAAGTGAGCACCATGTTTTTGGTAGCGGTCGCTGATGCAGCGAAGCACGCAGGGCGCAGTCGCAGCGCAACAGACACACACGGCTCACACAATGGAAGTTAAGGATAAATCTTTGTAAAGCAGCTCAGGGCAGGTTGGACGGGTGCAAGAACAGGCCAGGGTGAGCTTAGCCTTTACTGTGCATGCGTTCCACAGTTCAACTATTCACGCTCGCCCGCTTAAGAGGACTAACTTGTTTGCTTAAACACCTGCAGGCTGCATGCATGTTTTGTTCTCGCAGATGGTTCAGTTGCAGGAATCCAGACCTCAGAACTCATCATCTCATGTTCTGTACAGCTTTAGCTTTTTGATTTCACACTGTTCTTTTTGTTCTGAAATTGTCCATTTGAGCTGTTTTGCTGCTATTTTGCTAAAATCTCCTGTTTCGTTTTGATTTTGTTTTTCCCCAGTTCTGATTTAAGGGCATTTAAAGAGGTTAAATAATACTGTATTGTGTCAATGTTTTTAGAAAAAGAACGAGAAAAGGTGATGAGTTTTGGGAAAAAATACGGTTATATTTTCAAGCTGAATGTCATAAACTCCCTGTTCTGTCCTCTGCCTCCCCTCTAGGCCACTCCTCTCTCTTCCCCATGGAAGATGGATTTCCTGATGAGGAGCGTGGCGATCAGGGTCTTCCAGGCCTGGGCTCTCCACACTGCTTCCCACATCAGAACGGAGAGCGCGTGGAACGCTACTCCCGCAAGGTCTTTGTTGGAGGCCTGCCACCAGATATTGACGAAGGTAAAGCAGTTTCGTCTCGACCCGAAAGAGCCAGATCCTGCTCCTATTTTAGCCTACTTCTGCCAGAATTAAGCCCAGAGAAACCAACTTGATGGAAGGTGTACAGCCAGAAATCATCTGGAAATGATTTAGGACATCCTCCAGTACACTCAAGATGAATTCTGCTGAACACTTTTTTTTTTTTTTTTTTAATTAAGGTTTTCTTTCAAATCCTGCATTGTGCGTTTGAGTGAAGCTTCTGTGTTTGATTTCAGATGAGATAACCGCCAGTTTCCGACGTTTTGGACACCTGTTTGTAGACTGGCCTCACAAAGCAGAGAGTAAATCCTATTTCCCACCTAAAGGTATTTATAATTATCTTCCTGTGTCATTACAAGTAGTTTTAAAGTGATGAAGATGAGATTTTGTCATAACAGAGTACATAATATAATGGCTTTATATTAGGGATGTCCTGATCAGGTGTTTTATGGCCTTGACCCAACCCTGAGTCATTCGATTTTGAGTATCTGCCGATACCGACTCCTGATCTGATTCTTTCGTAACACAAACAAAAACTTAACAGATTTATTAAACAGATCCAGGTTGTCCTAGATTTTTTATTTTACAAACTTTCTTTTATCAGTTAAAATCGCTTAAACAGAGCACTTCTGTGAAGTAGCTTGACCAATCAAGTAAAAATACAGCAACAATAAACTAGAAAAAACAATTTAAGTAGTAAAATAGGTGATAATTAGTCATTTGAGAAACTTTTGTGACTGAACATTTTTGATCACCTTATATTTCCATGAAAAACTCTTAAAAATGTATAATGATTTTCTTTGAAAATTATTGTTGTCACATTAATATGAGGATGAGTATTCGTGACTAGCTCATGTCAATGTAGGCACTTACCAGGTTTTTTTATTTTTATTTTTTAAGATTATGGGATTATTTAGACTTTGTAGACGGTCCCTTGGGTGCCTTCTCTCTGTCGGCAGCATGGAGATGGCAATTCTCACTAGAGATACTTGCTGTCAGATTTAAACATTTATTAAAAGAGTAGTTGAGCCCGGTAGTCTGAAACTGTGAAACTTTACCAAACTCTTGTTGTGCTCCTCCTACTCAAACTAGTACCGCATTGTGCTGCTCTTTACAGCGATAAAATGTCGTGATCCATTGGTGATAAGCAGACTTCTAATAGGAAAATGTATATGTAATAATGAGCTTGAAACATATTGCGGGGATGATGATAAGAACAAAATAAATCTCCAATCGGATAAAACATCCGATTCGGATGGAGTCTGAAACCGATTTCCGTGATCAGACTGGGACATCCCTACTTTTTATCATCATTCTCTGCTTTAGCAGGTATTCTATCTGATCTCTCTTTAAGGTGTTGTGTAAACTGTAAAGATGTCAGGATTTTTACCAGAAATCCTGTAATACTGGCTGAGGCGTTTGAATGACTGTGCCATGTTCTGCACAGGCTACGCCTTCCTGCTGTTCCAGGATGAGAGCTCCGTGCAGGCTTTGATTGACGCTTGCATCGAGGAGGACGGCAAGCTGTACCTCTGCGTGTCCAGCCCCACCATCAAAGACAAGCCAGTCAGTGAGAACACAGAAGAAAATGCATGGTTCTTTGTAACTGAAATAATAACTACTGTCATTCTTTAAAATGGCAATTGTTTTTCTTTTGTTTTATAATGTTTGGATTAAAAAAATGTTTCAATTGTTTAACTTTGATTTAGGCCTGCACAATAAATAGCTAATTTATCGTTATCGGAAGATCAAGCTGTGCAATATGCGTATTGCAAAAGACGGCAGAAAATTGCAAGAAATAGTTACCTTAAATGTACTAAAACCATCTTATTGCAGCTTGAGGTATTTAAGGTATCAAATAAATCCATTTATGCATTTGTCCAATCAGATGTTGTTGACCAATCGGATGAAACCCTTTTATGCTAGATGTCCTATGCAGATGAGGGTCATTTGGAGTATAATTTTTAAACTGTTTCATTGAAATGGGAATGATGTTTTTGGTTGTTTTGCTATTTGTTCGTGTATTGTTATCGCAATATTAATCTCTAACATTGTATATCATGCAGGCCTACTTTGATCGTATTATTTGTTCTTACATCTTGTGTTTTTTTTTTTAACAAAATGCTTTTCGACTTTAGGAGACAAACATTTTGATTACGTTTTTTTAATTTGAACTTTTTTTTTTAACTAGAAGGTGACATTTACCAGCCCCTTTAGCAAGTTTAAGTCCAGTCTTAAGCATTAAAATGCGGGTCCAGGTCAAGCTGTGTCACAGTTGAAATGAGGTTTTTTTGAGTCAAGAGAACTCACCATGGTGTTGGCCTCTACAGAGTTTTACTCAAATTTGCAACCTGCTGGGGCAGAAATGTGCTGTGCATTTTCTGTTTCTGCACAACCACACACTTGCTGCAGGAAAAAGAAAACGGGAAACCGTTCCAGATGATCAAAATGCATATAGCCCCATGTTAAAGCAAAGGAGGCGATTAAAAGAAAGTGAAGTCCAGGTAGTCCTGTCTTGTGCTGCTCAAAACCCTCGTTACAGAGGTAAACCTCCATCCTTTGGGCAGTAAAAATGGCAGAATGTTGATTTGCTTACTCAAACAAATTATTCTGTACATAGAGATAACTTTTTATAAAACTGTAGTTTGTTCTGTTTTTTCTTCCTCTTTTCACTGCGCTCACACAACCTTAATGGTTATAGACTTTCACGATTGTTTAACTGTAAATTGTGTTTGTGACAGGTCCAGATTCGGCCCTGGAACCTGAACGATAGTGATTTTGTGATGGATGGTTCCCAGCCTTTGGATCCCAGGAAAACTATCTTTGTGGGAGGTGTTCCTCGTCCACTCCGCGCAGGTATTTTTGTGTCTCTGATCGGTTTTTGAGCCGAAGGAACTTAAGGAGTAGACTTTAGCTCCTTCTCCTAAATGCTACTAAATGAAAAATACTTCTTCAACAATCAAACAAACTATGAAACCTGTACGAGGTTTACAGGCAGGCCGATCCTCACTGCTGTCTGACATTTACCTGCCTCTGTCTGCAGTGGAGCTGGCCATGATTATGGACCGTCTGTACGGCGGGGTTTGCTACGCTGGCATTGACACCGACCCAGAGCTGAAGTACCCCAAGGGGGCGGGGCGGGTCGCCTTCTCTAATCAGCAGAGCTACATTGCTGCTATCAGTGCTCGCTTTGTACAGCTGCAGCATGGAGAAATCGATAAACGGGTGAGTGGAAGGGAACGAGAGGTTTTTTTTTTTCTGTCCCTAGCCCCTGATCTTGTTGAGTTGGTACCCCTCCAACCTCACTTCCTGCTCCTTTTATGTAAACCACTTCAGTTCAGTGAGTTGCACAATGGAAGATAGTTGGTCTGTTGTTGTTGCCTTAATGTAGCAAAATTTAATATTACTGTCAATATAAAGATTTGATGATGTCATGCTAGTTTCTGTTTCACAAGAAGCGCTTCCTCTCTGGACAACAGAGCCTCATTATCCAGTCAAGTCCAGACCCTAAAATGGTTGAAGTCCAGAATATGTGCAGCACTGTTTGACACGTCACAACAGGCAGAACGTTGCCTTTCTCTGTACGGTAGATATCAGTAAAGGGGTTAGGGGAAACTCGCTGTGGATATGTAGATTATCAGAGCGTGGAGGGATGGTGCAGCAGGTACTCATTTGCATAATTGCTGTGCACGTCTTGCAGAGGGACGTTCCTTGCTGACATCCGCTCGCTAATAGTAGTAAAATGGCCAGTTGCTAAGGAATAAAAAGAATTTGGCTTGTTTTATGAAAATCTGAGACAACAAAAGATTGTTTTTGGGGGGGGGTATCCAAACCTTTGCAAAGAGGGCCAGATTGGGTTAGGTGAAAATATTTAAGGGCAAACTATTCGGCCTGCCATCGTTTGAACTATTTCAATAACAATAAATGTAAATGAACTATTTAGTAAACATTTAGTTGCAATGGCATATTTTTTTTCACATTAAAACCAAATGCATCTAAAGACATTTTTACCTCAAATTTCTGTCAATTTTTGAAATCGTTCGTTCCCAGTTTGCTTGTTGTTGTTTGCATGTCTGTTGGTCCTTATTGACGCTGAACTTCTTGAAAAGAGCCAGTATCTTGGCATATTAGACAGACACCGTTTTATATCATGTTTAACAGAAAGATTATGCCAATTTCCACATTTCCTGGTGGACCTTACTGTCAACTTTTCGTTTTTATTTACAGTTGACATTTTAGAAATGAGCTAGAAAGCACCACAGTAGGGTCGCATGACAGCGTTGCAACAAGAATGACTGCAAATGTAACTTAGCCAGCCACAAAATGCCGGGGGCCGCATATTATTGACTTTATGAAAAGAGACCATTGGAAATTTGAGCGTGGGTTTTATTTGGGTTTCATGGGCCGGACTTTGGACATGCCTAGCCTAACGGAGAACGCCTAAAAAAAACTCTTACTCTGACATATTTATTACAGCTTTAAAGGTGACTAATATAATACATGTTTTTAAATCTTTAGTTTTATTTGAGAAAACTAAACTGCATCCACTGCTTCTTGTTGCAACATTTCTTTATGGATGGGAAAACATGATTAATCCACTTTGATCTTATTCCTTTCAAATAGTAAACATACAATAATTTTATTTGGATTTAGACCTTCAAATAATATTTATTGTCAATATATATGACTCAGCAAGAAATTTAGCCTGAAGCAAAAAAACGTAAATATTATTCCTTAAATATAAACACAAACAGGACAGTTTTAAGGGTCTTTAAAAGTAACATTTTTCAAAGCAATTGTTCATTTGAAAATGTGATGATTTGTCCTCTACTTTTAGGTGGAAGTGAAGCCATATGTGCTGGATGACCAGCTGTGCGATGAGTGCCAGGGAACTCGCTGTGGCGGCAAGTTTGCACCGTTCTTCTGCGCCAACGTCACCTGCCTGCAGTACTACTGCGAGTACTGCTGGGCAGCCATCCACTCGCGTGCCGGGCGAGAATTTCATAAGCCCCTGGTGAAAGAGGGAGGCGACCGACCCCGCCACATCTCATTCCGCTGGAACTGAGCGGAACCGCAGAGAGGGAGAGGCAACAGAGGAGCAGGAGGGCAGGTAGTGCAGGAGTCGCAAGTTATTGTAAAAATAAATGCACTTTTCTGTTGCTGGTTCCTCCTTTTGCTCTAACTTCATCAAAACCTTGTATTCTTTTTTTTTTCTTTAAAGTTAATATATATCAAAAATATCCAGAGAAATTGGAACAAAACACAAATGTCCATTTAGGAAAAAAAATGTGTAACATCATTTTATTTATACTTCTGATTTTTTTAAAGATATTTTTATGATTTATTTTTAAAAATATATCAGAATGTTTAACATGTGAATATGGTACTGTGTTTTTCAATTGGCATATTTTTCTAAAACCTTTTAGTTTCTTTTTAATTTTGATATAAGCCCAAAAAAAGTCATTATTTGTCGTCCAGGTGACTTTAATATTGTAGCAAAGACTTCTTACAGTCTGACAAACAAACGCCGTCGACACCGGGCGAGTTCCTTTTTCCGTTTGATTCGGAGATAGTTTGCTGTTTTTCGCAGGAGGCTTCAGAGCAAGTGGGACTTTGAGTAGAAAAAAGGGAGTCGCTGAAGAAGAGTGCACTTATTTCCAGTTTAAATACTGAAGACGCAGTATATGAAATCCTTTTTGTAGTTAACCAAAGCCAGAATCGTAATTAACTTTGAAGCGAAAGGGCCCGCTGCAGAAGGAAAGGGACTCTTTTCCCCTCCCAGATCGACACGTTTGATCTGCTTTTTTTATGATTTCCAAGACCGTACCAACATTTTGATGCTACTTGAAAAATTGCAAAAGAGTTTTAGCAACACCAGAGATGGGTTTCGATCTCCATATTTGACATGCAAAAACTAATACCTCAAACTCAGCTGCTAATGTGCCGAACACAGTAGAAAAAGAAGAAGAGAAAAGCAAGTAAAAACATTAATGCAGTCTGTTCTCCTTTCCTTAGAACTATAATCAGAGGGGAGGGCTGCAACAGACACAGAGTGATGTAACTGGCACAGTTTTGTTGGAACTTGCTTCATCACCTCCTTATTTTTGTAATCAAACCCAGGGTTGTGCTAGAGACGGACGGAGTGTTGTGCGGTGCGGTGGGGTTAACGTATGGCGTGGGCTAGGCTATAGACGCAGCAGGAAAAACAAACAAAAAAGAAAAAGATGAAAGCAGCCCCACATCTCTTCTGCATGTCTGGCTCTCTGCTAGCTCCCAGCTAACAGAATGGCTCCGCGGTGGATCGAAAACCTGTTTCCAGGGCTCAGATCCAGATCCTTCAGGAGAAGTGGTCTAAGGCTGGTAGAGTGGCTGCCTTTACTGCCACAAACAGGAAATGCCTGAATATGTTTTTTATGTGTTTGTGCAATGCTCCCAAGTCTTTAATGACAGTGCTACTTTGCATCCAAGAGTGAGCTACATCCAGTCATTAAAGAAGCAACTAACGCTGATCTGCTTTTGAGTCGCGCATCGTTCCTTCCGTCGAACCCTCTGTCCTTTCTGCTGCCAAGCTAGTCCAACTCAGCATCCAGTGTTTTTTAAAGCATAAATGAAGATAGTTTCTGCAGTGTGCTCTACTACTACACACACGTCACCCCACATGCAGTTTGCGCTCAGCGGCGAGATTTGAAGGCCCGTCTGGCTTTGGCGGCGAACCAAAGATGGCTGTGCAGTAGTGGGTCATACTCTGGCTCATTTCTTGTCCTATCATTTGTACGTTACTCTCATCTTTATTCCCATAAATCCGTCACCTCTACGTTCATTTTTGAACCTGTTAAGCCCTGATGGACTCCAGCAAACCAAAGATTGGCCTTGAACATGATCCACGCAGTCCGTGTAGTAACACGATACCTGCTGCAGATGTAGGAGAGCGTAATCAGAACCATCAGAACACCACTATTTACCCAGCAGGGCTTGCAGACACACAAATGAAAGCTCCTTCGCTCAAAGTGGAGGAGGCGCTGTCAGGCTCTTTTTTTTTTAAATCTCCAATAGCTCTGCAGGTTTGGGAAAAACAAATGGAAAGTGCACAATGCCGCAGTGAGGGTGAAACCACCCCTCACATGCTTTTTCTTTGGTTTCTATTTTCCTTTCGTCTTCATTTTGACATTTGAACTCACTCAGTGGCTACCTTCTAGCCGAGCATTTAAACGTCAGGGAGTTAGTACAGAAACTTGATTTTACACACTAGTGAGAATCCTCATATTGGCGCGGTGTCGCCGCACCCTGGACTTTAGTTTCGCGGGTGCAGTGGGTGAGCATTTTAGAAGTTAAAACACTTTGTGAAGAATTTGCTGTTAAAAGAGTTTGAAAAAACAAAAAAAAGAAAATAATTTTATACATGGCCTGCTGATTTTTTGGTACAGTGTTTTCTAGCTAAATTATTTTGTCATGCACATATGAACATTTATTATGCACTACTTTTCTAAATATTTTTTCTTTTTCCAACAGTCATTTTAGGCACATTTTTCACAAAATGGGGAAACTCCTTTTTGCAATACCTCAATTTTTCACATTGTGAAAGGTAGCTTTTGTACTTTTGTTACTGAGAGATCTGCATATATGGAAATGTTCATTTTAAAGAAGAAAAAAAAAGTTGAGTGATTTCAAGATATATTATTTTCAATTATGCTTTTTATACATTTCAGTGCTGAGGAATCTTTACAACTAAGTGCTCACTTGTGTTGATGCGACTTCAGATCTGCAGAGGAGAGACCAAAGCATCCCTCTCTTGGTCTTAGCTTTTTCGTACTCTACTTGTTTCCAGTCAGTCTGGTTGCTAACCGTCAAAACAACAACGGGGGGAAAAAAAAAAAAAAAAAAACAACAACTCGTAATTTGAATCTGTTTGTCTCTAAATATGGCTACACAAAGGTAGGACTTCTGTCTTGGTTTCCTCTCCATAGATGGAGCAGAACTTGTTTTGAGGAGAATGCAAAATCGGGTTCATGCTTAACGCTGAGCCTCGTATCACAAGAATGGATGTTTGATGTTTAGATATTTTAATATTTGAAAAAGTATATAGACATATACATTAAATATATATAATATAAATATATATATATATATATTCTTGAACTTGCCAGCTAGCACCTATTGTAACCCTTAGCATGCATGACGAAAAAAAGAGAAAGTACATGAATTAGCTATTAAAACTAATCGTTGTGGTGTGCACCAAATGTTTCCCAACTATTCAGTTAAGGACACCCAGACCCCGCCCCCTCACCTTTGCTCCCGCCCCTCATGTCAATCTCCTAGTTGGCAGATCTCTGCAAGATGCACAGGACACAGAGAGAAATTTAAAAAATAAATGAATAAAAATATTCACACACACACAAAAAAAAAAGCAAACAGAAGGAACCCATAAGTTTAAAGTGGTGTGGCAGTGCAGGAGCCTCCTTTTAGAACACTGTTTAAAAGAAGACTTGAGAACTCATCTTTATATAGACTTATCTGGAGGAAGGGGAACTTCAAGACTTGAATGTGGTAAATGTTGCAAGTTGACTTCAAGTTGTTATGTGCAATACTTCTTTTGAACCCTTTTCCAGATAAAAAAAAGTTTAAAAAAAAGTTAAAAAAAAGTAAAAAAAAAACTCTTTGCAATGTAATTCTTTAATGCCATTTTTAATTGCAGACATTTAATTAAAGAAGATGTTAATATGTTTTTCACAGTCATTTTCTACTGTTATTGTAATCCTTTTCATGCTGGTGTTTGTAAAAAAGAAAAGAAATCAAACTATTTGTACTAATATAAATAATTGAAGTTATTTTTAAAACATTAAAGGTTTTTTGTGCTCATTTGCTTATTTTGTTTATTTTAAGCTACTGTGATTGACTGCATTGTAATTATTAGGTCAACAATGTATTTAGCTGTTTATTGGTATATTTTTAATTGGAATGTATAATTGATTTTTATAATTTTGATCAGATTTTTGTTATATTTTTGAGGTGAAGCTTTTAATATGTTAAAGTGTCTAGTTTTTACTAATTGCTATATTGTGCTCCACAATATATGGTTCACATTTTCTGAAGGAAAATAAATATTTAAATATTTGTCTGTTAATGATGTTACTTAATGGCAAGATTTCAATAGTTTTTAACTGTGTATGGAAAGGTTGTTGTATTTATTAATAGCATTTTTTACTTAAGATATCACCTTAATTTTTATTGTCATTTCACTTTATAAGTTCCTATTTTTGTATTTTCCTTTCTAATTAAGTTATGTAATACGGATTTGTCCATATTTCTAGGAGTTGGTCTGTAGAAGTGCTAGTGAAACAAAAAAGAAAAATCTAATGTTATTTAATTGTTTGCAGCCAACTATTTATAACAGTATGCATAATTTTTAAATATTTGTAATGTGAAATGTTGAATGAAATAAATCTTAACTGTGATGACACGACTGTCGGCCGCCTGGTGTTTGTGCTCTGCTCCTCGACCGCCGTCACGTCCTCGCGGCTGTGCAGCTCATCTGCGTGGAGCGTCCGTTTTTAGATTTCACCGCATTAAAAAACGGCGGCATCCATGTAGGCGCTCATCAAAGTTACTTAGCAACACGCCGGAGCAGGAATTGGCTGCCCTTGTCGGCCAAAGGTGCCATCTCTGCGTGAGCCTGGCCTCACCGCGGGAAAACATCCCACAGTCAGGTTACAGTGGAGCCCCACACGTAAGGATATAACCTTGTTTTTTAAAATAAATTGGCAACTATAAAATAGGGAAACAAAGACAGAATAGGACGAAAATATTAAGAAAAGAAAAACCTGTTGAACCAAAATAGGAGAAATAAAGCATTCTGCTTTGCCAAGAAATTCGAAATAAATGAATAGTAGTTGTATTTTTCTTTAAAGGCTGTTCCTTTTCTATTTCCTACTGAGATATTTTGTATGCTTAGGTTTTGATATTTGAGTAGATAAACTGTTTCCTTTGTTTTTTCATTTTCTGCAAAGTAAAAGCTCCTAAAATACATTTTTTTTGCTGAAAGTGGTCTAACAAAGTGTGATCGGTGACAAGAAAGGGTTCTTACTAAAAAAGAATTGAGAAAGACTATCATGTGACTGAAAAACTCAACTTAGGTTTTAAAGCACCGTTGACCAGAAATGCTAGAAAGTCCCTTTAAACAAGTCAGAGTCCAGTCCAAAGTCTTTGCATTTAGCTTCAAATTAAGTCTTAAAATGTAAAGATTAAAATCAAAATTTCATTATCTCAAATTGTCAAACAATTTGTAAACATCTTGCTGACTCTTGCTCTTGGTCTTTCTATATTCTCAATACAAAAAGATTAGAGAAACCTTTTTTTTTTTAACCTGACAGTGATGTATTGGAGCTAAAAAAAAATAAAAACCTCAGTAAAAAACACAAGTATGAGTGAACATTCCTGACTAGTGTTAAACCTGAGATCTCAAATTAAGACTTAAGATCTCAAGTTTGACGTGTCAAAAACAGGTTTGTATCTCAAGTCTCCTCATGTGTCAGAATCCCAAACCTTCCGCCCCCGTCCCTACTGGTAACACAGCAGCAGTTTAGACTGATTTATAGAGTTAACCGTTGAAGTCAAAGGAAAGAAAAAACAGATTTAGGTTGAAGACAAAGTAGATTGAGAGACGTTAGAAAAGGAAAGAAGCAGGTTGACCCATTTAACCAGTTTTACATATTTTTAAATTAGGCCCCGTCTACAAAACACAGTGCTGGGTCTAAAGGTGAATATAGTCAAATGGGCCACATGATGATATAATTTATGAACTTTGACTTGATCCTTCTGTTTACAGATGTTTATGTATGGACCTGATCCAACTTGACTCATTTACTTTGTCAATACAGGAAACAAATAGTGATCTGCTGACAGGAACAGGCAGTTACTTCTTTCTGGAGGACATAGCAGCTCCCTACTGCCACCAGCTGGCTCCCTCCCCACTAAAAGAAATGTAATTGGTTGAAAAAAAGTGGTTTGATTGATTTGTTTGAGTCAAAATACACATTTTCCTTTTAAAAGAAAAAAAAAAGATGCAGATGTTATCATATACATGAGTTATTAACATAAGCCTTCTCAAACATGTCACCTGCTGACATCCATGTCAAAAAAAAGGGACGATCTTAAATAAAGCAAACTCTGTTGTATCAGCTGACAACCCAAAGTTAGTTGTGAGAGGCTGTTTGCTCACAGAAAGCAGATCTGCAGGATCCTCTCAGTGGGACATGATGCAACAGTGTGCAAAAAAGGGGTTTGACGCTACCAGGGGAATACTGAGGCCTCAACTGCCTCATTCCCCTTCATATCTGTGGAAGCCTCCATATGAAATACAATAATCAGGCACATTATCATTTGGTTTTGCAGTCACGTGAATATTGACAAATATACGTCTTTTTGAGTTTTCCGCATGGCCTCAAACAGAAGTTGTGGTTAGTTCATTTTACTGTTAAATTCCACTTTGATCTATTTTCATAATATATTTAGAAACTTGTTTTTTATAATAACGTGTTATTTCATTTGTCAACAGCTGAAAAACAATTCTCATTTATTCGCCAAAACTGTGAATAAATGGATTTTTAACCCATTTATGGTTTTCAACGTTAAATAGTGCTCTTACCACAACCAACATCTGCGCATGTGCGGCTTTGAAAGCACAGCACTGGATAAAACGGCAGGTGGCGCGGTAGTCGCATAAATTCAGCAGCGTTCATGGACAGTGGGACATTAGATAATTTTGAATAAAAAAAAATGTGGTTCAATATAAGCAAGAATTTTAAATCACCTTTATAGCTTTGTAAGATTTAATCGCACACATATACACGTCATGAAAGGTACGTGTTTAAGATCTACTTATCTTAAATACGTGGAGTTTACCGAAAACTCGAAAATCCAACACATTTTTTTGAGCTGCTAAAGAGGGGAAATCGCGCCTTCCGGTGGCAGCTTCGGGTATCTGAGTGTTTGTTGAATCAGAGGGGTTGGGCTGCCTTTGCTGGTTTGAAAAAAACCTCCCGCGAGCCAGACGTTGGTTTCACCTCCGGTGCGTTCGCGTTCGCGTCGCTCTCTTCTCCCGCAGCCTCAGCAGCAGCAGCAGCAGCAGCAGCAGCAGCAGCAGCATCTTCAGAGAGCAGCCTCACCTGCACCTCCTCTGCGCTCCTCCACCTCTGCTCCACTCACTTCACTGCTGCAGCATAGAGGAAGCGGGCGGACAGGGACGAGCCTCTGTAAGTAGCAGTTTTTCATCGCTTTTGGAGCAGTTTTTTCCCCCTTTGGTTTGCGAGGAAAACTAAAGCGATTTTTGTTGGGGTCTTTTTCATGTAGACGTTGCAACTGAAATCTAAAATAAATAAAATAATAATAATAGTAATATTCAATAAGAAAAATATATTATATACAATTTTCTATGCAACCCTCCAAAAACAAACAAAAATGATTTAAACGTTTCTTTTAAAAGTTAAATTCAGTGAATAATTAGGATGGTGGAGGACATGTTGGTAAATATGAGCCCGTTGCCTGTGTTTAAGGCTTTTGTGCAGGAAACTAAAGGGATAAAGGCTGAAGATGGTGAAACTGGGGAGTAATCTTCAGGACAAAGGGGCCAAAGCTGTGAGTGTGGAGGACGGCTTTCAGAATGTGCCCCTCATCACTCCACTGGATGTTGGCAGCCTCCAGAGTCATGTACCTGACAAGGTGAGCCCCCCTCCTCCACCGTCACCCCTCCTCATACGTGTCAGAAGGAGCTTCACTGACAATTCCTACTTTATTTTTTGATCTAAATCTCCTGTTTACTTCTGCTCCATCCTCAACCCCCCCCCCCCCCTCCATCCTGTTATGCAGCACACAAGCGTGCATCCCCATGACGTTTAGTTCATTCACACGTCCATTAATCTCAGATCTCTCCCCGCCATGTCCTTTGTTTTCCTGCTGAGATTAGGAGACAGATTTGGTTCCAGACAGGCTGTCATTTATCATCCCGACATCCCATAATAACTGCTGCTTGTTAATCCAGTTACCATGGTGGCAGAGCAGAGCCAAACCGTGCATCAGTGAGGTTGGGACGGAGCGCTGCACTCATTGCACATTATGAAAATGAATAGACAGAGCTCATTGTCCCATTTTGAAGCGTTGTGCATTCAGTGTGCTCCAGTGCGTGTCCAAGTTGACAGTTTCATTCAATGCTGCTGATTCATTTATTGAAGAAGTGAACAAAAAAATGGTTACCTCTTATAGATTGATTAAAGTTTTTGCCTTACAGGAAATAAACTTTTTTGGCAGAAAAATGAAATGTTATATCTATATTTAGCCTCAGCTGTTAAAACAATTTAAACTTTCTGCTTAACAGAAGTCCAAGAAATCCTTCCAGCAGTCCCTGCTCAGCACAAAAGGGCAGACATAGATGATAAACTGGTGAACGCTGCCAGGCATTTATCAGATGGAGACAGATCCACCAGCCTGGGATAAAAGTTCTGTTTCTGTGAATTATTAAGCAAGCAGAGCCTTTAAACCTTAAAAGCGTACACAATAAAGTATCAGACATTTTTAATTTCAATTTCTAAACCAGTTTGTTCTCTTTGATTGCATTTTTTATAGTTGAAACAACTGATGTCAAAAAGAAAAATTCACTCAAGAAAGATGATAAAAAGGCAAAAAAAGAACGTTTGCATGTTAGTTTGAAAGTCTCGTCAGCTGAGCGGTTATCTGAATATCCCTCCTGCATCTTAACACAAACATTCTGCTGTAACACAGAAATAATGACAGGAAACCAGACAGGAAACCTTTTATCCAAAGAGTGAGGACACTTAAACATAAAAAAGAAAACAGTTTTCATTAAAGGAAACAAATTGAAAAATTTCCCTTGGAGTTTACAACTCTTCTCTAAAATTAAGAGGAAAATATGTCTGCTGCTGTCAGGAATCTTATTATGAAACCACATTAAAGTCATTTCCAAAGAGCAATTCGTTCAAAATATTACTTAAAACATGAAAAAACTTTGTTTGCTTCACTGGTTTATCAAAATTCCTCTGATAATTTTGAAATATAATTTTTATTTTTTAGGCTAACCTTGAAGAACCTCCCTACCATCTGGTTTCTGTCACTGGCCGACTTGGTCGTCTGTTCTAGAGGGTTAAATCGTTTGACTCCTACCTAATTTCGCATGCAAAGGCTCCCCCAGGGGGAGGAAACCAGTCCCTGAAGTGTCCCATGGCCTCTCACCACCGTGGAAATGTACATTTGAATCCAAATTAGACAGCAGGCTTTGAAGTGCACGATGACTGAAGCCTGAGACTCACACCGCAAAGCTAACTGAGCTCCCGCTCCTTCACTGTTGGCACGGAGTAAGGCCACCCCTACTTCCTGTCATCCATCTGTTCTTCCACTAGCTTACAGCCCCTCACAACCCCAACCGAACATTACCAGAACACCACATTTTGCGAGCAATATCTGAGCTATCCAGCTGTACAGTTTTGAGCCAGATACCAGCTGGAAAACAAAGACGTACACGGATCTATTTGTCTGCAAGTGGATGCCACAGAAGGGAAATTGCTGACTAGTGTCAAACCTGAAATCTCAAGTTTGACTAGTCAAAATTAAGACCTGAGATCTTAAGGAGGAGCAGAATCAAACTTAAGATCTCAAGTATGACTAGAGTCAACAGCTTTTGACTGGCGGATGTTAGCTTCTACCTCACAGCTACAGGTTTTTTCCAACTGCATGTATTTCATCTGCTCCTGATTCCCAACAATTTGAATAGAAATTTTCAAAACTGCAGTTTTAAGCTTCATTGTCTTTATATATGTCCTCCATCATAAGAAAAATGCCACAAGAACATGTTAAAAACACCAAAAGTACAATTTACACCAGTTAATTTTAATTGACTACTACTGGTGTTCTAGTCCAGAACAGAAATAGTCCAAAGTTGGGTTTCTTAGCCATGTTCTACTTGGTTGTAGAGGTTCAGGAAATCGCCGGCTGACTGAACCCACCAATTTCACTCCTGTGGCTTACAGCTGTTTTGAATTTTTACAGCCAAGATTTTACCGTATCTTCTGCTTTGTTACAACAGGAAGCGTTTACACCTTTTTGATGTTGCCTTTAACCAAAAACTGGACATATGTATATTCAAAAACAAAAAAAAAACAATAAAAATTTGATATAGAAGACTAAACGAAGAATTTGTAGAGTATTGTTCATTTCTAAAGAGAATTCTGCATTTGTCAATTAATGCTGAAACATTAACATACTGAAATAAATATTTTTCCCTTTTGAGGTACAGTTACAGCAGCATGACTTAAGGGCATGGAGAGGTAAAGGAGTCTATCTCTGTCTGACTGTACACGAGAACTGGACTGAATGACTTCTCCGCCTTGGCATTCTATACAGGACGTACAGTGTTCCCTCACAATTTTGCGGTTCACCTTTCACGGTCTCGCATCTGTAATTCTACTTGGCGGATTTCAGATATCATGAGTCATTTATGGAACGATCCATAAACAAGGGAACACTGTACCTGCTGGTTCCTAAAAGCCAAAATCCCAAAGATTTCTAGTGAGAACTAAAGAGCTACTTCTCTGTCATTTTGTTTGACATAACAATCATTCTTACTCTGCTACCTTTTTTTTTTTATAAACACGCTCTTGTGTTGTTGTTTTTAAAAAAAAATATTTTTTTCTGTAGTGAAAATTATTCAAGTAATAGGACAATAAGATGCCTCAATACAAGTATGTAATATAGTATATAAAGTTTGTCATTTTTCTCTGCGGAGATATCATATAATATCACGTCTAATGTTTGACAGATTCCCTCCTATTCTGCTTTCAACCAGGGTATGTGGACTTCCAACAAGCTTATCCCTGATTGGCCAGAGTGTTTGCCATAGAAATGATGACTTCAGACTAGGACTGCAAAATATGAGGAAAACTCGTGATATACAATATTAGTGATCAATATTGCGATGACAATATAACTTGCGATAAATGAACAGATAGCAAAAACAACAAAAACATTTCCATTTCACTGCAAAAGTTTAATAAAAATAAGAGTCAAAATACCTTAAATTATTCTCCAAATGACCCTCGTCTAATTAGGATGGCAACATCTAACATAAAAGCTCCATCCGATTGGTCAACAATGTGAAGGGCTCCATCTGATGGGTCCAATGGATAAAGGGATTTATTCAATTCATTAAATAGTTCAAGTTGCCATAAGATTGTTTTAGCACATTTAAGCACATTTTAGCACATTTCGACAACTTTTGTGATATGCATATTGGACAGCTTGAAATCGCAATAACGATAAATTTGCGATTAATTGTGCAGGCCTACTTCAGACTAATCACTGCTTCTTGACAGTTTCTGGTTCCAACATCGGGATGTCTGATTCGCAAAAAAATGGCAACTGAATTGCTTTCATTTCATTAGAGATGGAAGTAAGCAATTTTCTATGAGGATGACGTCACCGTTGCTCAGTCCAGTTCTCATACACAACTTATGATCTGAACAGCTGTTAATACTTTCAGCCCTTACCCCCATGTTAATGATGTAAATAAGGATTTATTTTTCCTTTCTTTAATATTTTATCAAAAAAACAAACAAAACTAGACCGTGACTGCCATCAGCTTTTTCTGTTTATGTTGTTTGAAAGGAAACCCTAAAGGCCGCCTTTATTCATCCAACAATTTTCCCTGTGTACATCATTTTCAGTCCAAACTGCAACAGGGAAAATGTTGATGCAATATGAGCTCCCCTCTTAAAATGTCAGAGGGCGTGTATGTCACATGAGCTCAGGATGGGTTAAGTCGTTTTCATGGTGGAGGTTAATCCTGAACCGAGCCTCCATCTGCAGAGACTCGCAGGAGCGCGTTCTGCTGAGGGCGGCGCGGTCTCCTGCCATCCCACCAAACTGGTAAATGACTTGTCACATAATACGCACAGACACGCACGCACGCACGCACACACACACTCACAGAGTTATCAGCATTGTCATTCAAAATGGTGCTTGTGTGTTTTTTGAAGTGTGTGTGCACATTACAAGAGTGAACGTGCATACGTGTGTGAGAGACAGGTCAATTATGCCAACAGCCGTCAGTACGTGCCACGGCACACAACAGGCCGTCAGTCATTTATCCTGATTAAATCAGCCCCATTGACTGAAGAGCATCGAAATGCTCAGATGCAATCCAGCGTTGCACTGTTACAGTATGTGATTTGTGATTTTAATACATTTTCCTGTTTTGTGAAGCACTTTGAATTACTTTGTGTACGCATTGTGCTATACAAATAAACTTGCCTTGCCTTGCGGGAGTGAACTCCCGGCCAGGTAACCTGAAAGAGAGGAGTCCCCGTTTTTCCAGCTGTCACAGATTTTTAGATAAACTTGCCATTTTGGATAAACTTGCCAACAACTAATTTCAGATTTTTGCATCTGCTGTTCCTTTGCTTGCAGCAGCGACAAACATATTATCCAATGTGCACACTGGCAATGGGTGCAGTTGTTTTTGCACAGGACAGTAATTGCAAAGGTCACTTTGTTGTTAAATCTTTGCACACGCCTGGAGCCATAAGTGTGAGAATTTAGTGTTTTGTCTGGCTATGCAAAAACTAAATGAAGCCAATAATAAAAATCTTTAGCAGAAATTTATGAATTTCTGTGCCACAAATTCAAATGGTAACCTTTGACATTGTTCAATGTGATAATTAGTACATTACAGGGTTTTTCTTCACCTATACAAACTTTTTTGTTGTTAAAAAAATCCTACTTGGCATAAAAATCCTATTAGAAAAAAATAATTTTTTTCCCCTTTTTAAATTGTTCTACATTTGTGGGATAAACAACTCACAGAGCTAAAACTGGGGAGTTGCATCTATACTGCAGCTTGTACTGTATTACTATTGCCTGCTAACTCCTGGTTGAGGCTCATGTTTGTTAATTAAAAATAAATGAATACATAAATAAAACACGTAATTTTCTTAACCCTGTAAAGCCCTGGGCATCAAAGAATTAACAGAAGATACAATTTTTGGGAATTAGGATGTTTCTCAAACCCTTTGATGAAATCCAGAAAAAACATTTAGCAACATCATTTTTTTTTAAATGACGTAGATATTTGCAATTATTATCCGTTGGGTGAAATGGTATGTTTTTGGTCCCAAAAATGTTAGTCTAAGATGCAAAAATGTGTTCAGAAAATGTGTTCAGAAAAAGGCCACCTTATTAAGCCACTCGCTCAAATTTGATTCAGACACTTTTAATATGATGCGGATGTAAAAGAAAGAATTGTTAATAAATTTAGCATGTTTCAATACAGTAGAAAGTCTTTTAAAAAAATTACAAAAGATGAGCTACTCTTACAAAAAAGTTTTGAAAATTAGATTTTTTTTTTTTCCCGCCAAATGTGCAGTCATTTTAGAATGAGCAGCAAAAGCCCTTTTGCCGCCCCCAGTGGAATAATGATGCTCATGGATCAAGATATACCATAGGTTTTTGTGAAGGCTGGACCATGCTAATGGTATATGGATCTCAGATATGCCTGTAATATATATGATACAATGGTTATATAGGATTAATTGGAAAACTTTAATATTTCCATAAACCTGACAGAACCAAAACTTTATTTAAAAAAAAAAAAAAACTCTTGTAACCTTTTAATGTAGGACTATTAGAGATCTTTTATTGTAAATATAGGCACAAGTCGTTTTTTTGCTTTAATTTTATTTCGGAAAATCTGAAAAACCTGTTTAATTTTAAGATCCAAAAGATGTTCTCCATTTTTTTTTATGCAGAATTTAGTTCCAACTAACTAAATGAAGCAAGAGATTGAAAATTAACAATTGTAAGGAATCCCACAACGCACATTTTCAAAGACCATTTATATTGACAGAACAATTTTTTCCTTTTCCATATGAGTCATAACAAAGTTAATGGAGCGTTCCTAGTCTAAAATTGTGTCATTAATTAGATTTCATTGTACGTCTTTTCTTAAAGCAACGATTTTTTTTTTTTTTAAGAAAAAGGAAAATCTGGTTTGGTTTCCAACAACTGTAAAAAAAATATAATTGATATTTACTGAATAAAAAGGTCCTAATGCCAACTTCTACCATGAATATTAAATGTCAACATATTCCCTAAGTGAAATAGTTCATTGGACACAAGTGTACCCTGCACTTGTCAGCGAGTGAACCCATTTTCACAGTGTTGTCCTAAAACCACAAGATAAAAAAACAGAAAGTGAATTTTAACATGAAAAACTGCTGAAGCTGACCATTAGAGAGCGGCACAAACAACCCAAACTGCGAAACTGCAGCACTATCATTTGTATTCGTCCTTCTGGCTACCTGATTTACATAAATGTAACATTCTCCCGTATTTAGCTCCGTCTTAGGGGAAATCTCTGTCTTCAGACGCTAAATATCCAACAGCTAATTGCTTAGTTTGCTTCATTTTCTTTTCACAAAATACAGCAGAGTGCACAAAAGGGAAAGGCCCAAATCTATGCTTATTAATGCAATCTTTGTGATGAAAGGCTTTGATCTTGCAATATTGACGTTTGTTTGTGTTTTTGCTTTGCGACAAAAAAAACAAAACTTCCAGGTTATCAGCTTTTGTCTCCCTTTAAGAACCTTATTAAAAGCCTATTTTTCCTCTCAAACGCCCCAACTAAGTCATATTTATTGGGTCACAGGACCTGCTTTAGTCGTCTTAGTCATCCGGGCACGTCTGAGCAGCTTTAAAAACACCACCCCAACTGCTTCCACCCTGATCCTGCCTGATGACTGTGTGACCTCCCCGAACCACAGCGTCACCCAGGGATGTTTGTTAGCACAGACTCTCACAAAAACAACCGAGCTTCCAGAGCCCTCCGGCTTTGGGACGGTATTAAATTTGATTCTGTGTACGGGAAGACATCACAGTTATGCCCAAGCCACTGATATCTTGATTGGATTGCTGGTAGCTTGAAAAAAACAACAGGATTGGATCTTTCCGAAGGTCGGAATGATTTATTTTGTCATTTTTCTCTGCGGAGATAAGACCGGGAAGCTTGCTTCAAAACAAGTTGAGAAGGTTTTCCTCCTGTCCAACAAGTTTCTTCTCAATCTGATATGTGCTGCACCTTTATCTACTCTTAGATAGTTGCTAGATAAGATGTTTTTGGGTCTTTTGAGACTTGAGATAATAGACTTCTGTTACTGAAACAGATACAAAAAAAAAAAAAAAAAAACTGCATAGATCTACAATTTAGAAGTTAGGATGCAAAAAAAAAAGTTTTAAATCTTTAGAGAAAAAGACTATCAAGCTGTCAAATATCCCAAACATCTCAGTTCAATTTTGTTTCACTAATAAAAGCGCAAACCCCAAAAAGAAGGATTTTACTGACAAAGATGGAGGGCTGCAGTAAATCCACAGCAGGCAGTGAAAGTTTGCTTTCCATAGTGTGTGTGGATAAAATGGAACAACTATGATGTGATCCAGTGTGCTGAGGAAATGTTTTCTGTGTCTGTAGATGCTGTTATTTTGTTGGTTCTTTTAAGCTTACTAAACAAGCACTTTTGAAGCTGGAATGTGACCGTAATGGAGGAAACGAGGCTTTTGTTTGGGAAGAATCTATACTTATCTGAGACCCTTTCTATTTTTAATTTTTTTGTCTATTGGAAAATTTAAAAAAAGGTTGTAGTTTTGATCACTAAATCCACTAAAAGATAAATATTCAGTTTTTGACAGATGAAAAATATGATCACTGCATTAGTGATCTATAATGTAGTTTGGGCTTCAGTCTATAATCCAGTTGTGCCTCACCAGCCTTGGTTGGTTGGATAGTAAAGTTAAAACTGGTGGGTTTTATACACACAGGATTGAATATAATATTCTTTATATCTAGTTTAATTTGGCACTTTGCTAAATGCATTAAACACAATCAACTTAACTGAGAACTAAACTGTTAAAACCAAATTGTTTGCATATTTTTAGGGCTTTTCCAAAACCAATCACATCCATCTCCCCATTCTTTTCAGTCGATGAAAATTTTGTTTTTGGTGTTTTTTCATGTTCCTGTGGCACTTTTCTGATGATGAAAGACATGCATATACATACACACACACACACACACACATATATATATATATATATATATATATATATATATATATATATATATATATATATATATATATATATATATATTCGGATATGTCCATTCAGATGCATCCACTTGCAGAAAAATAGATCCAAGACGTCTTCTATTTCTGGAATCTGGATCAGAAATGTATGGCTGGATTGCTCCAATGTTGCTAGCCATTTTTTGTTGCAGCAATAATGTTAGGTTTGGGGTTGTTAGCTGTAGGGGGAGTGTTTAAACATAGTGATGATGGGAAATGAAAACAGGCTTACTCCACGCCAGCAGAGGCAAATTTATATTGAACTCTTGCCGCCCAGACAAAACTATAACCTAAAAAACACCACAGGTGTTTGATCTTTGCTCAGAAATGGCACCACTGGGAACTCTTAAGATAAAACTGCTATTTTTAAAATTCTTTTTTTTATTCCATTAACACAGTAATAGATTTTTCAAACACAGACACTCATGCAGGTGCAATTGTGCAGTCTATATATATTTGTGTATATTTTTGTGCTCAAATGGGCTTTGCATAAGGGATTTTCTTCTTTGAAAGAACAAAGCTTTCTGTTGACTTGTCATTGACAGGTCTGTTAAAAACGGTGAGGGCCCAGATTGGTAGTGTTTGGAAGCATTAGGCTGTTTACACCACCTCTGTCTTTAAAAGTCTGCTTATCTTTGTGAATATATTGATTAAATTATGCAGTATGCAGAGAACTCTCATTATTTTTATGTACTATTGACATCAATGGAAAATATTCTAATGTTATCCACATCAGAGATTATTGAGCCTAACAATTGTCTTGTGTTGCATTAAAAAATACAAGATGTTATGAATACCGACGATACAGGATATAACTATGCTTATTTGCAAAGCTGTCAAAACCTGTAGATACAAACTAACATTGTAGAAACACACATGTATATTTTTTCTATCCAAAACAGCACCTTTTAATGTGAATACTCCTCATATAGTTAGTATATTTTCTGAATAATATCACTATTTTGTGGTACCACTGGTTTCCCAACCATTGGTGACTCATATTCTTTTCAAAACCAAATTCATGCCCAAAATGTTGTAAATCTAACGATTTCTTTTTTATGAAAACAGTCATAGTAAAGGGATATTTTAAACAACACTTTTTGTTTATAGAATAGTGAATTCATTTTGTGTCAAACAAATGCAACAAAGAAGGATTTTTTAAAAATCTTTTTTATTCTCTAGAATCAAAAATGGAGAAAATCTCTCTAGCTGCTCTCTACAAAAAATAAATAAATAAAAACTTCAGACAGACCGAGACTCCCGTAAATAAGTCCCTGCAGATCAAAGATGAAACAGCAATCATTGCTGCAGGAGATTTGAGGAGCAAAGTACTGGAGAAGATATAAAAGAGAAGCTCTGACAGCCTTTCAACAGGTAATATCACATCTGAAGGAAGACCTACAAAGTTTGTTTTCTTCTTGTTCGTTCGCTTCTCTTTTAACTTCAATACAGATAAAAGTCATATAAAGGTGTAAAAAAAAAAATAAAAAGAGAGAACAAATTTGAACATTTAAATGTGCTGCAGTGAGAAGGGGAGCTCCTTTTGCGGATGTGAAAGTTACCGAGTGCGACGCAGAGAAGGTCACCGTGTCCCTGGCGGTTTGTTAAAAAAATACATGACTGAGAAGTTCTAAAAATATTTTCTCTAATGAATTTAGAGCAGAGGGCGTGCTTTTCTTTATTTGGAAGTCATTGCAAGCGTCTGTTTCGTGACTTAAAGCATCTGTGATCTAAAACATGAAAAGACGTGGCAACCCTGAGTAATTTTAATAAAATGAAGAAGGATTTTGTAGCAAGCAGAAATATGAAAAAAAAGAAATAATGAACTATTCCAGTTTTTAATGATTGTGTGAAGCATATTTTTTTATTCAGATAATGTAATGTATAAAATTTCGACTATCAGTGAATAAATAACTGCTCTATTACTCTGCAAATGAGCTTTTATGTGTAAAACAAGGATTTGTTTGGTCATTATTGCATACATAAACACACAAACATCTTTTTCCATTTCCACAAAAGGCACATCTATTTTAGATTAATAGGCTAAAACTACAGCACAGTCCACATATATTAGAACATATTGTGTTGGAGCCTGTAGACCAGGCATGTCCCAAGTCCGGCCCGCATTCAAATTTCTACCGACCTGCAGGGTCCTGTCATAAAATCAATGATATACGGCCCCCAGCACTTACTAAGAAAACGATTTATTGACTGTGATTGGCTAATTTACATTATAAACCCTTCCTGACACATGTCTGTATTTTACCCAGGCTGGGGACCGGTACAGGGAGACCCAGACTTGGCCCCCCTTATGGCTACATTGTTAGGCGTTTGCGCGAAGGGTCTTGCCTAGGGACCCACACCGGATTAAGCTCATCATCATCACGCCCGCTGGGAAACAAACCTTGGGTTTCCCATGCATCAGTCCTACATGCAGCCAACAGAGTTACCAGGCTAAACATTAAATTCACATATGAAACGTATCCAATTGCAAAAAAATACAAGACATTTTTTCATTATGTAGTTCATTGGGTTTTCTATGAAATTCACAGCCATTTTTTGGTAAAAATGTATTTAGAATTTTTCTGTTTAATGCAAAAAAATGAAAAGTATCCAATTGCAACAAAAAACATTTTATTAAACTTTATTACCAAATATGACCCTTTTGGCAAAACGTCTGGACAACCGTGCTGTAGACTGTTGACACAGCCATAAATGTGCTACTTTAAGAAGTCAATTCACATGCTAATGTTGGGATAGAATCCAGATAAAAGTGTTTAAATCTTATATTTTTAGCAGGTACAAAATGGTTTTCTGCATATCAAAACATTTTTTTTTGCAAAACAGCCAAAAAGAAATGAAGTGATAAAAGAGGAATACATAAAGGTAGTAAGTAGTTATAATCCAAGCTTTTTTTTATTTATTGAAGCTGCACTGCTACAAAAGCTTGTAGATTATAAAATAAAATCACAAGTGAAAATTCAGACTTATTAAATAGAAAAATACCAAACCTGTTTTATTCATCTGCATTTTCAGTTAAATTCCTTTCATGTTTTGCGGGGAGTGCTGGGCCCTGTCTAATCACAGAAGGTGCTGATAGCTAAAGGGCTGCATAAGTGAGGCAGTTGATTGATGGCCATTTTCTAAAGTAGCAGGAAATAAAGGAGTGAGAAAGCCGTAATGAAGCAGCATAAAGTGTCAAAACCTGGATGTTTTAAAAAAAAAAAAAACATCCCAAAGCGAGAAAGTTGAGCCAAAAAAAAAAAAAGGAGACTTTAATGCTAAATGCAAGGAAAGGCATCGGGCTTTTACGCCCCAGGGGTCCAATCAAATGCTCTGTATTTACCTACTGCAGCTTTGAGGCCTTAGATAAGAGCCTCGACTAACAGCTTTGTTATTCAGACAGTGGAGGCAGTCTGTGTGCACAGCAGTTTTCTGGCTTTGTCTCAAAGTGACAGTGAGCTGCACAGAGGCAGCATAATCAGCCACAAGGACACAAAGACATTGTTTTGCTCTTCTTTTTTTTTTTTTTTTGTTGCTCTCCATCCATCTCTGCTCTCCTCCCTGCCTTGTTCCCAGATTTCCATCCTCATCTCCCGGTTTGGATCAGTAAACAGGAAATTTACAGCAACAGCTGGGACATTGTAAAACAAAAGCACTGCCATTAAAGTCAGTGGCGCTAAAGAGCTGCGGGAGGACACATCGTGAGATTAGATTTGGAATTTCTCCTTTAATATAATCATTCAAGTGTTGCATCTGGAAGAGGATGCCACTTTATTTCAATTTCACCTTCTTGCGTTTGATGACAGTTTTGGGGGTTCACTCTGTAAGCAGAATACACTTTACTGTTTGAGGAGTGTAAGACTGACAGGACTGGGGCAGGAATCTGCTTCCTTGTCTTTCTATCTTTTTTTTTTGGATCTTCTTTGTTGTTTTAGCTGCCAGCCCAAAATACATTGTTCCCCTTTGGACTGGTGGTCTTGAATCCCAAACGTGACTTGCAGCAGCATAAAAATAAGTATGGAAAAAAGTAAATGGGTTAATAAAAAGCATCTGTAGTGGAGCACAGCTGGTCTTTTGATCCATTTCAAAAGCGTTCCCAGTGGTCTTTTAATTATGATTTTGCTGTTTTTAGCCAACATTTTGAAAAATGTCTAATAGTAGGACATAGTTTCTGCAGAGCAGCCGTAGTTCATTAGAAGTGAACATCTTAGTTGTGGGTGGGATTGTTGGAGCAACCCCATCTCCCCTTCCCTTCCCTGTAGCTGAGAGCTGAGAGCTCAGAGCTCTTTTTCAAAAGGCATTTTTTTTTATCTGCTCCCTATTCGCAAAGCCTTGAATAAAGAAATACTCAAAAATACAATTTTGATTGTGATATTCTTAATAAATGTCCTTCATCATCAGAAAAATGCTAAAAGAACATGTTTAGAACACCATAAACCCAATTTCACTTAAGGTCAATTTATTTCTAGAGCACCATCTATGGGGACCCACCGGAAGTACAGGAACAATGCAACATTAATAAGGATTATTAATAGAATTTATTCCAGTATGGCAGCCAGATTCAATAGTTTAATGAGGGGGTGTCGTAGTTTGCCCACCCCTGCTCTAACAGGAAGGAAATTTCCAGTAGAACTAGACTCTGTGAGAGCGACCAGCTTGGGTTATGGCATCTTGGAAAAGGGTGGCATAAGCACTCTTAATTTTCTATACTTCCTTTTGATCTTTTTTTTCTTTTTACATCTTCTATAGAGTGCAGACGTTTGCTGAATCCCATGAGCCTTTGTAAAGTATTCAGTATTTCCAATCTGTAAACTAATTTGTCAATTTGTAATTAACACAAAAATGCCATATTAAAGATGAAGATTCCACTTTATATCAATAATCTTCGGCCAGCTGTCTCAATTCTTTGTACATTCATCATTTATCATAAGAAAATAATGATGGGGGGGGGGTTATCCAGCTGCCATTCTTCAGCAAAAACCAAGTTAATCCAATTTTAAATCACCATTTACCCAATAAAACATGATTTTGAAAGACCTACCTGGACAATATTTTTAACCCTCAGTTTTATTTGAGGAGGAAGAAATTAAACGCTAACCTGCTTTGTTTTCAAGGTGGTGGTGAAGACCCGCACAGAGTACCAAACAGAGAAGAAACGCCTGAAGGTTCCTAAGGTGGAGGAGTTTACCATCAGCTTCACTGACGGGGTTTCTGAGAGACTTAAGGTAAGAAAACCCCAAAACAACCCAAAAAACTTTTCTTTTGATGTATTTGCAAACAGTCATTGGAATTCTATAATCTCGTTTTAATAGCAGGCAATACATAATAATAACAGTATAGAATTACAATCAGTTAATGAGTGTTTTTGCTGCCAGTCAGGCTTTGCATCCTGCTGGAGCTTTTTGTGACCAACTGTCACTGTCAGTCAGCTTTTAGCTGTGAAAAATCACAGCTGGCACAAACAAAAGGCAGGAAAATGACAATTCAGCAGATGCACAAATGCTACACAATTGTCTTTGTGCCAACTGAATTATTCCAGCCTGTGAAGGTATTTGTAACAGCCAATTCACAGTAAAAAAAAAAGATTATACATACATATATATATATATATATATATATATATATATATATATATATATATATATATATATATATATATATATATATATATATATATCTGTCATGCTTCAGAAACATCGCCCAGATATCTCCTGCTCAGGTTTTTTGTCATTATAGAGGACCAAAGAGAGCTCATGTTGTCATGGCAGCAAAGAAAATCTTCCTCCATGGCAACCTGATGGAGAGCAGAGGAAGAGAAAGAGTGCGCAAGCGGAGGTGTGCGAATGTTTAAATGTAGCAGCGTGTGTGTGAATGCGCTGTGTCACTCCAGCCTGAAAGGGTCTTATAGAGAGGGAGGGATGCAAATCACAGAGAAAATATAAATAAAAACAAAAAAATAAAACCTTAATATCTGTGTGGATGAGACACAAACCAAAACAGTGACAGGGATCTAAAGCATTGATTGTAACCCACCTCACAAATGCTGCAGACAGAACAGGCTATGCAACTAAAGCCATCTGATAGAGGCATTTTTATTTTTCAGCTTAAAATATTTTTTTAATACAATCTAAGTAAGACTTTGAAGAAGTTGTGTCAGTTTATTTATGGTTTAATAAACTATATCAAAGCTTAATATTTTTGAGTTCCTTTTCTGTCTTTGCATCTGTATTTTTTTGACTTTACTCTTTCTATCACAAACAAGAGAAGACAAACCGCAAACAAGATTTGAGCTGACAACAGTCACACTAAATTCCCTTTTGCTTCCGCAAGTTTTTTTTAAAACTAAGTAAATTAATTTTATGGTGCGTTTATGGGTTCTTGTCCCTACAGTGCAGAGGAAAGAGAGATTGCTGTGTGTCAAAACTTGGTAAAAATGCTGTGTTGCGTTTTTGCCGTCATTTCTGCATTAAATCGCTTCATCAACTTTTGTTTGGGCAAACCTGCAGTTCAGTCTTTATGATTTACTGAAATGTCTGTTAGTTTCTAGTGCTCAGCTTAACGCCCTGCTACACACGGAGCTGATTCTGCAGCTGACGCACACGTGGAGGACGCAGTGCTGCACGCTCTCATCTTCAGAGCTGAGCTTTTCTCAATGAGAAGCTTGCAACTCGCATCTGAGCTTCACAGATTGTTTTGATGGATGAAAGAGTCAAAGTCAAAGTCCAATCAGAAGTCTTTGAGACTCAAATCTTTGCTGACAAATCCAAGGCAGAACATGTCAACTTATAGTTAAAATGAACATTTTATGGTCATGAACCAACTTTAAACTGCTAATAGGAGCACAAAAACAGGCAGTTGGTGTTTTTGCATTCTCATTGCAAAGGCATTGTGATGACAACTTTGATTTTAAGACTCGACAGTGATGACCTGCAGTTAAAAAATAAAAAACAAATAACCACTCTTAAAGACCTGTTTAGATCATCTTTTTATTTATTTTCCAAGAGCTCTCAGTGGTATTTTAATTTGGATTATGCCATTTTTAGTCAAAATCAATAAAACCTGAGTCAATTTATAGGACGTAGTTTCTGCAGAGCGGCGGTAGTTCATTAGAAATTTGCCTCAGAGTTGTGGGCAGGCCATGCCAACACCAAAAAGGATTTTCAGAGTGGGTCTTTAACACAAGTACCAAACCTTAAGTCTCAATTCTCTGAGATAAAGAGTAAAGGGTGCAACTTTTTAATAGTGCTTTAAGAGAAATTCAGAGTTTTATTTTGTATTAGTAAATGTTGTTATTGTGTAGTTTTATTATTGTCCCCCTGTAGACACCGTCTTTCAGCTGTTTTTTTTTTATTCATAAAGTAATACTAAGAGGAAAAAGCACATGCTGGTTTGTTGCTAAATATAAGCTGGTAAATGGCAAATTCTTCTATAGTGCTTTCCTACCTTACTGTAAGGCAGGGTGGGCAATTATTTTAACTCGCATTGGGTTCTAAAATTCGCTAGAAGGGCCGGACCACGAGCAGATGCGTGGAGTTAGAATGATATAAGATGGAATGTAAATAAAAACATTTGGATTAAAAAATGATATTTTCAAGCAGAAAATTCTAGAGTTTTAGTTTAAAACTTTTGTTCCCATTTTAGATCTCTTTTTTATTGTGAAGCCCTTTTGGTACCTTCAAGGAGTTGTAAAGTGCTATATGAATACAGTTTCATCCATTCATGATCCTTTTAATAAAATAAATAACATTTTTTATGAAATGAAACAATGACCAAATCTCTCTATGATTTTCAAAGACAAAAACTCAGAAAAATATACTGATACATAAAAAAAAAGAAAAAAAAGAAAAAAAGAAATAGTGGATCCTCTCCCGTCATAAATTCCGCTGAGGGCTGCAGATCATCATCACACGTCTTACAGTTTGAGCAGCTGCACTGTGTCCTGCACGTCATCCAGTAATAATGATAAAAACAAGTCCCCATGTCTTCTGCTGCAGCTACACATATATCTGCGTTACCTTTTCACCAGTACAGAGTTCCCTCGTTTATTGCAGGAGTTACGTTCTAAAAATAACCATGATTGATGAAATCCATGGAGAATGATTACAGACGTTTATGGCAGTAAAACTCCTCACTGCCTAAATCCACTTTTCTCAGACAAACATGAACGTTTTCTCATTTTTCTCTTGTTTAAATTCTCAAACCTTCATAGAAATTAGGTCCAGGATCTCAGAATAAAAAAACAAAGATCTGATCAATCACAGATTTCTGTAGATCTGAAAAGCTCCGCGTTTCTGTACAGGAGACACGCCACGGAGGAGATTGATCGACAGGGTCTCTAGCCAATCAGGAAACAGAACAGGGTGCGCTGTGTAAAAAGAAGCAGCATAATCGCTCTGAAAGAACGAGCTAAACCGGGAAAGATGAACTGCGACGTAGGAAGGGAAGACTGTCTTCTGTTCTATTTGACAGAGATTTTAGAGGTTTTCAGGTCAGGACACAGACCGCAGAAGGGTGGAATAAAATGTCACGTCTTGATCGTGTGGCCAGATAAAAAACAAAACATAACATGGGTCTCTGATATTGTTCAATAAGCCGGACCACACAAGGCGGGCCGGATCCAGCCCGCGGGCCGTAGTTGGCCCACCCCTGCTTTAAGGCCTAGAGTGCTTTACAGACACAGTCCCATCCATCCATGCACACAAACATTCCCGTACAATCACTGGCACCAACCTATAGCCACCAGGAGCAATGTGAGATTCGTTGTCTTGCCCAAGGACACTTCGACACATGGAAAGGCGGGAACTGAACCAGGAACATTCTGATCAGAGGTTGACCACTGTACCTCTGTCCCCCCTCTTTTTTCTCCACCATTTGGATTCAAATCTATGGTGAGAACACCCATTTCCAAATGGTTTTTCTTCTCTGTAGTTATTTTACTGACTGCTCCCAGAAAAATGAGGAATATTTACTATCTAGTTGCAATTTTTATACCACAAAGGAAATGCGCCATGAAGCTCATCAGTAAAAGGGAGTGGATTCTGTTGGACTGCACTGCATGGTGAGCCAGTAAAACCGGCTGAATGATGGAGGACAAGTCAAATTTCCAAAAAAGACAATGAATTGTGTGAGTCAGTGCTGTGACAACACATCAGTTTACAAAAGCAAGTCCCTTAACACAAAACATCGTCACACACTGCATTGCGCCAACAGTATACTTGAAGTTCCTCACATAATTAAGATAATGTATCACTTTTGCAATAGGCTGCAATTGAAATATTCCAGTATTGATCTTTCCATGGTAATGACAGAATCAATCAATATTGCTTTTTATTGTTCACTACTTTCCCAAATTCTACACAGATAAATGCTCAGGCATTTTCTTGGTCAGTCCAGTTGTATTGAAATGTACAGTTTAGTCAGATAGATTCGAAGATCAATACTGTCACGCATGGATACAAAACATTCAATCTGATTCAGTGTGTGCCCCTCGAGATTATAGAGTCAGCCCTGTGTTTTCACGCAGCACATTTGTTGTGCCTGTAGTCCGCCCCACTGTGCTGTGTGAAATGCACAGAGGTGGAACTGCATCATATTTACAATTCCTCCGTGCCAGCTCGAGAATTATTGACAAAGAGAAAATGTAAACGGGTGTCAAGAATATCTGGAAACCTGCTGCCACCCTGCTGGAACTACAAATTCATTTTTCTGCATCAAATCAACATTTTACCCACACAACAGCGGCTTTTGTTATCTTTTTACACTGTGTGGATAACTTTGGCGGTTCCTGCCACTCAAAAGTGTCTAGTTGACGTTTATTTACTTTGACACAGCAGGATGCTTTGTAATTATGCACCTTCAACTAACTACTTAGATTTAAAACTAACTTAGAAAAACTGACATCATTTCCATTAAATTACTCCGAAGTGTTACCTTCTGCAATGACATAAGGACTCACTGTCATCCTACAGAATTGTTGGGATGCTACATTAGCTCTAGCTACAACAAAATGAAATGTTGTGGACCGGTGTTTGCTTCAAACAATTCCATATGACAACTTTTTGCTAATTTTATAGTTTGTTTTGTGAATCATGTGTTGGTCCATAAAATCTGGAAAAGTTTAAAAGCTGCAGATTTACAACCCACCTTTGTTCTCTCCAAATGTCATCTACAAAATGCTTCTCTGTGTGAAAAAGAGATACATAGCTCATTTTGAGGCTTTAAATGTCCCTATTTAGTATTTTTTTTAATTTCTCCAAAGCTAATCTAAATATTTTCTTCAGCATGAGGGTTATGGGAGCTTGATGAAAGGCTTTTGAGTCGAATATGTATGTTGGTACAGAGGAACAAATAAGACAAGGGCAGGTGTCTCATAAAGTGTATGATAACATCAATAAAGTTAAATGAAAAACAAGAAAAAGAGAAGCAGGAGAATTTATTGCAAACCTGAGCATCTTAAAGCCATGAAGAGTCACATACTGATATTTTTTTGGCATGTCTGACCTTATTGAAGTTGCTGAAATATGTTTCAGACATTGTTAGGTTTGACAGATATAAGGACTTTTATTCTCTGAAGTCTACAATCCTGAAACTTAAATGCCTTGGAAATGTAAGAAAAATACACACTAAATTTATGCATTTATATTAACTTAAAAAAGAAAAAAAAATGCACAAAAAAAAGCGAATTTAATCACCGTCTGGCTGCAAATGTGGACCAAACGTAAACGCAGATGTAAGAGAGACATCACCCAAAAACAATTATCTCATTGTTCCTTTTATTTTCCCGTTGAATAGGAGCTTTGTGGCAGTCTCCCGCCTCCAGAGCCACCCTGAACTGCTCTTCAGGTTTGAGATAATTACTGCTGTGGGCTCAAAACCCCACTTTGCCTCCAGTTCCTCACATTGTTCTTCTCTGACTAATAATACCTTTGTTATGGTCTTCTTCTCATTTTGGTCCAACACCCACACTGATGCACGAATCATAACTCAAATTACTATTAGGACAATGTCAGAGGAGTCCACGCACTCAGTTTGAGGTAAACAACTCTGCTGCTGCTCTTTGATGGCTTTAATTGTTACATGCATGAGAAAAACATTTCATCGTCTGATCATGTGGTTGAAAGTCAGTTTCCAATTTTAAAAACTCTCTTTTGAACTAGATCAGAGATGCCTTTATTTTGTCAGAGACCCTGATTCTCCGGTTGATCCTAATTCCTAAAATCAAATGTAGGTTTGTTTTTCAATTCTGTTGTTTTCTGCCTTTCAGATCCTCAGTCAGTCGGTAAACTTGCATTTATTTGTACTATTTTGCATTCTTTCACCCCGAAAAATAAGCTCAGACTTAAAACAGCTCAGCATGCTACACTAAACTGGAAAGCAGTGTCACAGGGGCATTCTGGACATTTTGTGCGGAAAATGGTTCCAACAGACGAAAAAAAAGCTTCAAAAAGCAACATGTTGTGTATTAAAACCAGGGAACAGCTAGGTGGTGTTCAGAAGCGTTCACCGACCCATAAAGGCCAGTGGCCGGGTCAATCTGCCATCTCCGAGTCAGCTCCGTTTCGCAGCTCTGAATCATTTGTCACTTCAGAAAGGTCTCTGGTGTCAGCGGCCTCATGAGTCACGGACAAACTGGCGGGGACAGACGGACAACTCTTCAGAGCGGAGAGAATGAAAAAAACAACAACAAGATGCAGATGTCTTTGGTTTCGCCTTTCAAATGCAGTCATCTAAAGAGCTGCACACTCCTGTCTCTGCCTCTTTGTCGGCATCAGCAGACCGAAATGCTTTTACAGGATCATCTTGGTTGAATTTTTTCATCACGCCATCTTTTATTAGTCTCAGCTGTCAAGGTAAATATTGACTCTACCTTTGGATAGAAAAATGAGTCAAAGATCAGGTATTCTATCTCATTTTAAAGGCAGAAGTGACTGCATTCAGAGATGGTTAGACTTTATGTAACAACTCAGTGTTGATGCCAATAATAAACAGCATTTTTGAGTTTCACTTTATGGCTAGCTAGTCCATATTGCTTTGGCGCTGAAGAAGTTGCATTGAGAACCAGCTTTCATTTATTATTTCCACCCACCTTTGTAAGTGAGACAGTCGTCCTTTCTTATTCTCATCCTCAAGCAGTGTCTGTGGGCTTGATTGTCTAGAAATTGACTGTAGATCAACAATAGAGGATCATCTGTAACATTTTTATTGCTCTGCTTCACAGGAGAAAAGATGTCAGCCATTTTTTATACAACTAGTTTTTGGGAAAAAAATGGAGACTTTTCTGTGGGCTACTGCTTGTGGAAATGTTGTAAAAGTCTAATGGGGTGTAAATGATTCTTCTTCGCTTAAAGCTTATTGCTGTGATTAGTCAGTGACTTTAAGCCATAATATTATATTCAATTCTACTCCATTAATGTTTTGTTTATATTCTGTGGATTTTATCGGAATTAAAGAAGAAAAAGTAAGGAGAAATAAGTTGGATATGAAAACAAAATTGTGTCGCTACATGGAAACTCCATAAAACTAGTTAAGACTAAGAACTTTCCTCTTGAGGGAGCAGTGGCTGAGGACTTTGGGGAAAGTCTGTCCATCACCAAAGCTGAAGTGTCCTAGTTAGTCGATGAGCTCCTCGTTGGTAAGCAGTGACGTGTGGTGAGGTTGATGACTGGTGAGGCATTGAATCCTCTGGAGTCAGATTTACAATGAAAGAACTGAATATTTCACCATTCATCCAACTGCAGCTAACAGCTTATAAGATGCACACAAGAACATATTTGTCCTACTGAGAATATTTCTTTTATAGACGGATAGAACACTTTTCTTGTATGTAAATTATGCATATATGTATATATTATATATGTACTGTAAACAAATTAAAGTATACAGATGTGTTCAGCACACATTTGACCCTCAGTAACTATTTCTGGTATTTTTCCAACTTCAAATCAGTTGTCAAATGTTGTCTGTGAAAATGATCATAAAAACAAAAGAAATGATTTTACTTACATTTTTTTTTCCACTTCCATGTTATTTTCAAAAAAACGACCATTGAAAAACATGTTTGGTTTTACTTTTTGAGTCATTGCGCCGATATTTTCCTTGAATTTATTTGAGTTTCTCCCTTTCAATGGAGAAAGACGTTCTTGGTCTTTTTCTACGGCAGCAGTGTAGCTACAAAGCAGCTGTCAGCTCATGTCTGCCCCCTGCTGGTGAGGCATGCCTCACCTGAAGCTCTTTCTGCAGGCCTATAGCAGTGTTTTGAGCGCACGTCTGTGTTAACATTGAGCCCTACCGTCAGACATGAGGCACAGCGCTCCCAAGCCTCACCCAGAGTTTCACTCGGTCTGTGATCGTGCAACACTGAAATTCTGCGATTTTAACCTCAGAAACTGTGGAAAACGTGTTGAGATGGGAACTGTACCACTGGACTGGCAGACAGGTTCCCCTCTTCAAGAAGGGGGACCGGAAGGTGTGTTCCAACTAGCGGGGCATCCCACTTCTCAGCCTCCCTGGAAAAATCTATAATATGGTGTTGGAGAGAGTTTGGCTGACAGTGTGGTTTCTGTCCTGGTCATAAATCAGTGGTTCAGCTGGATGGATGGATAGGTCAGACTAAGTTCAGTGGGTTTATGGGTAGCATTACTGATATGCTCATTTCATGTATTAATTCACTGAAGTAGGGTTGGGTAGTTGGACCAAAATTTCCTTTCCTGATAGAAATTTTAGAACTGGTGATCATCTTAAAGTAAGACCAGAATTACACATTTAAAAATACATTTTCCCTAAAAAAAATAAAAGTTTACTTTTAAACTTCCGTTCTACTGTTGTTCAATACATTTGTACTGTGTTAGAAGTCAACAAAATGTTTCAATATCCTTGAAAAAAATGAAGTCTGTTTCTTGAAACCTTTTCCAAATAAGTGCCTGTCTAAACATTTTAAATGAAGTAAAAAAAAAAAAAGGTTCATTTTCTGCTTAGAATAAGATGTTTTCAGGATCAAATGACTGAAGTTATTTAATATTTACTGTCCTAAAACAAGCCATTAGATCTAAATGAAAAGTAAATTAATTTAGTCTTATTTTAATTGTACTAAGATACTTAAACTGGACAAAAATGCTTTTGCAGTGAAGGAACTAAGTATTTGTTTTAATGCGAACCTCATTTAGAGCAAGACGTGTTGAATATGTCAATAAAATAATTTACCATGTTGCTGTTTGTTTAATGTTAATGTTTAATGAAGCGTCTGAACTGTTTTGTGGGCGTTTATGCTGTCATCTGACTCGTCTTTTGCTTGTTAAACTCTGTCCATATTCTTTGTTGTGGTTCCTGCACTTGTGATAAAATGAGTTTGTTGTATTGGAGTCCTTTGTTGGGACCGGGAGCTGGCATACTTTATAAAAATAACTTATTTGGTCAATCTTTTTACATTCAAAATACATTCATGCAATTGAAGGTGCCACTTTTTATCCAGGCACAAAGTTCTTGTTTTGCTTCAAGTTGTCATCTTGTTTAAAATCTTCTTGTTTAAAGTCTTCCTCCATGTTTGTTTGTATTGTATTGTTTGTATCACTGTCTTGTGGGGTCTAGATGACCCAACTCCCAACGTTAAAGTGCCTAGGATAGCACAAGGGTTAAAGTGCTTAACAGAGCTTCATATAAAACAAAAATGAAATTCTCTAAACTGTGGTTCTGTCACAGCAGAAGTGAAGGGGCTCTTCAGTTGGGTTAAAATGAAGACTGATCTGGATGCAACATGACATGCAGGACTAGTGTGCAGGGCGTCCATGCTCAATAAAGGAAAGTCACCTGCATTTCAGCTGGTTGTCGGTAAAACTCTTTGCACTTGCTTCTCTGCCGCAGTTTTTGGAAACAAAAATGGTGACTGAAAGACAGAAAGGGAAATGCAGACTTTGTGCAGTGATGTCAAACATAATCAAAGGAAGAAAACAAGAGAAGGGTTATCAAGCTCCCTCTGCCCGAGTCCTCAGCTTTACTGCTGTCTGACAAGTAGAACCATGGGAGCAATTAGAGGCAGACAGACTGTGGGTGACGAGTCTGACCCTCCACTGTTTTGCCGTCTCCTGACTTATACATTGCTTTTAGCATTTTGTCTTTTATTTCCCTGCTGCTGTGGACATTAATGATATCACTTTCAGCTGTTGGGAAAATCTGCTGGTAGGACTTTTGTCATTGTGGTGAGAGTCCTTTAGAAAGGATTTAGACTTGAGTCTCTTTGCACGCTGCTTGTTTTGGGCGATTTCTGCTTTTCTGCAAACCCAAATTAGAAAGCTTAGAGCTGTGAAGTGAAAGTGCTTATGTGGGACACTATTTGAAAGACAACGCCTGAAGTTACAGACAGTTTGCTTGTAGAAATGATAGATAATGCAGAATTAAAACAGCTAGAGGGATTTCGTTGATCCTTAAAAAATAACTGTGTTGTAGAAATCCTACCACGCATGTGACATTAGTGATACTTCACTGTAGCTGAATGTCTTGCTTTTATGCTTCAGACTTGCAGACATAAAGGGTCTGCAGCTTTTGTGAGCACTAAAATTGGCATGTTTGTGCTAAATAGGGGGAAATGCTTGCACTTACTTCCACAACTCCAAAAAAATGAACAGACTCGTTTCAATGGCCATCCAATCTTTTGTCATCGTTTTTGCTTGTAGTTGTTTTTATTTTTTTTATTTTTGCAAGACTACATATTATGACTGGTCCTCAGGGATCACTCTGCTTTTCTAGCAACCCAAATGTGTAAAACTGTGACAGAAATTGAAGAAAATTCCTTATCTGAGAATCAACTAAACACTTGCCTTTTCATTAAAATAAACCATCATGGGAAATGGAAGTGGTGACCGCAACGAAGGACAAACAGCTCAATATACAGCCCAGCAAGCCTTGATCAAGCATCAAAGAAGTACATATTTTTTAGAGTGCAGGTCTTATTTTATGGGCCAATCCCCCAAAATGGCTAAAAGACCATTGCACATTTATTACAAAATGAACAGTAGAGTGGAAGGCCATTTACATATGAAAGGGTTAAAATGTGTTTTTCAGACTGTTTCATTATTGTTCTTAATAGGAAAGGGGCAGTGCTACTACTAAGGTAAAGCTGTAAAAATGTGTAGGAATTCTTGAAAGATCTTAAAATCTTGAAAAATGTCATTTAAAATATTACTCATGTTGTTTTTGCAATAACTAGATGCTTTTATCGATGATTTATTTATCTTTGGAAAGAAATAATACTAGCATTGACTCAAAAATGACTCCACCCCAGACTACCTGGTATATTTCCGCTATTTTTTCCATGCAAGATTGTAAGTTTATATCCAGAGAGGTTTTGAAAGTGGTTTTGTGCTCCACAACCAATAAAATGTCCATTGGAGGAAATTGCACTACTGACTGTAAGGTTTAATAATGTTTCATTGCTAAATCTGTGGAAAGTAGTTTGACTGAAAAAAGAGAGAATAATATTGTTGATTTCAGTATCCAAACCACAGTCAGAACTTAACAGTCATCATCTGAGCAACAAGATGTTTACTTTTAAAGATCTACTCCAATGAAAATCGTGTTTTTGGTGTTTTTAACATGTTACAGTAGCATTTTTTTCATGATGGAGGACATATTTACAGTGGGGCAAAAACACATTTAAAAATGTATTTTTTCTGCAGACCATCAAAATATGCTCTAAGAAAAAACAACAACTGCATAATCATACTTAAAAGACCACTGGGAATGCTTAAAAATAGCTAAAAAAATAAAGCTGGAATGGGACTTCATCCATCCATACTCCTTCCAAATCTTAAATTAATCCCTTTTGGAGTCTCTGCGCTGCTGCATCATTTCCCAGCCACTGTTGGGATAGATTGTCAGTCTGTTGCAGGACAACACACACTCTCACATTCACACCTACTGATAGTAACCAATTAATCTGTGAACCCTGTTTCTGGTATGTGGGTGGAAGCCAGAATGCCTGGAGAAAACCCACACATGCAAAGGGAGAACATGCAGACTCCACAGAGAGGATCCAGATTTGACCCAGGGCTAACCACTACACCAAAGCCCAACCTCTACATCTACAGCCTTTTTCTAAATGCATTTTTTTTTACCTCTTGGAATATGAACATTTCAGAGAATTCCATTGTACGGGCAAAACACAAAATAGTGGCTTTAACCACCACACGAGTTTGAAATCATTTACATCCAATTTGCGACCCATGTGCATGTTAAAGGTTTGATAGACATCTGACTCACTTTTCAATGTTTGCCAGATTAGGTAAACACTTGCTAAATGTTATTTTTATCCAGATATTTAGACAACCTATCTAGAAAAACTGCTTTTTAACTGTGGGATGAGATGTCAATTAGATTTTTACTGTGTCCCTTAAAGCTCTATCCGTCATGATAAATCGTCACGTCCTCCTCTCTTTTCTGAAGCTCATCCTGCACAAAATCTCTTCATCTGCTCCCTGTTGGTTCAGATGTTATGTTGTGTCACCTCTGTTTTTATCTCACATTTTTCTTGTCGAGCTGTTTTTGTCTCTGATGATTCCTCAGAATTTAGAGTGGCACCAGTTGCACCCAAGTAAAAATAATTTTGGGGCTTTTTGTTAAAAAAAGAAAAAAAGAAAAAGATAATTGTATGCCTTTATTGTAGAATCATAGAAACTCTGTCATAAAAATGTATACAGATGGAATGAAATACAATTTAATTATAAGTATTATAAGCATTTTTAAATACACTGAGCCGATTTTTGTCTTGGAAGAAAGAATGAACTCAAACGGGCAAAGACATGGAACACATGTTCAACAGCCTTGGAGACCAGGGGCTGGAAAGACAATAGCGCAATTGACCGTGTTTTATGGTGTAAAAATCTGTCTGAAAGTGCGCTGTGCATTCGTATGAGCATGTGCTGACTCCAACTGATCGCACTTCCTGTCTAACAGCACCTCCAGCTAGAAGTGCAAGAACTGATCACTATCACTCTTACCTAAGAGGTTTCTTTTGGGAAAAATTGCTGTTTGATTTTCCTGATTTACGATTGGTGAGGGGCGTGCATGATGAGCTTCCAGCGTTATTGACTAATTAGGAAGTTCTGAAATTGGTTGCATTGATTGGAAATTGACTTTTAATGACCAACTTAAGGTGAATTGAGTGGGGCTTTTTCTTGTTGCATGTAGTTGTACTGAAACAGGATTTGTGTTACTCTTTGCAGTACACTTTGGGTTTTCTCTTAACCCACCTGGTGTTCGATTATGAGGCAAAAATGCTTTTTACTGGGGTCATTACCTGTAACTAATGAGACGCGAGTGCACAGATAAAAGCTTTGAAGTTTTGCCTGATAGAGGCCTATTTTAGGTGACGTACATTACCATGATTGGCACTCATCTCCTTTTAAAGTTGCTATCTCTGCTGTGGATGGATCTGTTCCTGGTTTTGTTTGGTCAAATCCTACCACAAGTTGTAGTAGGGAGCAAAACATAACCTAAAAAACGGAGGTGGAAGGAAACTTAGATGTCATAAAATCTTAAACAAACTTGAAGGCCATACAAAATGTTGCAGAAGATCAGACAACGAATGAATGAAAATGAAAAAAAAGTAGCAGCTGTGGCGATTAATAATAGAAACCAGGTGTGACATGAAGGTGCAGAGCAGAACAGAACGTAACAGCCGAGAAAGATGGAGAAAAACAAAATAGTTGAACAACCTTCAAAATAATTCCACAGAAACTAAACCAAATGCAGCTGAAGATTTAAAGTTTGGAAGGTTTTCACTGAAAGACTCCAAAAGCATAATTTTGCATTAAGTTATTGTAGAGTGACAACTATATGATCATACCTGATTTAAGACACGTTTGGTGATTCCAATTGTAACAGTAGATGGTTTCTGCATTGAGTTTACATGAGTTTTATATTTGCTTTGTAGCTTTAAGTTCATGCCTCGTTCTAGAAAAAGTGAGAATATTTTAGCTTGTTGAGCTTAAAGTACAGTTCGTGTGAAATCAGAGTGTGATATTTGCCTCCTCAGGCTGACATTTTACCCTCCTGAGCTCTCGTCACAAACACAGGATGTCTGGATAGTACAGTGTTTGTACTGCGTTGCTTCACTACAGTAGTTGCACTTGTCTCAACCGGATAAGCTGTACTGAGGAGCACAAATCCCCCCACAGCCTCCTTGTCAAAACCTCCCCCCACGACTCCATCTGAGCTGCTCTTCTGTGAGGCCGTATCTCCATTGTCTCCTTCAAGGTTTTTCCTCTTAATATTACATTCAATTTTACTTTTCTAATAACTTTGTAATTTAATTCCTTTTTGCTGATATTCTTGGAGAGCAAAAGAAACAGGATAAAAAAACAGCAAAATAAGAAACACAATTTTCAAAACTCACTAAGCTTGTTATAGGCAAACAATAGTGCTGTTGCTATACATAATAAACAAAATGCATCAAAGGTGCATTTACCATGTACACTGAAGGACATGCACTTAGCTCTATATCTTTGACTTTAACAAGGGATTTGGATAAAAACTATAAAATGAGTCAGCCCTGTTCATCTTTATGGTTTAAGTATTGTAAAAAAAAGTCTGTTTTGTATCCTAAATTCACTTTTAAGTGCACTAATGCACTTAAAAGTGCAGTTTTTAGTACTTTATTCTTGTCATTTTGTTGGTTTGGATTGCTTTTTTCACAAAAAGCTGAATATTTGTTACGTGGTGGATCACCGTGACAACGTGCCCCTTTGCTGGCTCAGACCTCGCGACCTCGACTGCAGCGGCAAAGGAAAGCGATATTTGTGTCGATGGGTTAAATAAAGATCAGAAAGAAAGTTCTCCTCTTACCTGCTTGTTTTTTTTACAGAGGATGAAGCTAAATTTTGTTTTAAAGAAGCCAGCGCAGTGATATAGAACATTTAAACTATGTGACTGGAACTTCTTTTTTAGGCGTGCGGTTATCAATGTGGTATATGTAAGGGTTAATGGCCGACGAAGTGTACATTATCACTTTTTAACACCCAGCAGCCAGTCTGAGTCGAGTATTCACCCGGACCAAGGTATAACAGAAATTAATGCACAATGCGGAAGCCTGAACCTTCAAACGCAAATAAACAAAGATGATGCAACAATAAAGCAAAAGTTTGGTTTCAAAGAAGCAAAATCTAAAGTCTAAAAGGTTCAATTCCACCTGATGTCTTATTTACTCCTTAGATTCTTTTCTCTCTTTCTCTTCTGCTGCATTGCAGTCTTCAAAATAACCAAATTAACCAAACAGGTTTAAGTAAACTTTAAAATCCCTGATTTTTTCTATTGTCTAGCTGTTCTGATAAACTGTGGAATAAGGTACGACAGACTATGTGTTTTCTTTTTTATAAATTAGCTTAAAACATGTTAATAATTGGAATCCCAACTGGTGTTTAGGCCAACACAGTGATATAGAACATTTGGGCTATGTGACTTTTTCTTTAGGTATGGTATATCACTTTTTAATCCACTACCTGCAGCCAGTCAGAATTGAGTATTCACCTGGACCATAGACAAGCTTATACTATTTTTGCACTCTTTTTTTATTTGTATTTTTATTGTTGTTTTTAATTCTCATGACTCCAGATGCATCTTAAAATTATGACACCTTAAATTTCATTATGCTCCTTGTATGATGACAATATGGCATTCTATCCTATTCTATATGGAAGATATTGAGTTTTTCTGTCTTGATGAGGCCAAAAGGGTTTTAGCAGTCAAGGCAGGAACCAAACATGCAGCCGTTCGATTGGTGGTCGACCACTTTACTTCTGCCCTAAAGCTTCCTTACGATTCTTTATCCTTTTCTAGGCTTTTAAAGAATTAAAAAAAACTATTAAAATGCTGCTCAATCAATTGTAACTACAGCAACAAAAAAAAAGTTGTTCATGAACTGCAGCTTTATAATAAGGTAGAGGAGAAGATGTTAATGGAGGAAGCAGTGAAATGTGACTTCCTTTAGCTCCATATGTCATTGTTTAATGAGCTCTTAAGGCCTGCAGACCTAAACTGTCTCGTCCCGAACCATTTAAGTTTCTGATCTTCATCTCCTTACAGAAAAGCCTTGAAGTGATCTTGCTGTATTTCACTTATTCTTTAGCTGTTGTTTACCTAATGTTCACATCCACATCTGCACATTAATACTCCATGTGCTGCTGGTGCAGTCATTGCATTTAGCTCAAGGACACGGAGAGAATCAAAGCCGTGACCTTTTAGCTATCAGCCTAACAGGTATTCTGTCACATACATCATTAATCTCATCCTTATAAAATCGCCTTAAGAGGATAAGGGAATGTTTCATATTTTTTTAATGTAGGTAGATGATCCCTGGCTTAAATGTTCAGTCTCGTGATGAATGGTTGTGGGCTTTAGTGTCTTGGGAACATTTAATCTCTACTAAATCAGGAGGAGAAATTGGCTGTCCCCAGAAGGATAAAGGGGAAAAAAAAGCTTCACTAAGTTTTCATTATCATGTCCTAAAAAAATGTGATCACACTTGTGAAATTTTTCATGAAGCCATCGTAACAGAAAAGGTCAAAATCATGCAAACAAAGTTTTTAGAGTAAAATATGTACAGTCCTCCTGTATAAAAACGTCTAAAAATTTTTTTTTTTTTCCTGCAAAGTAGCATCAATTCTTCTGGGCACACTAGCACACAAGCTTAAGCTACACTCACACCGCCCTCAGCAATGCACGTACAACCAACCCCTTTCAATGAAATGTCTATGTAAACGCGGATATATGCACACTGTAGGCTTCCACTTTTTCAAGATTTTAAATCAATTTTCAGGCTCTACATACCAAACATGCAGCTTGTGAACCCACGCTGAAAGGTTTACCAGGTCAAACTCTGACCAATCAGGGACTTAGATGTGGCGTATGGATGGCGTCCCTTTTCATTCATGGAAGTGCCAACCATTTAAAATCACAGAGGAGAAATTAAAATTGCGGTTTGGAATTATATGTCACAGGGTTTTTCATATATCGGAATAGAGGTGTGCAAGAAAAAGCCTGGAATAAGATTCATTCTCCAGGCTAGTATTGAGTAGTGACAGGGTGACTAGGGTGAACACAATGTTCTAAATGTGCATCCAAAAAATTGCGAATGATATTCGCATTTCAGGCACCAAAAACTCGGCAGTCTCTTTCCCCCCTAGGGCGGTAGTTAATTAACTCACCTGTTCAGCTTCCTATTTAAGTCCAGGTGTGCAGCGTTCATTCTCTTTCTTACCGCAGCGCCGCTTTCGTCGCCCCACCCTCCTCCCCGGCTTCCACCTGTGGGCTCCGTTCGGGGTTTCTTACCCTAAAGTTTATGGAAGTTATCTCATGGAATTGTACGGAGCCTTATGCCAATCAAAGTTTGTGAATGCCAACTAAGATGTAAATTAAGTATGTGGAAATAAATGTATTCTACTGCAAGAGTTTTTGTATGACTGAAATGCTCTTTTAGCGCATTCTTGAATACGTGCCACATGCCCAGTGTGAATGTAGTGAATGTTTTCCAAGCATCTTGAAGAACCAACCACAGCACTGTAGGTCTTCTCACACCCCTTTGTCCAATCATGTCATTCCAGACACAGTCCATGATGCTGAGATTAGGGCTCTGTAGGGGCATTGCCATCACTTCCAGAACTTTTTGTTCTTCTTTGCACTGAAGATAGTTCGTCATAACTAGGCCTGTGTGATTGAGGTTGCTGTCCTCTTGCAGAATAAATATGAGGCCAGTCATACGCCTCCCTAATGCTATTACAAGATGAATAAGTATCTGGCCGTTTCTCTCAGCATTCAGAACACCATTAATTCTGACCAAATATCTAACTTAGTTTGCAGAAATGCAGCCTTAAACATTTAAGGAAGCTCCACCACACTGCAAACACTAAATCTTAAGAAAGTAAAAAAAAACAAAACAAAACTTATTTCTAGAAAAAAAATGTCTTTCTGTGTGCCAAGAAAAATAATCTTATCAAAAAACGTTTTTCAGCAGCTAAATAATCTTAGTTTAACAAAACATGTCTTAGCGACTATAATTTTTTCTTAAGAACTCTTTTCCTACCCCATTGGCAGATTGTTAGAAAAAAAAAATTGCCAATGGGGTAAAACATTTTTATGCATTTTAAAGGGGCCTGTTTTTGCAGTGCATGCTTCAGTGTTGCCCACAGACATTCATTATTAGGCTCTCTTTAGCATCAATCCAGAGCACCGTCTGCTATTTTTTGCACCCTCTTGTGTATACCTTTCGTAGTTGAGCTGTTTATCTGCATCTCTTCCATGCAGACCACTTCTGGCCAGACATCTCTGAACAGTTGATGGGTCCCATGCCAGTTCTAATCTAATGGCACTGCTGCTCATCTTCTGATTTTGAAGAACAATAAGAGGCTTGATGGGTCTTTCATCTGCTAACCACTGTGTCTGAAATCCTCAGTATGGTGAGGTGAAACCTCTGGCAGTGTTAAGATCTTTGCTGTCTGTAAAAAAAATTATTTAATTGCATATGACTGCTAAAATGTTCTTTTAATATTAATCATGCTTTTACATCTACAGTATACTATTAAGCAATATTGTTTTGTAGTTATTGGAGGCCTGATTTTAATGCCTGCTACGTGCTGGCCTTTACTGTTATTTACTGTCTTTTTGGGGATTTTTATCGCTTGTTTTAGGTCAATTTAATTACTGCAAAATCTCACCAACCTAATGCATCTAGGCTCTACTGTCAAATACTACGTGAGATATAAGACACAATGAATTTTAAACAATTCCATGGAATAATCGATTTTTTTAAAGGAAGCAAATTAATGAATTACATTTGATATAAGTAGTATAATGACACAAATTATGCTTTGCATTTTTGTTACAATTAAATCTGCAAAAAGTACAAGAAAATATCCTTTTAACAAATAGATGGCAATTCAACAAAATCAATTTCAACTATTCAAACACTGTTTCTTTATTTTATAGTAACTTTAATTTGTGGAGTTTAGCAGACAATGAAATGATTTACTGAAATCTGCAGTTGGTTTCCATGCAACGATAAGAGTCTGGAAGAAAAACTGAAGAGATTTTCCACCAGCTTCTAAATCGCTCTCAACTCCCCACTGTCTGCCTTTTGCTCACCACTTTACCGTCTTTGTCGTCTTCTGTGTAATTTCTCACTTTGCTCACTCCGTCACTCTATTATCTGCTTTTCTGTTTTTATCCCATGTCACACCCCCCACCTCCTTTTGCTCCGTTCCTCGATGCATCCTTGGCAAAGCCTCTGTTCCTCGGCGGAAAGTGAGGAGGTGTCTGCTCCCCCATATGGCCTGTCAACTTACAGCCGCGAGAGTGTGGGTGGGGTGTTGCATTCCAACACAGCACAGTGTAAAATGAAAGAAAGAATTAAAGGAGAGAAATCATATGTCAAATGCCGGAGAATCCGCCTGCCAGGAAGCCATTTCTAAAACGCCTTTGAACTTGAGGTGCACCCAGCAGCCATGAATTATTAAAAGCTGATGCGTTTTTGTGGAAGACCTCATATTCACAATGAGATCTCTTCAGCAGCGCTGAATCACTGAGCAGTGGCATGAAATATGAAGGAGTTTGTTCTTTAAATGATGTTGGGACGAAACAGGTTTTTTAAAAGTCGGAAAAAGCATTTTTAACCGATAATTTGATCTGACTGATTTACTTTCTCCATCCTGCACAGCAGCTGATTACATTTTTAGTGTCAGGACAATTATTTAAAAAAAGAGCAGGAGCAGAAAATAACCCCAGAAACATGGTAGTTTGTTCTACACCCAACAGTTTCAGGTTATTTTTGTGAATAGTGCCCCAATAGTCTCATATATTTATGCATTAGGTAATTAATGTATTCATAATTAAATAATTTTCCAGACCCACTTGTCCTATTTAGATTCTCGTAGGTCCCTGGGTCTTCTGTCACTTCACCAAAAGCATTTTTTATGCCTGACCTTGTAAAAATTATAGAATTCAAATGGAAAAGTGATATTAATATTTATAGTTAACAGGGTTACTTCTATTTCCTGTTTTTTTTTCTTTTTTAGGTGTAATATGGTCATGACAGTTTGTAAATATAATATATTTCTGTTAAGATACTCAAGTGTAAACTAAATATGTGTACAAAAAAAGAAATAATGGCATATCCATTCCCACTTTAGTTTCCTAAAGTGCAGCCCACTGTTGTTTTTCCACATTAAAATAATCGTAATGGAGCATTATGAAAACATTCTACCACACTGGATGGTCACATGTCTTTGCTAAATTCAAAGTGTTTCCACACATTGGACTGGAATGATGGCTTGATCATTTGTTGCTGCCATCGCGTGTGTGTTGTCTGTGGGTCGTTTTTACCTAAACTAAATCTACCAGGCCTCAATCCAAATGGTACTTTCCAATATTGACATAATCCATTTATTTAATTTTGAAACAATTTTATAATGATAAAGGTCGCTTTCATTAACAACTTGCCTTGGACGTGTCAATCTGGTTGGATCGTATCAATAGAAATTGATTCATGGAGTAGCTCGATTCATCGTTTCACCCCCTGTATTAGACCATATATTGTTTTATCAGACCACGTTTGGTTTTAAGCTTTAGTTTTGCTCTAACATCCTACCATGGTTTGCAGCTGAGCCTCAGACATTTTAATGAATAATACAGAAAGGTCAAGATATATTTTTAATGGATCCATACTCCATGTGGCCGCTGCTGGTTTGGTTGATATTCAGAGGTTATTTCTATTACAAAAGGATGGGGCATGTTCTTTTCTAAACTGATGATGGAGCTTTAGTAGAAGTGTGATTAATCGCTCTCATTGGTTTTGGGTTGTCTGGGCTCTACTCCTAATTTGTTGAAGACTGATGAGATAATGAATCAGAAGATTCAACAAATATTCAAACATCAATGGGTGAAGGCAACTTTAAATCCTACCATTTCACACGTGACAAAATCTTTTCATTCATTAGCAGCTCAAGACTTTCATCTCCAGATGCAGAAAACACTTTGAATGATTTTCTCTATGAGATGAGCAGCTTTGTGCTAATCCCCCCCTCCTCCTTTTTTTTTTTTTTAAGGAAAACATGTCAGATTTGCATTCAACCCTAAAAAAAAAGCAGTTGGATGGGTTTTAATCAGTCATTCAGCATCATCTGCCGCACCAGCAGGCGGGTCACCCTGACTTTAAAGGAATGCATGGCAGTGTGAGATGTAGGGACGTGTAATTCAGCAGGCGTGTCAGCAGCAACCAAGGGTGAGAGTCGTGTCCCCCAGATGACACCAAGCAAACAGTCGCTTAGCTTTCCTGTTCCTGTCCTCCCACGGACCACTGATGGAGATTGATGATCACACTTTTGTGTAATTGCTCAGACATCTCGCCGTGACAAATTGTATAAGAAGGAGTCATCGGGATTGGTTTCAGTGCCAGTCTAGAACTGGTAGCAAAAGAACGGGAATATTCATCCGGCATCAGATTATGCTCTTCAGCTTATTTACGGTACTCTGTTAAATCTTATGTTACTTTTCTTTTTTTTTTTGCAAGAGGATATTGCAGCACTTTGCACCACATTTTTCACCTGCAGCTATAATTTGTCCTTTATTTGCATAATTTTAATGAAATGCTCACTCAGAAGCGCCCAGTCTGCGTGTCATGTAGGGAGTAGAAAAAGCCAGACCCTTTTATATGTTAATATACTTCACAGCTCCATTGTCTTGTCTGCCATGCAAATGAATATTTCACACCTCCATCTGCATATTTGCATCAGCACGAAGACCTAAATGAATTATTTCCGTAGCCTCTTCATTTGCCACACCGCCTAATTGTTTCGACTTCATTTGAGTGATCTTTCAGAGCGAATCCTGATAATGTTTCACCTTACCGGGCCTGCTGCCCACAAAATGAGACTTTGTGCCACTTCCTGTGTTATTTTTATCTGGAGTAATAGTTGAAGAACAATCCCAGATTCAGCTAGAAAAACGTTATCTGAAGAAACGTTCAGAATAACTGCAACAAATGCATAAGAGAGAAGAAGTAAGCCTCAAAGCTTTTGCCGGGTCCCATCATTACCTATAAAGCTTCACTGAGGGCTAACAGTTGAGCAAGAAAATAAACAAAGCAGATAAATTATTCCAATTCCCTTTTTTCCGTGATGTTTGTGAACGAAGACGCCTGGCTTTTGTAAAAACAAGGTGGTTCAGCAGCATCATCTCACCCTGAGTCATCGTAGCTCAGCTTCCTGCCTGGAGGAGCCATTGACCTCAGTCAGCAGCGTCTCACCATCTATTATGACAGCACATCCTGACATAGAGCCACACTTATTGAGCAGCAGCACACACACACACACACTCCTTGACCGTGTGCTTGTACCGCCTCCAGGTGACGATTCTGATCATCCTGGCCTTGGCCTTCCTCGCCTGCATCGTGTTCCTGGTTGTTTATAAAGCCTTCACCTACGATCACGCCTGCCCAGATGGATTTATTTATAAGGTAAGCGGCCTGGATCTTACACTGGAGCTTAACCTCAAATTTACCTCTAAATTCGAGAGGATGTGAACAGAGGAAGTTGTGGAACAAGTAGCTGAATAGCCTCTTTACAGTTGAGCAGCTGATTTTTATGACTGCCTCATACTTTGATTTTATTCTACTGACATTGGGAAAATTCTGAATAGAAATTCGGGTCTGTAAATGTTTTTCTATTCTTATGCTGTTGATTAAAGCGAACGCAATTCATGTGTTAACCTTACGCCTTACATCCACTCCCTCTTGCTTGACGCTTGTCCAAATATGTGTTAGTAAATTTGATGCTTTTGAACCATGTGGGAGGAGCTACTGTCAAAAGTTTTGAGCCTCTGCGTTTCATCGTATATTTCGTATACGATGCATGGGAGACACAGATGATGTTCAGACATCATGTTTTTTATACATCATGTTCTAAAAACATACATAAACACGTCTCCAGTCTGGTTTCATGAGATCTTTCAGCATCTCTACTAGTACAGTGAGGTTCACCATTTCCTGCAGGAGTTGCATCTGAATAAAGGCCGCTTTTGGCAATACTTCTATCACCCGGTGACCCAGGTTGACTACTTGCTGTCCTGCATTAGTCAGAGGAGGGAAAAAATTAAAAATAAAATTAGGGAATCTTTTTATCATCATCTCGATACAAATAAGAAAAAGATATAAAATTCAGGAGAACAATCAGATTCTACTTCATGTTGGTTTTGGACTCCCTTCGCTGATCACATCATCAACACGCCAAGGGCCAAAGCTGAGCCTCCTATTGGCTGATGTGACCCATCTTCTTTGCCAAAGTTTACATATGTGAACTATGATAAAAACTATGAAAACATCACGCCACAAAGCCCAAAACCAGCTGCGTCCAACACATTACTGGCTTCTTTACATCGATTGAATATTGTAACTGGACCTCATGTGAGAACTGCATTCGGTGTAAACATAGTTTTAGATGGTTTCTGGGCAAAAAAAACAAAAAAAAACTTTTTTGGCATCTCAAAAGTGATTTATCAGTATCTAAGCCACGGGTCAAGATCAAGGTGTTTTGTTAAAAAACCCAGAATATAATCAGGTAATCAGTTATTCAATAAAAAGACTCCAATAACACTCACAATGTAAGACAGCAGCTATTGGACTTAAAAACAATGTAATAAATAATAAGTGTATTTATCAGCTGTTTATCAGCAGATTTTTATGCATTTTTTTCTTTTTAAATTTCTAGATAACTACCATCTAGAAAGAGAAAACAAGAAAAATGTTACGAATTTCTTTTTGAAGGGTTTCTTTAAGAAGACAGTAAAACCTCTTTGTCCTTTAGTGTGTCCTTTAAAGTCCTGACCTGTCTGTCTAAATAAAGCAGGAAAGGTTGGAGTTTTTCCTGTGAGAGAAGGAAAAAATGAGGTGCTCCTGACCTACTTTCATTTTCATAGGTCACCTTACAAATGGGGGTTAATGAGGCTTGATATACATTCATTTATCAGCCAAACATTAGATGTAGTTAAGATCCATGTAATCATATGTTATCTTATCCTTTTGCTATTTATCCCAGAGGTCTGCTTCTAAAAATTGTTAGATTTTCTAATGTCGAAAAGTCTTATTTCCTATTAAGTTCTCCACATTATGATTTATTCTGGGTCCATACACAAACATTTATAAGACACAAGACTTGGCGTAATCTTTTAAAACCAAATAAGTCGTAGATTTTTTTAAATTTTTTATCTCAGAATTGCTGTGTAAAATCTGCATGAATGGGCACAGAAACCTCCTCCCTCTGCTTACTGTTTCTTGCAAGAAGTCACCTTGTGTGCATCGGTCTCATGGCGGTCTTGAGGACAAATCTCGTTTCAGGCTTCAGAAACTCTGCAGGAGCTCTCACCGCAGTCTGCAGAGGCATCATTAACTGTGTCACATCCACAGAAAGCGTGTCGGTGTAAAAACACACTTTCAATCAAAATGTCAAATACACTCCGCAAAAAGCTAACATACTTTTATGCAAATACTAAAAAACAAAAATGTAAGCGAACTTATCAACTTAAATATAGTATTTTTTTTGGAATTCTTTCCTCTAGCTTTCATTTTTCATTCCTAAAGTAAAATCAATAACTCAAAATCTACAAAAGCACATTACCGTAATTATTCATTATAAAAAATAATTATTATAAAAATAGTAAAGTCAATTTTTAAAAAGTGGAGTTAAGTTGTTTCTACTTCTATTAAATACCATCTAATGTAATTTTTTATTATAGATGACATTAAAAACATTAAAAAGGTAATAGGTGAGAAGGACAACAACATTTTTTTTTTGTGAAAAGCATAAGAGTTTAATGTCTATGTCTGACCTAAAATGAAAAACCTAACCAAGATTTCTACTATCTATTGCACTTTGTTGAAAGCTCCTCATCAAAGCTGCTGACCTGTGAAAATTTCCGACAGGAAACTTGGAAAAGAACTAAATCTGTCTTATTGTTGTTGCTCCTTCCCAGCACAAGCGCTGCATCCCAGCCTCCCTTGAGGCTTACTACGCTGCCCAAGATGCCAACTCGAGGGGCCGTTTCTACACAGTGATCAGCCACTACAGCATGGCCAAGCAAACCACCTCTCACTCGGTCTCCCCCTGGCTGCCGGGAGGAGCGGCGGGCCACGACACTAAGCCCCCGAGCGGTGAAAGCCACTGAGATAACACACACAAACACATGCAGACTTAAGAGTTCATACAAGGGGGGATAACGTTTGCATACACACACAATGTTATGTCTCGTGGTGTTAAGAAAATATCGAATCCCAACCTCCCAAAACCAAAACAAAACAAAAAAAACATCTAACATAACTATGGTATAGAGTAAAAACATGCATGCAGACATTAGAACCCACAGACTAATTCACACTCCCACTATGCCGTCAGCCCTTTCGTATGCTCCTTCCTCTTCTCTGTAGGAACCCTCATCATTAGCTGACTTGCACACTCACACTCCCCTTTTCACCCCCTGTTCTCTCATTTCTTAGTTGATTGCCATGTTTATTTTTTACTGTAAGGTGTGACATTTTCTACGTGACTGCAACTCTTTGTACAAAGCTGAACTTTATGCTTCTTCTTGTAGTGAGACTCTCTGTAGCAGCAATTTGCCCTCCCCAAAGCCTTTATTCTAGTTACTGTAATCTGTTTCCTGTTGGCTTTTTGTTTGTGCACAATATAATGCCAAACTCAAGTCTAACTATTTATTTTTTAATAAAAGGTTTCCATTTGAGGCTACTTTCCTCAGTTATTCTATCTGAAAGAGTCAGTTTATCCTGTTTGTTCCAGATGGCATTTGCCATGCGCCGTGCCATACATTTAAAATCCGTCAATGACTGAACTTGTACATAGAGTTGTGCATTAAGACTAGTTTAGTGTGTATGCATTGTTGTAGTAAGTTGTTTTTTAACAGGTCTGCTCTTCCATGTGGATTATTGAACATTTGGTTTAAGACTAAAGAGATGGTCCTTTTTTTTCTTCTTTCTTTTATTCTCTTCAATGTGCTGTTCTGTTCATAAATGGGCTTCAACTGCAGTCAATTTTTGTTTGTGTACTGTTATCCTTTTTATAATGTGTAACATTGGATCTGTTGTCAAGAGCGCTATTGCTGAGATATTGTGATGTCTTTGATTAGAAGCCTGGGGTCAAATGTGTAAATTCCTCAATTTTACCAAAAAAGTGTTATATTTTCCTGCTTCTCTGAATCTTTTCTTGCTTGTTTTACATTCATCTCAATCATAAAGCTATTTCAGTCAAATCCCCTCCCATTTCTAGCCATAAAAAGACTCATTTCATCATATGAGTAGTATTTCAATCCATGTGTTTGATTTTGTGGTCTATATATACATGGGATATACATTTACTTAAAAATAGCTCATACATTTATTAGAAACAAAAATGAATAAATGGATAAACTTACTGAGACAGCTATTTCTTGGATTTATTAACATTTTGCATTTTGCTTTAGGATGACAAAAATGCACAAATGCAGATGAGATAGTTAAGATTTATTAATCCAAACTAGGATATTCAACTGGACTACATGGAGCGATATAATTATATTTTTGACTTATCTCTCCAAAACTGTACAGTGATAGTACCTTTTAGATTTCCCATAAGATCTAATTAATCTCTCCAAATTTTTTACATTGTTATGAAAGTTTTGATAAAAGCGTCTCCGAACAAAACCCTCATTATAGCCGAAAGAAATTTTTCTTTTTCACAGTCTTTGCTTCATCTTTATGTCTTTTCTTGCCCCTTTTTTCCAGATTGTGTGCAGAAAAAAAAGTTTTTGTGTGTCAACATAATTTATTTTTGGCCCTGGGTGTATTTTATTAGTGTGCCACATTGTCCCTGCTCTCTTGGTTTTAAATTCAAAATAAAAAAAGCTGTGACCTGTGATGAGTGTCTGACAGTCTCTTTTTTTGCACGCTGAAGTGGTGCGAGGTGATCGGCAGCTGCTGTTGTATATTTGAGGTGATCAAACTTGGATCAGATTCCTGCTATGTCTCTGCTGTCCGTACTGATGAGATCTGATGACTGACAGCATCATCAGATACAAGGGCGCATTATTTATCCTCACAGTGCTCTGTGAATCCACGAAGAAAGACCCTTTCTGGCCCTCCTAATGAAAGCCTGCGGCTCCCTCAGTCTAGTTTTGAGTTCTCAAGGTTTCCACTGAGAGAAACCCATCACAACAGAAAAATAAAACTGGTATTGGGGTCTTGAGCAGCTGTTTGCAAACAGTATGATGCGAGTTGATCATGCATTGGAAGTGTTTTCATCTATTAGGAAGCAGACAACCTTTAAAAAACAAATATTCCTACATATTTACAACCGTCTTTTTTTTACTTTTATGATTTGTGCAAACTCCCACACAATTTATGCAACATTTCTGACTCAGGGACTTGATGTACTTTGTGGGACAGATGGTTGCTTATGCAGTGCTTACACAGTTCTTCCACCACCCTGACTTGAAGGCTCAGGTGAAAAAAAGCAGCTGGTGGCTAAAAGGTGTTTTTTTATTTTTTTGGTTTGTTTTTCTTAGGTCAGCGTTGCAACCCCTCAGAGCCACTAAACCGAAGAAAAACTAGCTAATGCTAAAAGCTTTTGCTGTGTCAGTGCTTTGAGATGATGCTGAATTCATTTGCATAAACACATGTACCATCTTTGAAACTGGCTGATTTTAGCACAGCGGCTTATTGTAAGCTCCATCTCTTCTCCCCATGCTGCGAAAGAGCAAATCTCTGCCAGTCCTACTGGCTCATTCATTCCAATGATCGTAGAGCTCCAGTTACTTACAAGGAACAATTGGCAATCAGATATGAGATGAACTGCAGTTTAATCCTCTGGCAGCTCATCTCTCTGGCTCTTTAATTATAACATCTAAAAGCTTGTAGGGACACATAACAGGTCAGATTTTACACCACAGGCTATTGTATGGATTTATTTCCTAGTTATTTTGAAGATTCTAATGTTTTCTCTGTCAACAGGTAGACAAAACGAATATTAAATATGATGATTAATCCAAATATACTTTCTTGTTTTTCCTTTTTTCAGTGGCTTCAATAAAAAAAAAAAGTGACAATCAATATTTCACTTAAAATGCACAAATTCAGCCATCTGTGTGCCCCACACCTGGAGGGAGAAAGCTCCCTTCAGCTGTCACCCCTGCTGTCAGAGAAAGGCTGCCTCTCAGCAGTTGGCCCTCTGAGGTTAAGGAAGAAAGCAGAGGGTGGAGAAGGAGGAGAGGGTTAGGGAGCGGAGAAAGGGAGTCGGTTATGGAAAAAGGAAAGTAAATCCGAAGCATTGCAGATGATGTTCTGTTCAGCCTTTAACTTGTCAGTCTACTGTGGTTTTTGTCATCAAATGTACACACTTTGTGTTTTTAAAGAAATCTATTTCATGGGGGCGCACATTTGTAGTGGTTTAGCCCCCCCCCCCGGGGTACAGAAAACACTCCTTTTATAGTTTTTGTCATTTCTCATCGGGAAGTTGCAGAATAAAAATAGTTAATAGATTGAATTTATTGTTTTAACATTGGGACAAAAGGCTAACTAGGTTCACGGAGTGTGAACCAATCAGAAAGCTTCAAGCAGACACACTAGTAATCAACACAAACGGGAAAGACAAAAAAGAAGACGGTATGGTGCATTTGGTGTCCTCTGGTACAGAGGGCATCTGCATCATGCTACACCAGGCTCAGAGTTGCATTCGAGTTAGTGCTTCCAATAAAAAGTCTATTTGAACATGCACATATGCACATCTTGGCATTCCACGTTCAGAACTCCCACGTTCATGCGTTAATATGCAGGTTTTTAAGTCCATTTTCAGGCTCTATGTACAAAACGTGGCCATTGAACATGTGCTAAGACTTAAAGCAGTTGAGTTTTGACCAATAAGGGACTCAGATTTAGTAGGGACGTATGGGTAGTTTTTCTATTTTTTTATTTTTATTTGTCCTGTCCAACACCTGAGCAAACAGATGAGAGCTGAAGGCCTCTTGTGTTGGACTTATTTTACTGTTACAATGGGATTATGGATCTTCTGACACACAAGGTGTATATTTGAATAAACCCTTTTTGTAATTTAGACTAAACATTCAACTGTTTTTTTTCACACAACACTGTCCTTTGCTGTGACATTATACACTCTGTATGGCTGCTAATTTGAAAAATGTTCAATAAACAATATTAGAAAAATTAAAAAAAAACTTTCTTTATGTTAAATATGTTTGTGACTGTTATTTGTTGGAGCGGCTGGAAAAGGGGAGGGAAGAAGAGAGAGGGGGGAGCATGGAAGGATAGTTATGGGGGGGGGGAGGGGGCTAAAATCATAAAGCATCCTAAATCAACATATTGCTGGAAGTTTATAATACTCACAGTGTAGTAGTATAATAACTCTAAAAGGGGCGGGACCTGTCCACACACTTAAATCCTACTTACATACCTGTTGGCTCCAAAAATGTTTGCATACAAACATGTCAACGTGTACATATCACAACTACCATTCACATGTAGCATCTTTTTCAAAATATGCAAGTGCCAAAGTTGAAAATTGATCATGGAGGATGAAATTAATTATTGCCGTATGTGTTCGGCTGGAATCACAGCATATGACACCAAGTCTTTTATATATCCAATCATGAAAAGTTCAAAATGTAAGAGAAACATGTAAACATTTGAACATTAATTTTCATGAAAGGAACAAATAAATAAATGAATAAATGAATATCAGAATAGAGCTGTGAAAGAAAAAGCCTGAACAAAGATTAACGAGATTTCCTCCGCTTTGACATTTCTGTTGTATATTTGAGGTGATCACACTCAGATCAGATTTCGGCTACGCTTCTGCTGTCCGTACTGATGAGATCTGTACAAAGCTTCACTGTTACAGATACACAATTCACACAATTCACATTCTCAATTTGAGAGTAAATTCTTAGATGCATTGACGGTTTTGTGCACAAGCTAATAAGTGAAAATGTTCTCCAGAAAGAACATTTTATTCAACAAGGAATGACACCAGCTAAGATGTACAAATCCAAACTAGAGCTGCAAAAGCACAGTCTACTGTGTGATGAAAGTGAAGGAAGCAATTTCTTGAAGAAAAGCAACAGAATTAGCCAATTTGATAATGACCACAACTTGTTGCATTTATATTTGCTTGTCTGTACAAACTGGGGAATTATTTGAATCAAAGCAACATTCAGTGTTGAAGTATCTTAACATATGAAGGCCCTTTTCGCACTTTTTTTGCTAGACTTTCATCACCCGTTTATGAAGATGTCTGTTAAGTCCACGAACGTCTAACTGCTGCAGGGTTGCTGCTGGGCTTGATGCATTGAATATTCAAAAAAAATGAGCCAAGCTCAATTATTTACGAAGCAGTGTCTGGGTTATGAGATGGAAGTCAATCTGGCTGTCTGTTCATCCTTTCAGTGAAAAAAAAAAAAACTTAAACTCTGTGCTGTTCTAACTCCGAGGTGTTGACTTCACAATAAACCTAAAAATGTGTGCAAAGTCTAAAAATAAGCTTACTACTATAAAAAAGAAAGGAAAAAAAAACGTTTAAACCCGGATGGATTTCTGATCACTGATCAGAGGTTAACCGCTCTACCTCTGTACCACAGCTGCCAATATGGTAGGCATACATTACGTTAAAATGTTAAAATTTGCACTTAAATAATTCTATAATTTAATGTGAGGAGTAAAATGGAAAACAAGGCAAAACAAAAATGAACTAGTACAGTTTTGCAATAATTTATAAAAAAAAGAGGACAAGATCATCTAAAAAAAAGGATGAAGCAAAAAAGAGTTTTAAGTAAATTAAAGGAAATTTTCATAATATCACAATGATAATATCCAATACAGAACATTATGAATAGAGTCATAATGAGCTATAATGAGTCAGAATGACAGATAGTCCGTTTGGAGAAGAAAGGACACAGAATATATTGAAAAGAACCCTATGTCCAACTGTTAAGCATGGTGGTGGAACAATCATGCTTTGGGGTTGTATTGTAGCCAACGGCACAGGAAACATTTCACGAGTAGAAGGAAGAATGAATTCAACAACATTTCAGCAAATTTTAATAATAATATCTAAATATATAATATTTTTTTTAATAATAGAAATTGAGAGAAACTTAATATTGAATCACAAGGAGAAGCTAGAATTAAACAGATGAGTTTAGATCTGAAAGTTGGTAGAGAGTCTATGTTACGGAGATCAGGAGGGAGGGAGGGAGGGAATTTCAGAGTTTGGGAGCCGAGCAGCTGAAGGGTTCCTATAGTGACGAGTCGGGCCAGAGGAACAGAGAGCTGAACAGAGGAGGAGGACCAAAGAGAACGAGAGGGGGTTTTGATATGGAGCTGGTAGGAGAGATAAGGAGAAGCCAGGTTATGGAGAGCCTTAAAGTTAAACAGGAGGAGTTTGAATTTGATTCCGGAGGTAATGGGAAGCCAGTGCAGCTGATGGAGAACTGGGGTGAAGTGACTGAAGGGAGGGGTTCTGGAGATGATGCAGGCAGCTGAGTTCTGGACCAGCTGGAGCTTATGAGAGTTTTTTGAGGGAGACCAAAGAGGAGGGAATGACATTAATCTAGACGGGAAGTGACCAGACTGTGAACCAGGATAGAAGCAGAGGGGACAGTGAGGGAGGGGCATAGACGATTAATGTTACGTAGATGGAAATGGGCGGTCCGAACAATGTTATTGATATGGGACTGAAAAGATAATGAAGTATGCAGGATGACACCCAGACTCTTCACCTGAGGGGAGGGGGAAACAGAAGATGAGTCGATGGAAAGAGTAACACTTGTGGCTTTGGAGAGGGTGGATTTGGAACTGACAAGAAGTAGCTCAGTTTTATCACTATTGAGTTTGAGGAAGTTTAGGGTGAACCAGTTTTTGATTTCAGATAGACATGAGTTGAGGGAGGAGGGTGGAAGAGAGGAATCAGGTTTGTTAGATAAACAGAGCTGGGTGTCATCCGCAAAACAATGAAAACATATGTTCAATTTACGGAAAGTATTGCCAAGGGGTAAAACATAAGTAATGAAAAGAAGAGGACCAAGGACAGAACCTTGGGGCACACCAGACGGAGACGGAGGAGGGCAGAGGTTGAAGGGATAAGCTGAATGTAATAGGTGCGGCCTGAGAGGTAGGATTGGAACCAATGGCGGGGGGTGGAGGTGATGCCAAGGGAAGAAAGCCTTAGGAGGAGGATGTAGTGAGATATGGTATTAAAGGCCGCATCAGATCGAGGAGAATGAGAGTGAGGAGGCCAGAATCAGCTGCATTGAGAAGGTCATCGTGATCTTAAGCAGAGTTTTAGTGAGGGGCGGAAACCGGACTGAAAAGGTTCCAGAAGATCATTTTCTTTTAAGTGATCTTAAAGACAATTTTCTCTAGAATTTTGGAAATGAAGGGAAGGTCAGAAATTGGACGGAGATTACTGAATAAATTGGGATCAGAACCAGGTTTTTTCAGGATTGGTTTAACAGCTGTCACTTTAAAAAGTGATGGGACAGTACCAGTTGATAGTGAGAAATGAATAATGGCGGGAATAAGCGGAAGGAGAGAGGGGAGACAGGCTATGAACTAAGGATACTGGAAGGGGATCGAGATAACAAGTGATAGGTTTGGATTTTAGGATGAGGTCGGAAATTTCATTGTGATGAGGTAGCTGAAAGAAGGAAAACATATGATTGAGGGAGAAAGAGTCAAGGATGGGAGAGAGGAGAGAAGAGCTATGATGTTCATGGATGACTTGAATTTTCAAAATTTGGACACTAACCTGATCCCATCTATGAAAAAGCTGAAGTTGAAGGGAGGTTGGCTTCTACAAATGGATAAATATGTTAAACACAACAAAAAAATCCATACCGGCGCACATTCAAAGACATAAACTGAAGGTCTTGCCATGGCCTTCCCAAATACACCACCTCAACACCATTGCAAATATACCTTAAAAGAGCAGAGCATTACAGACATTCCAGAAGTCTCAAAGAACTGGACGAATGGATGAAGATACCTCAACAAGAATTTAGAGACTCTTGGCTGGCTCCAAAAAGCTTTTACAAGCTGTGATACTTGCCAATGGAGGGCAGCACAAGGTGGCAACTTTTGCACACACCATTATTTTGTTTTATGCTATTTTGAGATGGCAAATGATGGAAATGAAGCCTAAATTTTTGACACATTACAAGAATTGGAGAAAAACAAAAACTTTGTTCTGTAGACCAGCTTTACTTTCCTCTGCAGAAAACTCAACCATTCAAGCCCTTTAAGGTTCCCCAGTAGAGGCAATGCAGCATTTTCCAGAAAACACGCTCTCAGTCATAAAAATGGAAGCAGGCTCCCACTCCCACTCCCTAGCCTGAGGCTTTTTGAAATCAAAAGTGCTCGTCAGTCAAAAAAAAATATTGCTTGGGTTACTTTAACACTGTTTTTGTTCACTGAAATGTACAATAGTAACACATTAAATAAAATAAAAATGACCATAACCTGTTTTTAAAACATAATGGGCATTTATATAGATTATTTCAAGGGGAGACTTTTAATATCCCCAAAAGATGTATCTATTATTTGACTTTGACACATAGTTATGTGTAGTTATAACTATGTGTAGTTATAACTACACATAGTTATAACTGCTAAATAGTTTGTTATAACTTTGTCATAGGAAAAGCTAAAGCATTAGGGTAAATGTTACATGTTTTTCTACAAATTGTAAAGGTTGCTGTTGATTAAAAGATAACGTGGGTACAGTTTACCCATAATTATTGGTTAAACATGTTGTTTATCGTTGGTAAGTAAATTAGACCCTCTTGTAAATTCAGCCCTGCAGTTGTGTCACTCCTTCTCTAAAGAAGCTCTTGGTTGAATTGATATCTGTAAATAAAATAAAGCGAAACGAAACGAAATTAAATAAAAATAGAAAAATACAAATAAAATAAAATGTAAAATAAATGAAGAAATAAACACAATAAGCCACAATAAAGAATAAGTATATAAATAAAAAATAAAATAAATTAATAGTTTCCAGACCCCAACCCTGTATAAACTATTGGATGGCACCCACATGGAAGGTCTGTTATTAAGTAAACAGATATAATATCTAAAATAACAGATATTTGAAGAACTTAAAATATATTAGTAAAGAAAAAACATATCTGATGACAAATGAAGGGAAGCTAACAGAAAATAAAAGAGAATCAAGAACTAAAATGGACCTAAACTACAAACAAAATGTGCAGCCAAATGTATATCTATGTAGATAAACAGTTTGCATTATTGTCATTTTAGGTTCTACCTTGTGTTTTTTTGCATGATTAATTTATAGATCTGGTTATCTCACTAGTGCTGGCTGGAGCTCACTGAATAATGTTTTAAATAGAAAAACAGTTGGAGCCAAGTCCTTATCAGATAATTGATGCAAGTGGAACAAGCATTAAACTGCTCTGAATCAAAGCTGCTTTCCCCTGATTTTATCGCATCCAATCACAATGTGCGCTGCAGCTCTTGGATTGATCGTCATTAAAAATCAGACAAGCGGAGTTTATTCAGAGACAATAGTCACAGGTTTCATTGCCTCTCCTCCATCCTCTTCCTTTTTCTATTTTTTCCCATTGCTTCCTCTTCTAATTATCGTGAAATTGGGCCTCTGCTTTGCAGCATATCAGCCTCATCACACCGACAGCTGGCAGTGGAGCCTAATCAGAGAGAAGGATCAACAGAGGAAAATGGCCTGGTCGGCATCTTTTCCCTTCCACACTGTTTCACCCCATATATATATGTAATAGTTTGTTTTTGCTCTCATTTTCTGAAAACAGAGCTAACACAGGATTGCATCAGACTCTAGGGTAGAAAAGGTTCATGTATCACTTTTCCCACACGGGAAAAAAAAAGAATATAGTTGGAAGACAGTGCCAGACAGAGTTGGGAAAATATGACATAAATGAGGGCAGGACAAAAAACTAAAAACCAAACAGTCGAGGCATCTAAAAATGCAAACGAGAGCAGCAGGAGAAAATAATGTTCAACAGACTTCAGTAAAGGAGGAAAAAATTAGATTTGACCAGGGAAATTTATCATTCAACATTGTAGTTCTTTTTCAAACAATAACGTGCTGCAAAGCAACTCTATATTCTGAATATTATTAATTATTAAGCACATGTAAACAGACAGGGAAACATGCATTTCGTAATAGTGACAATAAATGTGAATAAAAGTCATAAATGTTGTTTCATGTCCATGAGGAAGGAATTAACAGACAGGATTTGTAACATAGTCAGAAGTCACTGAAATAAAGGACTGTTCAAACGGCTACACATACATTGACTTTTCTGTTGTTTTTTTAACACTTTCTGAGACCAAGGTGTAGAAAAATACTAGGGAACCATCATTTCACTTTTCCCACGATTCAGTTTAAACCTCGATTTTTGGCTTATGGATTTGTTTTGGTTCAATAAATGATATATGATAAATGATAAATAAAAACTTTCAGTCATACCGGGTGTAAAAAAAAGTTTACACCAAAACAATAAATACTAAATCTTTCTTAAATTCAGCAAAATTGATGATACTTTCAACATCAACATACTGGGATGAAGTAGGGATGCAGCAATTCACTTTCCGTCGCCATTCAGTTTAATGGTGTAACATATGGTTTGGTTTCAAACCGAGAACTGTGACATAGAGGATATGCATTGTTTTTATAAAATTATTGGTAGAAATGCATTTAAAATGATAATAAATTAAAAACTCATGAATTCTTGTAGCTGCTTTTGGTGCGTGTTAAGGCCAAGGCACAAAGTTTACAGCACTTTCCATGCACATGAGTGTTTTTGCTCCATCTATGTACCAACTATTTATATCATTCGCAAGATCACGAGAGAACTTAAGGTTAAGTATGAAATGAGGCCTTTTAGTTTAAAAAATGATAAAAACTTTGCATAATCTTTCATCTTTTCCCCATTTTATTCTGCCAGGAATCCATTTTGTCAGCTCCATCCAATAAAGTAAATTGATGTCATTCATAAGACTCTATGTCCACACTTCCTGCAGGGGCAGACATTGCTGCTTCAGAAATGTAAAGGTATGCATACAATGTGTTCAAACACATTGACCCCACTTGTATATTTCTGCTTATAGCACAACTATACACATGTGCCAGGGCTTGACAGGACTTGAATAAAGGACGTTTCAGAATGCTACGCCCCATTACATCTTAACAAGAAAATGTATGATTTATTGTTAATAATGAAAAACATAAAACCATAGTGTTTCAATATATTTTTGCGTAATTTTTTTAAAGAAAAATTGACGTTTTTTATTTATTTTTTGTTTAACCATCTCTGCTTCATGATGCAATTGTTTTCTATACAATATACTGTATTGTTTTCTAATACAATTGTCATCCCTAAAATGAATATATACGTGTGTGTGTGTATATATATATATATATATATATATATATATATATATATATATGTATATATAATCATCGTCCATGACTCCATCAAATGCACATTAAAATGATGAATAGTTAAACAGTTAAAACCTTAGGTAAATTGCATTTTAGGCGACATTTTTCCATTTTTGGGTTGCCCACACTCCTCAATGCAACAAAAAAAAAAACTTTTTGGGGGGGATCACAAATAGTGTTGGGTGTGGAAATGAGTCAGAGCATATGGGCTGCTTGAATTTTTTCCAGCCTCCTCCACATCAGGGTTATATCAAACTTCCAGCTTCATCACTTATATTGAGTTATGAATCATACATGATCTGAGAAACTACTGTGCTGTGTTGAACAGTTTTATGGCTAGCTAAGCAGATCAGGCAGCTGTTCGAGTGTGAAATTGCACATAGGAGGAAACAGCTAATCTCACAACAAGAAAAAAAAAATCAAGTATTCTCCACTGAATTGAGATTTTGCCTCTATGGCAAAGATGTCATGCTGTGGATGCAGATGTTTTGATTTGCACAAGAAGCATCAGAGAAGGCAGGACTGTGGCAGCTTACAAATGCACTATATAAATATATAACACGAGTTTTCCTTAATTTGATTGGTTTGGAAGATACTGAATAACAAACAATGAATAACAAACTTCACAACCTTAAACATGAAGTTGATTAACTTCAGGGTTTTTTTGTGAGTTCATCTAGAAAAAAATGAGGGATATAAATTTTGTTTGAATGGTTTCCTGCTTATGCTTTAACTCAAGCAATGACCCCAAAAAAGAAAACAAACATTCTAGGAGAGAAATTTTCCTCCTCCTGGCAAACATGTTGATGAAGCTCAACCAAAGAAGCAGAGGTTTTACAGCGTTTCATCAGAGCAAAGATAAGGAGCAGGAGGCAACCATTGGATTTTGGCTCTGGAGATTGTATTTTTAAGATAAACAATGTTTGCAATAAATACTTCATGATGCACCACTCTTTTTGTTGTTCAAAACGTCAGTTTGGTTCATGACACAATGAATGAAGCAGACAATCACATGACCTTTTCAGAGAAAATTACAACCAAGCTGTATCAAATTCTTTGCTTTGCAGAGTGGCAACCAAATAGAGGATGTTCTTTTTTATATACAGAATGTATTTTTTTGCAAGGTTTTCAGTAAATTATAGTAAGATCTTCAATCCATTCCATTTATTTTTAGCCCAATATTACAGCAATAGTTGTCTCAATGGGCTTCATAGGGTAATTGTACTAGAAGATGAAATTAGTCATAGATTTCAATAGCTAAACTAAACTAAACTAAACAAGACAAAGTTAAACTGGGCATCCCTGCCCTCAGACCCTCCAGTACTTCCATCCATCCATGTTCAGAACTCACTCATCTCTGTGTGGGGTTGCTGGAGCCTATATCCAGCTTTTGGACAGGTTGCCAGTGCATGTATACTTCATTTTTTAAAGGGCATAACCTCACTATGTGGTGGGACCTGCCAAAGACAGCAGCACTGAGGAAAAGACAGGAATCAGAGCCCAAGGTTGTAGAGATGAAGGATGCTGAGATCCTCTTTGGGAGTGACCAAGATGGATTGGATCAAGAATGAGTAGAGAGGGACATGTAATAGGTTTGGAGATAAAGTCAGAGAGACCATGGTCTGAACATGTCCAGAGGAGAGACAGTTAATATATTGGTAGAGGAATGCTGAGTCTAGAGCTGCCACGCAAGATGTCTAAAGGAAGACCAAATAGGAGGTTTATGGATGCAGTGAGCAAGGACACGAAGGTAGCTGGTGTTAGAGTAGGGGATGCTGAAGACAGGGCTAGACGGAGAAAGCTGATTCGCTGTGGCGACCCCTGAAGGGACAAGCTAAAAGGAAAAGAAGATGAACCTCACTCTGTGTTTTTATCTTTTTCTGGATAGTTTTGACATGTTTGCTTCTTTGACGCTGGGAAAAAACAAAAAAACCTTCTGGCTTTTTATAAATGCAAATATAAAAAAAAAAAAGACTCAGGGATGTGCTGATGTACTCATACAAAAGCAAACACTGAGAAGGAAGAGGCTGCTTTTGACATCCTGAGCTTGACAGGGCTGGCAGACTCTGAGGCGGATGGGTTCATCCAAGGAGAAACTGTAGAAAGCAGTCCGGCACTCATGACTGATGCTGACAGAGGAACACTGGATCAAATCAAACAATACTTTATTCACGTGAAGACAGACCTAAATGAAACGCCTTTAAGGGCTTTAACGTATTAGCAAATTCTTATTTTGTAGCTACAGACATGAATGCATAAATGACGTTGCATAACATCTTTGAGTCATCCCTTTTACCATTATCATAGTTACATCTTGTAAATTACTGTGCAAAAACCGTCTGGAGAACAGGTAGGACCACAAAAATACAAAAAGACAGAGTGCAAACAAAAGAAAACAATAATAGAGCTCTGAGGATGCCGAGGTGAGAACTCCACAGAGAAATCTTTTGAAAGCAGGAGTTCAATTAAGCAAAGTACTGGATGTTGAAGGAACATGAAGTCTGTGTTTGTGGAACAGAAGGAGAGGAGTAAATGTATTGTGAAAAGCCCTTCAGCCACTCCACTTCCACAATTTGTGTTTTTGCTTGGAAAGATTCACATTTTTCTTTAACAAAACAAAACAAAAAAACACTCGGCGAGCTGTCAGTTCAAATCTTTGACAACGCTTTTTACTATCTGCAAAATAAACAACACATAATAAATGTGAGGGAGAAGTGAGCTAGCTTTAATGATGCAACAGTAACCTTTAATTAAAACTTCTGTACTTCTAATCAGCTTTGAAGACCGTTGCTTAAACAGCCTGCTAAGACTTCGTTTTGTTTTATATTTATAGAAGCTTTTGCTATTCAAAAGTAGTAGGTCCGACTTTTCTAACAACAATATTTGTTGTTTCATATTTAACACAAACACTAAAGTGTTCTTTTTCCCCTTTTATTTTCTGTTTCAGTCTTTCTAAACTCTTTCTTGCTCCATGTCTTCAGCTTTGTTTTGCCAGATGATTTGTCATGTTGACACATGCAGACTGCAGGCATGCCAGTTTAGCAGGACTCTGGATCAAGAAGGAAGACGTTTCTTTATTTTATTTTATTTTTTTGCCATTTTGATTCTTTGACACCCTAAAGTTACTTTCTTTTTTTCTGTATGATTGCTTTTTTTAAGAGTGCAACTTCTTTACCTCATCATGGTCTCAACAAAATGAACATCACACTACAATTTGTAATGGTTGTGTTTTGATTTTGTGTCAGAAAACAATAGCTTATAGTCTTAAATCAGTTTGCCTAAAGTGAATTGGACGCCTGACAAAGTTGCTAGTTCATGTCTTCCTAAATTTTGCAGTGAAAAAAAATAAAATTGACTGTAAATGTTAACATATTGTCTCAGCTTTTCTCTAATCTCATTCTTACTTTAAACTTCTATTTAGAAGTTCGTATTTATTGACATTAAATGCTCAAATACTGTCCCTTTGGATGGAGTAAAGTCAATATACTTGTAATTGTTTTTAATTAAATAATTTGTTCCCCGTTTCTTTTGTGGCAACATTTGAGGAATAGTTTAAAAGATGGAACATCTAAAAACAACATTTGGAAATCACATTCAGAGAAAAGCCATTCCAATAAATAAAATGACCAAAATCCACCTTGTAAGTCTAATTCACTTTAATATCATTTATATTCATGTTATACAAGTAGGACATGCTTTATTGTTTTGTTTTTGTGTGTGTGGAAATGCTTCTAAAAATAATCTTACTTCACTGAAAGTTTTACTTTTGTCATCTCATACCATTAAATTCATGTAAATTCATGTTTTCTTAGTGTGACCTTATATTGTGTTTATTTCAACTTGCTTCTTTTACAAGCATAGTTGAAACATATTGGAACTTTTATGTAATCGAATGTAGAGATATTTGATACACAAACAAAGCAGTTCCTGTCAGCTGTTCCTGGGATCCTTATTCAAAGGAGTTTGATACTGTGGATCAATGAGCTGCCCTCAATCTCATCAACACTTTCAAGGTCATTAACTGAAGAAACAGCTGATTCCATTTTCTGCAGATGAAACGAGTGTTAATATCTAAAGCTGGAGCTGTTATTAACATAATCAGGGAGGAGTAATGAAAACCCTTTGGCCCAGTGTCTGGGTCGGTTAGTAACATCGTCTCTGTCCCTCCCCGTTTCACACACAGAAAAGTATGATAATGAAAGTGATGATCACGGTCTCTCTGACACAAGGAGATTTGCAGTTTTCCTGTCGTTGATCACAGTTTTTCTGTTAAAATGATAAAATGTTTTCACATTAGATTTGATGTTTTATTATTTTGTGTCTCAAAACATCAATGGTTCTTTCACTCCAAACAAGCAGAAATATTCTACTTTTTCTGATGTTTTGCTGCTCAATTCAAAGTCTGAAGCTATGCTCACATCGGGCATCTGCCGTGTATTTATGAACACGTGTTTAGCGTGTTCTTTAACACGTGTTAGCCTATGGCGTTCACACTGGAAAAGCAGGGAAGGGTGGTGCAAATCTTGCTCCAATTTTTTCCTTTCTCAGCTCTATTCCAAAATATGCTAGACTTTGTGTCATACAATTCCTTCCAGGCAAAAACAGCAGTTATTAATTTCACCTCCATGATCAATTTTCAAACGGTTGCCACTTCTGTGAATTAATAGTGACGCCACCCCATATGTCACTACCAAATCCAAGTTCCTGATAGTTCAAATTTTGACCTGGTTCTACTTTCAACGTGTGTTCAGTGGATCTGCATTTTGTACACAGAGCCCGAAAACTGTCTTCAAAATGCGCATAGATTTGAAAGGGAATACTTGAAATGCCCATATGTGCACACATATAGACACATAGACGAAGTGGAAGCAGGAGCTTGAACGAGTGCTGCTGAGAGGAGTTTGAATGTACCTTAAGAAAAAAGGTGGACAGTCATGGTAGTCAAATATTTTCTAAGGAAATTACCACAAATATAACTGATTTGGGGAGTTTTACTGATCCCATCTCGTTTCACAGATGTTTGTTTCATGTAATTGCATCATATTAAGATCAAAAAGACATAGTTACAAAGACAGACTCCAAAGTTTTGGTTTAAATTTAAGTTTAGTAGTGATTTACCTCAAAGCTGATGTGACGCTAAAATGAGGAAGCGAATGTTCACTATCTGAACAATTGTGAAATCCCAGTACTGTGAATTCATATTCTAAACAAAGTTTGAACAAAATACACCAACAGTGGCACAAGTAGGCTGTTACTCTCCATCTTCTCTGCTTTAGCTGCATGTCCTTTATAGCTCGCCCACTTTCCTTCCTCCCATGTGCTTCCCCCACTTTTCCTCTTCATCCTTTTGTCTGCCAAACCAGTCTATTTCTTTGTCTCCTCTTGCACAGTGATTACTTTCCCAGAGATGTTTAAAGGAGCAAAGCTTATTGTCATGCTGCAGGCACAGCAAAGCAAACAAAACACAAACATTAAGGAAACAGTTTGTTACTTGGGGGCGTTCCAACCTTTTCTCTTTTTCATAGTTCATAAAATCTCCCTCAGGCTGATTGCTAATAGCTGACATGAAACCGATTTAACGTCTCTGTATTCTTTATAACATAATAGGACCAAGCTACAATGAGTCTTCGAGTACGAAACTGCATGAAGCCTGTTCCTTCTCATTATTCCCACACTTCAAACCAGGAAATGACCAAACACTTGCTTTAAAACACTTTTAAAGTTCACAGTTTTAAAGTAAAAAAAAAAAAAAAGTTCACATTTTTAGGACAGGGGTGGGCAAACTTTCACTCGTGGGCTACAGAGAGTTCTAAAATTGAACAGAAGGGCCAGACCACAGTTAGTGAAATAAATGACATGGAATCTGGAAGAAAACATGCTTTCATATGAATTTAAATTTTAAATTTAAAACAGAACGTTTGGGAGTTTTCTTTTTTTTTTTTTATCTTCAACACTGTGACTTGTGTTCTCATTTTAGTGCCAATGGCGTCAATGGTTTGGTGACCCACAGGGAAAAATACTAATTAGAGAAATGCTCTTTACGTTTTGGAATGATCAGAAAAATGCTTGTCCTACTCTGAAAACACACATGAACAATATGTTAAAATTTGGATTTGCAGTGCACAATTTATGGGGAGAAACTAGAATTACAGGAAAAATAAAACTTTATTAATGATTATCAATGTAATTTTATTCCAGTTTGATGAGGCAGATTAAATGGCCCTTAGTTTGCCCACCCCTGCTTAGCGATCAACTTTTTTATCTACCTTTTCTCATTAAACACCGCACCAATGCTAGCTTTTAATGAAAGAAGCTGCCGACAATAAAAGGATTTCTAATTCTGATTTCTGAAAAGACAGCCTTGACTTGAGGTTGAACCGAAACTCGCTGGCACAACTCACTGTTTTTACTCTCCAATCATTGATTTGTTTTTCTGCTTGGTACGTGCGACTCCTGTAATATTATGCTGATCGAGTTCTTTTCCTTTGTGGAATTTATTCCCTTGTGCTGACCTGATGGCCATCTTCTCTGTTTCACTGAGGTGTTTGCTTTATAACTCTGCCATCAGGCTCTGTTTGAACTTGAAAATGCTGCTGCCCACTCGAGTTGACCGTTGCATGTAAAAATCTTCCTGTCTGTTGGGAGTTTCTAGCATTTCTTTCAGGCTTCTGCATTACCAAAAGCAAACAAACAAAAAAAATGGTTTATTTCTTAATGATAGATTTTATCATTTAAGTTTTTTGCAAAAGAAGCCCAAAAATCAGCAAGACGATTACAGTTTTATTTACCGTAAAGAATGATAAGTTATTGTATAAATAATTTGTATATTTATCCAAGCATATCAGGCACGTGAATGTTGTCCAATTTTTTGTCAAATTTGTAACAGAGCAATCTAGGCTGCTAAAAAATGAGTTCAAAAGCGACATTTACCCAGTTAGCATCTTAAATGCCAACTGGGTGAATATGTGCATGCATCAGTTCATCAAATAGAAGGTGGGTGGCTTTAAATGAATAATCTTCCTTTCTGCCGACTCCTCCAGGGTATTCAGAGTCAATCGTGTGACTGCCAGCCTGTGAAAGGGTCAGTGATTAAAATTATTCAAAGCCTGTGCTTTAGAGACTGTCAAAGAGTTTAGTGGATCCTTTGTCTGTCCCTGGCAGTATTTTTACATATGAAGTCCAAATTATCACAGTATGTGTTGTAATATTTGAATCAGTGACATTTATGTCAAATTATTTGGGCAAATTCATACTTTGGATTTAAACAAGATCAAGCTCGGCATGATTCCTGTTGAGTTACTACGAATGACCTAGTAAAAAGAATGTTTCAGAATCACAGACTTTTCAGCAGACTTGAAGAACAAACAGTGTTTTTTATTTATATATTTTTTTTTCAACCATCAATCTGCCAGACACTAGTGGGCTGTGAGAGGTGTTCTGGTGTGCCGTGTGATATCATTCAGTTTCATCAAACTGGTCAAAAATATATTTCCCATTGCCAGGATACAAGTACTGTATTCATCCAAATACGAGCAGTTTTCACACAATGTGGAAATATAAAAAAATCATGAAATACTTTTCTCTTTGTGTTTATTTGATTCTTATCTTATTTATTTAACCTTTATTTATCAAGGCAAGACGGATTAAAAGAAATCTTATTTTTAACTGTGGTTTGACAAAAGGCAAGACCTTATAAAAGAGAGAGAGAAATAAATGGAGTTACAGGAGAATCAGGTAAACAGTGGAATCATAAAATCAGGTTACAGCAGCAACAGATTCTTATTCAAGACACTTTAAAGAGAAAGAGCACATTTTTTTCTTACATTTTCAGTCAGTGGTGTCCCTTCTGATTTTCATAAAATAAGTCTACCTTGGCTCAAAAAAAGGTTAAAAATTACACATGTATTATGTAATAAATACTGTAAAAAGGTAACTGTAAAAAACCCCAAAGTGGAGGCATTTGTGTTCCACTAAAATTTACAACAAAACAAAGAGCTATTTAGGAGCAAGGGTGCTTTAAGGACCATATAATGTGCAGTGACAGATCACCCCATGGATATGCAGAACGTCCTTACGTTTCCAGTTCAAACCTTCCTTTGGGAACAGGGTCAGGCAACCGCAAAAAAGAAAACAGCAAAGTCGCTGATGCAGGGCAGTCTTGTTCTTTAACATCATATTCATGGGGTGCCTCGGTAAAAAGGTTCGCTTGCAATGTTGCTAATGAGAAGGTTGACACTTTGGTCAAGAGAGAGGAAGTTCATGAATGTAGTGAAGGAGGACATTAGGGGGGTTCATGGGAACCTGGTGGAGGCTGAAGACAGGGTCAGATGGCGGCGACTTGATGTGGTGACTCAACAAAAAAAAAAAAAAGAGTAGCCAAAATACTACTAAACTGTTGTCAATACCTCATCTCTTCCGCAGACAGTTTTGCAGAAATATTTTCAAGATCAACCACGGATCTACAGTCTGAGACTGAGATCTGGAATTAGTCTCAGTCATTGCAACACATTTAGCCTTTGGTCTTAATGCCAATCTTTCGTTATTTGTACCATGCTTTGGATGTACTTGCTTAAAGTCTCACTCTAATCATCTTTTGATCTAATTTCAAAGTGTTCCCAGTGGTCTTTTAATTATGATTATGCCATTTTTAGCCAAAATCAAAAAACCTGTGTCATTTTCTAGGACAGCGGCAGTAGTTCATCAGAAATGTGCTTCTGAATTGTGGGCGGGACCTACAGTGCATAGTAAGCCTTCCCTCATTTCCCATGATTCCTTTGTTTACACTCTCTCCCGCTGCAACCCCATCCTGACATTAGCGGTGCAACAAAAATGGCAAGCAATATTGGAGGTATTCAGCCGCACAGTTTTGGGCCGAATGCCAGCTAAGGCAAGGAAAACAAAGAAGTACATGGATTTAGTTGTCTACAAGTGGATGGATCAGAATGGAACAGATCAGGGAGTTTGTGGCTCGCCGATTGTAGTTTCTTACGTCACAACTGCACATTTGTTCAAACTTCATTTTTCAGTCTTCTCCTGATTTACAATGATTTGAATAAACTAAATTCTCAGAAATGCAATCTAAATCTCAATGTTCTTTACATAATTCCCCCATCATCAGAAAAATGCCACAAGAACATGTTGAAATCACCAAAACCACAATTTGCATTGGAATGGATTCTTTAAGAGTTACAAGTATTTCAGCAAATGGTATGCTCTATTATGCATTAGGTGTGTTTTTAAAAGAATATTTTTGTTTTTGTGTTATGATATAATTACTTCACATCTCTGGATTTAACTTGATGGCTAATTAGAAAGTGTTGGCAGCAGCTTTTAAAGTTGTATCATCGTTCAGCAAGTGGTAATCTGCAAAATGCTTTCCCCCTTAAATGGGACAAAATGTTAGGAGTCTTGCACTCTGTTCAGCTAAAACTCCACAATCCACCAATAATGAGGAGTCTCTCCACTCTGGATATGGAGTTGCTGACACAAAGCTTCAGAGGGATACATGGATTATAAGTGTGTGACTAATAGAAATAGAGGAATAATCTCTCTCCCTGCTTGGGTTTGCAACTGGCAGGCTTTAGGGGGAAAAAAAGAGGCTCATAGCTTTGCCTTTCATCCCAAAAGATAGATGATGTAAAGAAGGAGGGGAAAGGCAGTAGCAGCCATGGAATAATAAAAGTGAAAATGTGATCCTAAGTTTCAGACACTCTGTAATGCATGTGAGAAATATCCAGAAGGAGCAATATGGCAGATAGATGGGGAGAATGGTAACACCCTTATGGTAATTAGAAAAAAACATACCGTCAGATCTATCACAAACTGTGAGAACATTGGCCAAATGGATAGAGGCAGTGGTGGTCGGCTCACTGACGGCAGCAACTGCTTTTTTCAACTCTGTTTCATGGAGATAAAGTCTGTAGCTTTTGCACAATTTCAAGCAAATTGTAACTTTTCTGTTCTTATTGATTACACAGCAGTAATGTCGAATTCAGGGATCAAGAGGGTTAATGTACATTTATTTCTACTCTTGAGTACAAAAAAAACAGCTTTTGTTTCTAAACAAAAAGCTTACAAAGAAAAGCAACATTTCTTTTGGTCTTATAAGACAATGCAACTATAGTTGCGTTGCACCTACGTCACATCATGTGTAAATGGGAAAACGATGTCCTGTTCATGATTACTCATGCAGTCATCTTTCATAAAAAGCAGAAAATATTCTGACTATTTTTTGCAGTGGATTTGAAGTTTTTGTAGTTTAACCTGTGTTTAAGTTACTGTACATTTACTTAAGTAATGCTCTTGTACTGGTTCCTGTAATCATGAAATAATGAACTTGTGTTTTAATGAAGCTGGTCCACTTTTGGACTGCAGATGTTTTATAAATATGTGTATTTGTTAAACTCCTTAAGTCTGTCACTGAAAGTTTAACAGTTTGCCAGTAATTGTATTTGGTTGTGGTAACCGAAGATGTAAAATGCAGCATTCAGTTTTTTGGCATCGCAGATGTCTTGTTTCAGAATTATTTTTTTTTCTGAGCCCAGAATCTTCTTGTGTGGCTTCAGTGTCCCTTCCTTATCAGAATTTCCAGATGCAGCAAGAAACTCATCAGTGAAAAGCTCTGATAAACCCGTGTGCACCCTCTCCGATGTGATGGAGACTCAAACTTGCAGACTGAAGTTGACAACACGTTGAACTGCAAAGATACCGTCACACCGGCCGCGTGTGGCGCGTTTAAGAAAGCACCATATGCGGTTTCATGGACATGCATCCTGCCGGTGATGTTCACAAACAAGACAAGCAGGTAGGGGCAGGAAGGAGCTTCTTCTTACTAATGCTTATCCGCCATCTACAGTGGGATAAGGCTTGATGTGAAATATTGAAGCGGTACAAATCTAGCAAATCTTCCTCCAGGCTCTTTCTTTCACAGCTCTGTACCGATATTTCAAAAACTTGATGTCATATAATTCCCAATCATAGGCTCAAGTTAAAAACAACCGCCATCAGTGTTGTTGACCTACAAGAATGCAGCAGGAATTCATTTTTAATAAACATCCATGACTTTTGTAAGATGTTCAAAGATGTTTAAACATGTCTTCCTATTCCAGAACTGAGGCAATATATCAGTAAATTATAAAGACTTATTTCCAGTCATACCACCAAAAAATATTACTGCAGATTGATGAATTTATAACAAAAATTCTAACAGATACAAAGAAAATCACTCACAGCAAACCTGATTATTTACAAAACGCTTCTATAATCAAAGTACAGCTCCTATTTCATATTAAATCATAACTCCAGATACTACTAAAAGCATTTGACAAGTGCCCAGGGATTTTTTTCTGAAATATTTAAACAATTTTATGCTGGCCCCAATTAAACAAATTCAGTACAAAAAAACCTCTCAAACCCACAAGTAGCTGTTAATGGAAATATATCAGAGAGATTTACGTTTGATGCAGACAAGGTTGTCCTGCAACTCCTTCACTGTTTGATTATAATGATCTGAAAAGAATGACAATAAACTGAGGAGAACTTCTTCTTAAGGGGATATAAAGGTTCAGACAGTGATGTAAAATTAAGTTGATACATGAAAAAGTTCATAAGGGTAAGACGAGTTAAAGTGTGGAAATTAATGCTTTTTACCCAGAATTCATCATGGATTTTCAGGATCAACTGGAGGAATATATCTACATAGCTACTAATATGGTCAAATGGCTTTTGAAAAATGAATGAAACTTAGTTTAAAAAGGTATTTAAGGTCATACATGGAAACGCTTCACACATGAAAATTTGTTTAAAACGGTTTCTAAGGCATTTAATTATTCCAAAACTCAAACTTAAAAGTACTTTATTTTTCTGGGTTGAACACAGAACAGAGAAGAAATCATTAGAAAAATCAATACAACAAAAACTCAATATGCACAATATGCACTCAGACCTGCTGAAGCAACAACATTAAAAGTATATATTAGTTCCATCTATTTCTTTCAAAGTTATAAAAAAAATTGCTAAATAAGGACACTTTGAGGTAATATACAGCTTAAAAGTCTTTTTTGCAACAATTCTGGCTAATGAACGTGGTTCGTGCAAACATTAAAACATTAAAGGAAAACAGTGATTACCGCACTGCTGTCAAAAGTGCAGCAGCTTGGTTTTAAATGGTTAATTACAGTGTAATTCAACACATGTCTTCATGGTCTGTCAGAGTTAGGACATTGTCAAATTAGTCATGGCCACAAATATGAGAAACGAAAATGATGTCAGAGAGAGGGGCTGCATAATCAAAAGGTAGAGAATGTGAGGAAATGAAAAGACTTGTTGTCAAAAACGGTTTTAAATCTCATCAGTCTTTCAAACAGCATCTGTCATTGCGCTGGCCGCTCATCTGTTATTGTGGCAGCAAAAGTGATGAGGAGTCAATCGAATTTTTTGTATCAATTCACGTTTCCTTGACAGCCGAAAGTGGGTATGCTCCTGGAGAAGAATGATTCAAGTTGATCTCTAAACTGACGAGCTTTAATTCTTTTCTCAATTAACCCAGGAATTTCACAGGAACTTTCAACAGGAACTCACAGGATTTTGAGCCCAAACACAATAACGCCCTTCAGGATTATAAAAAAAATACATTGAGTTCAATGTTAGATTTACTTTTTTTTATGTTTTTCCTTTCAAAGTTTAAACAGCAAAACCCTTTGTACCCAATCTTTTGCCCAGACTTGGGACATGGCAACACTGAAAAGCCCCCCATGTGGTTGCAGTAATTTACTGCACCTAGTAGGGGATGACAGTCTTCTATCTAAATGCTAGCCAACCAAGAACGCGTTGCGTGTGTCCAGCGTGGCAGGAATGCACTTGTTTTAATTTTTGAATAGTTTCCCCTTTATAAATCTATCAAGTCATGATGGAGAATGTGTCAATGTGCATTCCTGATTCATAGATTGATTGGAGACTAACATTTAGTGAATGTAATGGTCCTGCAACAGAATGGCAAGCTGTAGCCAGCCTTTGCCCCGATTGAGCTCCAGCAAACCCCATGACCCACCCACACGACCGGGCAGGAACAGAAGATGTCTGGACGGTAATCCAATCCTTTCTATAGCTCAACAAAAAAGCTTTGAAACAGGCTATCTTACAGCCAAATATTTTTAGCCCCTAATTAAATCAGTAATGTCTGAAAACCCATGGAGAGAACTAAAGAACAACAAAAGGTCGCTTATAAATGTAACTGCTGATTCAAGCAGACTCTGCTGCTCGTCTTAATGTCGACAAATGCCACACCTCTTCCAGAGATTAAAATTAATCAACCAATTATATTCAAGTGCATGTATGTGTGAGGTAGCCAAAAAAAAAAGAAAAGAAAAATCAACAGTTTAAGGAGTAATTTTTAGTAGGATAAAAAAGCGAAAGTAAGAAACTCATCATCCACTGTGCTTTTATTTGACAATAAGCTTAATAATGAGAATAAATACAGCTGTTTTAGCTGTATTAGGAACATCAGACATTCATATTGTTCTCCAACACCAATCTGAAGCTCCTGTGTTACACCAACTGGCTAAACTCTGTGACAAAAAAATCTTGAAATTTACTGAGGACACAGTGACCCCTACTGGCTATAGAGGAAACTTCAGGTGAACTGAAAAGAGAGCAAAACGTAAACATTGTATTTTACTTTCCCTGGAGTGTGTCAAGTCTGGCTCTATAGGGGCTGATTGTGCATTTGTTTTTTTTTTTGGGGGGTGGGGGGGGTTCTAATTTTGGCCTTTTTGATCCTTAATACTTATTACTATCTTTTGCATCGAATACAGGAAACGTCTAAAACACCAGACTGTTCCTTTAATCTCTGTAATCTGTCATTTTGCTGACATCTTCAGGGGAACAGCTGCACTGCAAAACAACACCAAAAAATAGAAAGGACAGTGGAATGTATTTGATTTACTAATTTCGATAAAGTGTCTATGAACTCTTTCTGGTCTTTTTTTTTTTAAATACTGAAGGAAACAGATTACACCTTGATGCATCTAATTAATAAATACATTTAGATGATTTACAATATAAACTATTGTAAATATATATATATATACACACACACACACACTACTCGGAAAAAGTCAATTTTAAAACTTTGCTGACTTTGCTGCTTTGCTTTTCCAACTCAAACATGTCATTGCACTTGATTGAGAAAAACAAATCATAAGAGCTGTTTTGGTTGGTCCAGTTTTTTTCTCTCTTTAAAAAAAATAAAAAAAAAATAAAAAAAATCACTCCAACTTCTGCTCAGTATCTTATTGTTTTGAGGGATCCCTTTATTATTTGTTTCACTAAACCTCTTTTTTTAAATATATTTTGGAATGGAAACATGTCTCATTCATTCATTGATTCATTTATAATAATAATAATAATAATAATGGATTGGATTTATCTGCGCATTTCAAGACACCCAAAGCGCTTACATTGTGTCCATTATTCATTCACTCCTCATTCATACTTGGTGATGGTAACTACTTTTGTAGCCACAGCTGCCCTGGGGCAGACTGACAGAGGCATGGCTGCCAGTTCGCACCTACGGCCCCTCTGACCATCACCGGGATCATCCATGCACATTCATACACCAGTGGAGGCCACACTGGAGGCAAGGAGGGTGAGGTGTCTTGCCCAAGGACACAACGACATTTTGGTTGGTGGGAGCGGGGAATCGAACCGCCGATCCTTCGATCATTGGACGACCCGCTCAAGCACCTGAGCCACTGTCTTCTTCTGTTTATTCCCTTTCGGGTCACGGGCTGCTGGAGCCTATCCCGGTCACTTGTGGGCGAAGGCAGGGGGCACCCTGGACAGGTCACCAGTCTGTCGCAGTGGAAACATGTTTTTTGGTGTTAATAGTAGATGGTCAACCACTTCCTCCTGCCTGTCACTAAATCACAACGTACCATTTAATCCAGGGCTGCCCTTAATTTAACATTGCCTTGAAAGAAAAAAACAACAACACTGAAGAATATCTTTTCATATTGGAATTTTTTTTTCCAGGCATGAAGGAGTTAAAAGCAATTTGAATTTGAATTTCTTCAGCTTTTCATTTACATTTTGAGTTTTATTAGTGGTCTCTTTAAACGTGATTCAAGCATATTTAACTTTTTTTAAATCAATATTAATAAACAACAGGTTACTATTTGAGAATTTAAGATAGTATCACCAAGTCACCACACCAACTACTGATTTGACCTAAAAAACTGTCAAAAATTAAAATTCAGTCTGAGCTTTTAAAACATTAAATCACTTTTAAGCAGCATGTTCAGAAACGCTCTGACCAAAGTTATACACTGTATCTTATTTTGAGATTTACTGAAAATCTGTTTCTGTATTTTATCTTAACACAAGGAAATGTGGAGTTGAAGAGAAGGAACACATGCCTCCTTCTTCTGTATCCATTCCAGAAACTTCCTGAGAGTTTTTGCTATCACAACTTACATGATTTTAAATTGCATGCCAAATCTTTTGAGGTCCTTTAAAAAATTAGCAGGTTAAAAAAAAAACAAGGAAAAACAAAGTTTTTGAATATTTTTTTATGCCACAAGGGCGAGCCATACACAATACTTACAAAAGAGTCTGTTTTTCGCCCCAAAAGTTTGAAGATCATTCACTAGAGCAGAGACTTAAGTTATTTGAAGCATAAACAAACAAGAGATTTTTGAAGTCCAAATTTTGGTCTTAATATACAGAAAAGTTAAATTAAAGCTGACCCAAAGGACAAAGGGGGTAAGATAACTGTCACAAATAGATGGAACGCACAGTTCCTTTAAGCTTTTACATAATGGGGGGGGTGGACAAAGTTAAAAGCTGGAAAAATTGGCAACATCATCAACATCATCATCATCATAATCATAAAAATAGGGGATTATTTCAATACAAGAGAGTGAATCAACTCCAACCTTACTCTGTTGAATCAATTCACTATTTATCAAGGGTTTCTCACAAGATGATTGCTTGAGCATAAAGAGACTGTTATAAATAATAACTAGAATTTAAAAGGTCTTATTTATAATAAGCAGACAGCCTGGGAATGGCCTCAAACAAGTTTTATAAAAGATTCTTGTTATAAATACTTTTGGAGCCATTTTGAATCACAAGAAAAGCCCCTTTGATTTGAACCATTAACTGTTAATATGAAAGATTTGTCATGCTCAACATTGATTCAAAATTTTGCTATTATTTCTCAGAAACAGTGTATGAAATTCAATTCTATGACAATGCTAATTTAAAAAGGACACGGCGGAACATAGAAGTGCACACACTGCACCTCCTGCCCACACCCGCTTCCAGGTGGGGTGACAGACTTCCAAAAATCACAAAACAGGTTCTCCTGTGGGAGACAGATCCACATCTCCTATTAGAGTAGCTATCATAATGGAGATGGGTAGAATTTCCTGACTGTTTCAGAGACTGTGAGGAACATAAAGGGAGCATGCCGGCCGCTGTTGGCAGCAGCTGTGAAGAGGAACATGAGGACCGTCTCCACCGACTCTCAGCCTGTGACTGACTGATTCACAGTCCACCTCGGTCTCATCTCTGTTAGCAATCCGATATCCTCCTCTTGATGCGTTTACAGCGCGACGCTAATGTGATATGATGACAGAGAGAACAAGGCAGAAAGACATTTCCACAGAGGGTTTGCTCAGAATAAAACAGGCCCATGAATAAAACATGAAGTGACAAGAGAGCAAAACATGATGATTCATACACTGTTTTCCATTTTCATCAATATAATTTACCCAGTTTCTTTCCTTGCCCAACTTCCTGTGTCTGTTTCTACTTTAAAGTTGCACAATCATCTAAATCTCTTAACCAGATTGTATATTTATTTTAATTGGCCGTCTTTGTAGTCCAATGACTTTATAACGGCTGTCTTAGAAAGTTTGATTCTAAATTGAGACAAGTGTGTAAACACTTTTCATGCAAGCTCTTACAGGGCTTTTTAATCATGACTGCGGTCTACTCTAATATATAATACAGTGAAACATTTCACGGCAGTGTCGACTCACAGTAGATCACAGATTGTTGCTCTGTATTTATTTTATCATCCCTAGGCTGGTTTGTCCTGTAAAAATGACTTTTTGAAAGACATTTTTTGACCTGTGGCTTATAATAGCGCATTATATTTTCATTTAGCATAATTTCTGCAGTGATTTATGATAAATTTCATCACAACACAATCAGATAAAGGCCATAATGGCCTCTTTAAGGTAATTTATTTGTTCTTTTTTATGACAAACAAACCTAAAGGACATCATTTCCAACTGGTAAAGGTTTATGCAGGTCTAATTTTGACATACAACCGTTTTTAAGTACTTTAACTACCGCAGTGACATGAAATACTAAGTGTTGCAACACAAAACGAGCCAAACCGCAGGCTTTGAGGGTTATTGCGGGTTCCCTGACTGAAATCTGAGAACGGTTTTAAGACTTAATAAGTTCTAAATTAGGAGGAAACACTCACACCCACACATTAAGATCAGCAGCAGTTTCCCATCAGAGCTTTCTTCTTGTGCTAAATTCTTATATGTGTGCATTCTTTTATGTCCTTATGACCTTTTCCGGAGTCCAGTTTCGATGGATTTCTGCTAAAGTTCATAAGGACTTTATTACTGTCACAGAATCATCTGGAAAAATTCATTTTGATCATTTGAGAAAAATCTGCTGTTTGACTCCTAAATCAATAGTAACTGTGCTGCCTTGTTTTTCTTTTTTTACTTTATTATATTGCTTTATTTTGAAGTGTTTTAGGATTGCCTGAGATGAGTAAATTAGAGCATGTGGAAGTCACAGACCTCTGTCATTAATAACAGCAGTTCTGAGATGATTACAAAAAGCTGAGCGGCAGATGGGCAGAAAAATAAGTCTGATTGAGAAGATAAAATCCCGATATTGGAAGAAAAGTGATATAAATATTGAAAAAAATAAAAACAATTCAAAACAAACGTACCCAGTCTAAATCAAATCTTATTTAAGCATAAATCAAATATAGCTATATAAAAATAACAAAATGAAAAAGGGAAACACATTGCAAAGACATTGAAAGATATAATTGCAATCAAACATTGTCGTATGACTCCACAACTTATTGCTTTCCCTTAACTTTGATTTGATATGTTTTTTTTTTTAAATGACCAATCTATGGTTCTCAATAAAGGGAAATCCTTGACTGTGATCAGTCATGTAAGCCACGGGAGGATACAAGGAGGATTATCAAGTTTGGTTGTGCCCTGCGATGGACTGGCAAACCATCCATGCTGTGCCCCACCTTTACCTAACACGGGCTCGGATAGGCTCCAGTAGACTCATGACTCCAAAAGTAATTGGGGGTGGGGGGTGGGGGTGTTAGAAACTGAAAGATTGAAGTATTTTGTTAGCAGCAACGCAATTGTGTTGAGTGCATCTACACTGCTTAAGAGTTTCTGCTCAAAGCAGTGGATGCAGTTTACTCTTCCTGGACAGAGACACATAAACTTCAATTCTTACAGACACTGTGGAGCAAATGCTAACTCTGTGTGTGCGCATTTGTCTTTTGTTACTGCGGGAAATTATCCTGAACAATCGCATTTTCTACCTTTATGTGACGGGGTGTGTTTTTATTGTGTTTAATTCTGGGCTCCTTGTTCTGGACAGTGACGCCGTGAGAAGAAATTCCAGGAAATTTAAACCCCTCATGGACGGGATTACAGAACAGACGACAGGTGCGTGCCTGGAAGTGACTGGCTTTCATGAGAGACCACGACAAAAATGTTGGAGCACCAGAACAAGAAAATAGAAGACCAGGAGCACAGCACGGCTGGACTTGAAACTGATTTTGGCTTGTGATGTTCCTCATTTGTCCTTTGAATTAGATAGAAGGGTAAATGACTGATGTAAACACATTTGTCAACAAGATTAGTTTTACAAACTGCAAATCAATCAGTAAGCTTACAAATGTGAATTCCTGTACATAAGGATAATGGAAGGTTTGCATGTTTAAGCAGTAGGCCAACTGCAAGACTTACTGGATGTCATATCTTGATTAAAAAAAACATGGAGGTAATGAAGACGCTTTACCTGGGATGGTTCTTATAGAGGGTGGGGCTTGGGAACAAGCTGATTAATGCAAAAACCATAGTGTAAAGTTATATAAGATCAGGATTACAAAGCCTTAAAGCAGCCTCTTATGCAGTCTTTAATACACTTTCTTGCTTTTAATTGTTTAATTTTGATAGCTAATAAAATTCATTTTCTTTGATAAAAATAACCAAGTATTGTACTGTTTTCTAACAAATTTCAGAACTTCTCTAACTGGTTGTGATCCAGTTGATGATACACTTTATTGTAGTTTGTGTTAAAGTTTTATTTAAACGGATACATTTTGTCAGTTTTTTGTCAAAGCATGTTAAGATGACAAGACCTGACAGATCAAAGAACAGCTCATATTACAACCCATAATAATCAAGAATCCAGACTGACATGGTCAGAGTTGCTTTAAGTGAGATCTTATCTCTGTGTGCTGAGCCAAATAAGTTAGACACTCTTGGAAAATATTGAGAAAAACAGTCAAAAAAAAAAATACTGGTGTGTGTAAACATGACAGTGGGCACACCGTGACTCATCTAAAACTTATCTAAAGTTGCAAACTGCAGTGCTGTGCAGTTGAACATTTGTTTTCCAGATGCACATGTGCATGGGTGAGTGAACAATTCCAATTACAGCTACAACCTTCATCGCTCGAACACTCACACACACAGATTCCCTTAGCAGACTCCCACATGCCTGTCTGGCATTCCTCTTTATTGATGGCTGACAGCTTGAAGCCCAACACTGAGTGTGGATTTCATTGCTGCTGTGTAATTGACATCCTGTTGCTTGTCAGTGGGTTTTCGTTTTCTCCCGCTAATGTGATCAGAAAACCGGTACTTTCATTTTAACCACAACAAATACCTCCAGCAGGGGACGGAAACTGGTTCGTTATAGGACAGTTTGTTTACAGCAGTGTAGCTAACACTTGCAGCTGATCCTCCACAACTATATTTGAAACAAATAAAACATGTTACAATAAAATATTTTTAACCTCCCATTAGGCTCAACTCCACACGTCTCTATTTTTCTACTGTATGTTCTTGTAAAATATGAAATATATGTTCATAATTTGACTGTAGAGAGTAACATAAGAAAATAAAAGCACAAAGTCCTAAAACTTTAGGAGAGCAACAAAAATATGGAATTATCAAGTCCTCTGCTCTTTCCAGAAGGTACTTTTTTCTAAAAATCTAACCAAGTAATTTCCTGACAAACATAACCAAACAGCACTTAAAAATGCAAGAAAAAGAAAAAAAAATCAAAGAAAGTGTCCAGTTGAGTCCACATGGCTGTTCCTATATTGTGGAGCCGTGTTGCTAACCTCAACACACTCCCTAAAATGTGTACAGTTGTCTCATCCTCCTGTCAGCATCAGAAAAAAAATGACATGTTTGCAGATTAGTTATTTAGTTGGTGGAGCTCTGCTTGGTACGTAGCTTTAGCCCAATTGTTGATAATGGATGCCTAAGGAAAAAGTCTCATTGACGACAAAAGATGACACGAAAGACCATTATGGCTGCTCGAAGTGTCTTGTAATTATATAGAATTATTCAGCTTGGACAGATGTCAGGCTTGTATAATGAAAGGTGTTACTGTCTTATTCACCTGCTTTTATGATGACAAAGTCAAACACACACACACAAAGGCATTTAAGGCTGGTGTTTTTCTGGCATTACAGCTGTATAACTAAGGAGTTATCATGGCAAAAGGTGCTGTCAGCTGCAACATTTTTTTTAACAGATTCTTTGTGAGGAATGGCTACTAAATAAACAGCTTAAGAAACTATTTTGAATTAGTTAGAGTGGTTCTCTGTGCAAAGAATTAGATAAAGAAAACCCTCTAAAAATATAATTCAAACTGGGTTTAGTTGTGCAAACAAATCAATTTATAACGAGATGATCATCTAATCTATATATACATATACCATTTTTGTAACATTCGGTAATGTGTGCTATTTCACTTATTCTTAAATAGTTTTTTTTTCTGTTATTTCTTTATTCTATTTTCCATCTTAACTTTGCTTTTGCTTGCCTTTTTAGGTTAGAGAATTAACTACCTTAGGAAATTTACACCATTATTATTAATCTAATCTGTCTGTACTAAGAAACTGCCAATTTGATTGATCAAACTAGTTTCCCTGTGATATATATTTTTCTCTTTTTTTACAAAAGCAGCTTTCAGTCAGTTATTAATCTATCATCTCTTCTTAACCTGTAAATGAAATTCCTGTTTTTATCCCTTGTAAATCACTATTTATTTAATGTCTTATGCAAGCAAAATTGGCTAAATTGTTAATGAATTTTTAATGTTTAAATAAAAAAAGTATATTTTTTAAATCTAACTATCCAGCCCTAACGTTCATAGTTTTCCTCCGTTTAGTCATTTAATCTAAGATTACAACGAAATAATTTCCAAAATTTACTTTTTGTCCAAAAGTGTGTGAACCGTCAGTCATCTTATTTATTGTAAATTTTAGTGGTAAAAAGGTAAGAACAGGAAGGAGGGTTAAGAACATTCTACATATGTTATCATTTTATTTATTTTTAAGTCTGTTAGTCACTGTGTTATTCTTATATGAAAAGTACTTTATAAATAGTTTGACTTGATGTACTTTAGTTATCAAAGGATGTGAGATTAAAAAACATTTTTTCCCCTAAATTTCATATCAGTATCATTCAGCTCTTTTTACAAAAGTTGTTTTTGTGTTATTGCAAATAACACAAAATATTAGAGCAGCTTTCAGGATGAGACACCTTTCGAAGGTCCCAAAAGTACAAACAAGTGAGATCTTAAATGTGCAAGTCCTAGAAAGTTCCTAGTAGTGAAAAAAAAAAAAAAACAAAGATGAGGAAATGGCAGCTAATCCATAAACTAACTGCTGAGACAGCAGGCTGAGCCACAGGTATTTAATGCACTTCACAACTTCAAATTAAGAAGCAATTATGTTCTCGCCTGGGTCGTTGCTAATCCTGCTAAAGGTAACAGAGCCGCACCTACAGTCTTAATTGCAGGGATTACAACTGAAAAGGCGCAAGCTCTTTAACCTGTGCTGTCAAAATCAAAACCTTAACATGAAGAAAGGAAACTTTAATACCTCATTTGCTAAGGGTGAGAACACCGTGATTGAAAACAAACTGTTCAAAATCCATTTTTAAGCTGTAGTTTCTTCCTTTGAATGAGAATTATTACAAATGTCACATGCAAATTCCTTTAGAAATTAGAGGCCTTCACAGTTCAAATGCCACCAATGTCCTGTAGCGCCGATTTAAATTAAGATGAACAGATTAGTTTCTTTTTCCAACATGTAGCGCCTGCATGCTTTTCCTGTGATTCTGATTTTTTTTATGGCCAAGGAAAAGTGGATAATTCTGCATTCCCTGGCATGATCTTCAAGAGCTGGTTTGCAGAATGGGTCTGGACAAAGCTGGACTTAATGCTGCGTGATGGCAAAGGTTTTACAAAAAACAGAGAGGCAGGGATCTGACTTTTGAAACTCCCGGAGGAAAAGTGAGGAAACTAGAGGCAGACACAGGCAATGAAGTTCTACAGTGGCTGCTCCTTCAAAGCAACTCAAAGCAAAAGATAAGAGGAGGTGAGAGTGTAAAAGTACAGAGCACAAGGACATCCCCTGGCCATTAAGCAGTATAAGCCTTGACCTTGTAAAAGGGGAAACATTCCCGCCTGCCACCACAGTGTCTGCAGGGGGCGGGGAATCAAGCTGACTCAATTATGAGCATTTTCTCTTATTATAGCCTGTCAAGTTCAAATTTCTTTACTACCTCTGGTCTATAATTCTAATTTAGTTTCCAATAGTTTCAACTAACTTACAATGAGAAATCCTTGCTTTTTTTTTTTTGTCTTGAATGCATCACCGGATTTTTTTTAACCACAAGTGTTTAGAACAAGTCATAAAACGCATGAAAACATAATTATAACACAACAAGCAGTCATCAGTGGATAATTAAATATGAAATGGGAGAATAAATAATTTTTCCTTGGAGGCATTATAAAGGTAGGTGTTAGTGTAAAGTAGGATTTCGGTGCCATGCATGGGTCAGCATGTTCCAGGACCCTTAAATCACCTGAGCGCTGGTGTAATTATGGTTCTCTGGGACGCCACTCAACCCTCTAATACCCAGGGGGCTCTAGAGCGGCGCCACTTGTTGCGCAAGCATTCACAGAGAGGGAGCTGCAGGGAAAGAAACACTGAGAAAGGTGAAGGGAACAAGCTGAGGGTGGAGTGGTGCTGGGATGGCTTTTGGCAATTTCAAGGTTAATCCTCTAAATGTCAGCTCACAAAGCAATATGCTGAGTGAGTGTGCGTGCAAGGAGGGCCGGTGACCGAGGCTGTGGGAGGGGGTGGTGAAGCAAATGAAAGAGGCACAAATGACAAGGTTTGGGCAAGCTTAGAAACTGCACTTTGCCTTCTATGGAAAATATTTGCTGTGACACATACAACAAAACGGACATTAAGGCCCAATTGCTGCAGAGCACAACTAGAAATCGTTAGAGTGTAACTGCTCAAAGCACTGAGGACAGGGGCATAGAGGCGGCCAGCTGCACAAGCATGAGTTTTCCTTGTGTGCTTAGGCCCAAAAGTATCACTGTCTCTCGCGATTACACAAACAAACAGGAAGCAGGACTTGCTTTTAGATTTTTTTTAATAAGAACAAATACATTTTGATCCACTTTAAATGCATTTTCAGTGGTCTTTTAATTATGATTATGCTGTTTTTTAGCCAAAATAAAAACTACTATATAAAACTATGTCATTTTCTAGGACATAGTTTCTGCAGAGTGGCAGGAGTTCAAAAGAAATTCACCTCAGAGTATTGGATGGAGCCGGTGACACAGAGTAAGGCAGTCCTCATTTCCCATCATCCCTTTGTTTACACTCTCTCCTGCTAGCTTTCAGCCCTTCATAACCCCAAGCTACCGGTGGAACAAAAATGGCGAGCAATACCGGAGCTGTTCGGTCGTCCAGTTTTGAGCCAGATGCCAGCTCGGATGAGCCAAATGAAGAAGTATTTGTGGATGAAGTCATCTATAAGTGCATGCATCAGAATGGAGTGGAACAGGAAGACTTAATTATAAAAATTAAAAACTTTTTCCATTCCTTATTCACAACTATTTGAAGAAAGAAATAGAAATGCAATTTTAATTTTTAAGTAGGAGGGCTCGGCATCCCTTCGCCGCCAGGGTTAGCCCTTAAAAAAAAAAAAAAAAGATAAAAACTATTTTACAGGACAAGAAAAGAATACAAGAAAACACACAAACAGTGCAAATATTTCACTTCCATAATCAATTCTTCCAACCCCTCCAAATGCCCCTACAATTGGACGGGTAGGGAGAAGCTATTGGGGCAGGGGAAGAATTCCAATTCGACCGAAAAATAGACGATCACTAATGACTTTAGAATTCTCTGAGAGACCATAACAATCTGTTTTAAAAATCTGTTCTTAGATTTGACATTAAGAATTTATTTTCTTCCTTACTTGGATGTTAGATTGCAGTTTTATTCTGAATATCTGAATTTACTTTAAATGCAAAGCAAAAGTGTAACGTGTAAATGATAAGGGCTGTTAACATCTAAGTTCTGAGAATAGTAACTAACATCTGACATTTTAAACAGCACTCTTCCCTATCACTCCATCTTTACGAGATGAGGTAGCACAATGCTGTTTTCCATACAATTAAGATAATATTTATGCTGGCGCCAAGCGTTTTCATGCCGGTTTTCTGATTTTTTATTTGAACTTCAAAGACCCTTAGCATCCATCCATCTCTGGTCTTCACATGCAAGGATGTTCTACTACGGTGAAATCTCCAAACAAAGCAGCTGCAAACCCAGATCTAACCATCTAAATTAATGAATGTCAAAAGAAAAGAAAAAGAATCAATTTCACATTTTCATTGGAGAAAGCTGTAACATTTTATTGCACTGAAACACATTTGCATGAGTTGCTGTGGTTACATTCTCATCTGATAGTTGTGCACCGATCAATTTGCTTTGCCCCTTTAAGAAAAGGATCTTTCTGTTGCGAAGAGTTATGCACAAATGAAGATAGGAGACCCAGACTTTCTCTTTAAGAAACATGGATGTATAAAATGTTGGAGGCACACAGTTGATATTTCCAGCTCTGTGACTTTAAAGTGACACAAGAAACATTTTCTATAGCAGCATTTCTATCACTGTTATGAACCCAGTTATATTTCATCTAAGTCTTATTGACAAGTTTGAAATTTAAGTGACTTAAATTGAATTATAAAAAACCTATAAGTTATGGAAATGCCTTTATGTGTGAATGTGTGATAGCTTCAGATAAACCCAGCATATTTTTTACTATCGCCAATGTGGGTCCGGTGTTGTATCTGGAGCCCAAATAAACATGCATTTTTAGAAACCCTAGTGTGACATGTTTTGGACATTGTTATTTAATGCCATGTTGTTATTTAATCATCATTTCCACAGTGCTTGCGTGCTATAACAACAAGCACAAACATTTAATTGGTCATGGTCCTCCTAGTAAATAAAATGATCTTCCCAGATAGAGTAGCTCTCCTGTGGTTGTGGGTGTATTTCTTGAGTTGAGGTATTTAATCAACTTACAGTCATTTTAGCGCATTATCTTTTAAAAATGTTTTCTGCTGGAAAATTACAAAAAAAAAAGAAATGTTCTCACTTTAATTTTATCTTCTGAAATCATTTCTTCGTAATTGAATAACCATACCATAACCAAAAACTGTAAATAATGGCATTTTTAAAGAAAAAGAAAAAAAGGAAATAAAGTATATGAGCAAAGGCGCATAGATTAAATCCTTCCTTTTCCAAAAAATCCATTTCACCCATCGCTTGACTCAGATTTGACAGGATTCCTGGTAGTTTGCTGAAGTAATTATGTGTGGACATGGTGCAGAACAAAGCAATCAGGGAGGGTCCCTAAATATGTTGTCTAGACTTGGTGTCTCGCTCCCTCTCTATGCGTCCCTCCATTCATTGTGAGACCTGTCGTCTGACCTTACAAGGAGTCAACCTTTTACTTTAAAGAGGACCCACTAACTGTCTCCAGCTCAAAACGTTCCTTTTATCCTTTAATAAAGCATGAAGACATTGTCTTTCCAATATGGCAATTTTCTTTGAAACGTCAATTGATTTCAGCCGAGACTGAGAGCTGTAGTATGGCATCTGACTGTGGGACAAACAAGAGACAGTTAGTCTCACCCTCTCAAATGGCCCACCTTTGAAGTGGTGAGGATGCTGCTTGTAATCAACTCAACTGATTGTAACAAGGCACCAGAAAGCAAAAGAGCAGCAGAGAACTGTTGGGTGGTTTTACAGGACTTGTTTGGGTAGAGTACTAATTCACCATAATGACAGCCATTACTCCAAATGCAAACAGTGCCACTCAGCTCTGCAGTCTTTGGGTAAGGCCTGCAGATGCAGCCATTGCAGTAAAACACAGGAACAGAGTCATTACAATAAGTATGATTAAAGTGGGAGTTAAAAACATATGAATATTGAATTGCTAGGCATTTGGTGGCAAAATCAAGTGTGTCATGACTAAAACAAAAACTCAAAGATCAGTTTGCTCTCCATTTACCAGCTTATTTGAATTTTTTTTTCTGAAAATGTTTTTTTTTTTTCATAAAGAACAGTGACTAGTTCATCTTTTTTTCTTTTCTCATCATCTGGAGTTGATCTTTTTTTCTGGCTTTCATTACAGTTAATTATTTTCAGAGAAGGAAGGACATCTTACAAACATTGGAAGAAAGCTGAGAGAAGGGAAAAAAGGAAAAAAAAAATACAGCCCCCATTTTCATGTCCATTTTCAGTTGGAACATTTCAGATTCAAGACGGCTGCATTCTTGTTTTTTAACCTGTAAGGTTAAAAAGGGTGTCATCAATGTTACAGGAAAATATCAGAAATGTGTTTAGTGGTCCATGTGGTTTGTGATGTAATTTACAATATTTATTTTTTAGGAAAAATGGTTCTGGGTTCTTATGGGTTAAATTGAAGTATATTTTAACAAAAAACAAAAAGGTAAATTTTTAAGATCAAAAAATGGCAACACAAACAAATTGTAGGTGTCATTTTTTTGTTGGTAATTTCTTATATACAGTATTGTAAAAACACAAAACTCTACAGAATCATCAAATCTGATCATAAATGACCAGGATTTAGTACAAAAATGGTCATACATGAAATTAATGTTATGCCATTATGCAAGTGTCCTTTTTGTCCAATATGTCCTTATTTGTGCATCATGTGTTGTTTGTAATATATTGGTAGACACAAAAAAGCCAAAGGCAATGATTTGGAGTATTTAAAGCTGTTTTAGTGTTCATAATTATGCAATGTCAAATACTGTCAATTTATCAATTTCTACTCAGGTTTCATTCCCAGTTGTTGTAGATGGCATGTCTTGTTTGTAAATTGTACTTTAGCCAATAACTAAAAAAGAAAAATCATTCTCACAGTTTTTGTAAAATGTTGGAGCTGCACATTATTGATTTGATAAAAGGAGCCCGTGGGCTGTTGATAAGATGAGGCCACATTTGATTGTTTGGCCTTGGCCAGACTTTGGACATGCCTGTTTTACAGCTGTTTGTTATAAAAAAAACAACTGTGGTTGTATTATTGCAGAATTTTTATTTAAGTTAATGCCATCTCTAAGAGCAAAACCATTATACATTTATATTTTGTCATTTTTATCCTGCACAGAGGAAACATTAAAAAAAAAAGTAAATATCACAGAATTTGCACAATTTATTCTTTTTGCACCGTCAATGGTCATCAAAAAGTAACTTTTTTAAACCTAAAATTATTTAAAATTTAAATGCCAACCACTATAGTTCCAGTTAAATAAAACGTGTTTCAACCCTAAAGCAGCTGAGATTAAGAACTAATGAACGTCAGTGTACAAACTATCACTTACAAGGTAAACGTGGTTCGCATCCTGCAGTCAGTTCAAAGGGAGCATTCAGAGGTTGAGAACATTTGACCCTGTGGTTGAAAAGAGGGTCAACAAAAACGACTCCCCCGTTTCCTTACCCTGTTAGGGGTCAGAACAAAGATCAGTGGAGTTTTGTGTTTCCCCCATTATCCATGATGTGCTACATCAGTCCTTGCCTTTACAGTGAGTGGAGTCGTAGTAAAACAGGAGAATTCCAACAGTCCACAAACAAACATGGAGGAATGTGGTATCTCTTGTGCAGATACATGTTTTTCCTTTTTATCTTCATCAGCTTCTGACTCACATGGATTTTTGAAGATTTAAACACAGATTGGCTTAGTGATTTAGTCATTTAGCCAATGAATTACCTTACATATGAGTGAACAGCAGCTGACCAAAGAGCCGGGGAGTCCGTCTCTTCCCCTCTGCTGACCTAACATGACCTAAGATGGTTACGACTGGCTTTGATGTTTTCCTTGTTTTCCGATTTGTTTTTCAAGTGACGGACTTTGTTCTTTATGACTCAATAAAAATAAGTCTTTAGCTAAACAGCAGGGACCTCAAGCCAAACCCGTCAAAGACTGAAACATAAAGGTAAGTAAGGATGAGCCCACTGCTAATGACAAACCATCAACCTTAAAAACCTCATCACACTCATTACTAGACATCTGAGCAAACACTTAACGATTTTTCCATTTCCAAATAAAAACTGGATGGCAAAAGACAAATGATTCCCCTAATTATTGCTGAAATAAAAAAAAAGCATTTTAATTAAGAGTCACTAATAATTAATATAAGGAAAACATCTGTCGCAACTATGAGTTCTGCAGGAATTATCTGGGATGGAGCTCTTAAGATTTTTTTTTTTTTTTTTACAAAGACAAGAAAATAATTGTGTTTATACCATGGTGAAAACTCCATTCTGATTGGCTGCTGGGTGTGCGTTAAAAAGTGATATACCACAGAATAACCGCACAGTGATAAAAGAAGTTCCGGTCAGCTAGCTTAAATGTTTTGTATCACTGCGCCGGCTTTTTTAAAAACAACCTTTTGCTTCATCATTTGGACAAAAACAAGCGGTAAGAGGTGAACTTTCTCTCTGAACGGATGCTTTATTCAACCCATTGGAAAGATCAGCATCTATATATATCACTTTATATCGCCCAATCTTGACTGCGGCAGTGGTGCGGCGCGACGCTGACTATTTGTTATGTGGCGCATCGCGTAACAAATAGTTTGCTTTTGTGAGAAAAGCGATCCAAATCGGAAAAAACAAGAATTAAGGACTAAAAACAGGTCACTATTTATATCTTTTGTATGTGACTATGGTATAAGCGGGTTAATGGCCTTCGAAGTATGTATTATCACTTTTTAACGCACTTCGTGGAAGCAACTGTCCCCCACTTCACATCGGACGGTTCAGGCTTCCACTGCATCTGTTAAAAAATGATAATGCACACTTCGTCGGCCATTAAGCCTTACTTATAACATAGAAAATCTAATGTCACAGTAGTGTCTCACCCCTGGGCTTCAAGATAAAGTGGCAATTAAAATGTATTTAAAACTGTTCAAATATAAATTGATAATGGGGAAGCTTTTTACCCTCCCTTTCCATAAACCTTTAGGGTTTAGCACTCACTAAATTCTATGTGTCTCACCTCATATTTTTGTGTGCAAACACACCAAATTCCCACATAACTGAAGGATAACAGTTGGGAAAATGTCAAACTTTTTTTCCACCATGAAATGTCTTTTTCTGTAATAAAAGTTTCTCTGGAGGAAATGTGTTGTTGTGGTTTTATAATGACACTTGTGTGGATTTTCCCGATCTCTGGAAAACTTCCCAGAACACAGCGCACACTCACACAATCACATGCAAAACATGCACACAGAGAAATGCAAAAGCTCGCATAGCCCCTCCAGCGCCACTTAAAAACAATTACACCATTTCACTGCTTTTCCATAATAACAAGTGTCCTTGTGATTTACACGATGGTCTTGCCATAAATCTTACTTGTCAGAGCTAATTAAGCTATAGCGTGGCACGAGGAATCTATGTAACTATCCAAGGGTCATAAGGCCCCTGGCTGGTCTCTTTTAGTCTGTTTGGAAGTTGAGAGATTGACATAGGAACTGAAGTCATGGGGCTGTGATGCACTCTGAGTCATACCTTATGAGACAGAAAATGTGAATGTGTTGGAGCCTCTTTGCCACTTTGTTGTCAATTACTGAGTGAATAAACTTTTCTTGCTTGGGACAGACCTCAAAGTAAAGGGAAAATTAGCAAAATATATGGGTAGCCTTTTTGCTTGTACTTGATGTCTTTTGTGATTAAAATGGGTTTAACTTACTTCTTTTGGTCTGCAGTGGTTGACCTGTAAAAAACTTTACAGATTTTTACTTTTTTTGTCATTAGGAAGGAAATAAACGTTATATTCTACTTGCTCATTTGCAAGAACGGAAGATCTGATTTCTACCTGACAGGACTGAATATTTGTCAAAGCTAGATGCACATTGCAGGTCAAAGGTCAACGCTCACTTCAAACTTTCTACCATTTCTCTTTAAATTGATCAAATATTCCCCAAATCACAACATTTATTCAAAGTCAATCAATTTGTAACATTTAAACTTAAAGACCCTGATCATCTTTTGATTTATTTTAAAAACGTTCCCAGTGGTCTTTTAATTACGATTATGTTGGGGGTTTTTTTTGCCAAAAACAAAGCAGAATTGTTTTTTTTTTTTTTAAAACTATGTTGTTGTTTTTAAAAACATAGTTTCATAGTTTATCAGAAATTTGCCTCTAAGTTGTGGGCCAAACTGTTGGCACAGAGCAACCCCGCCCACCCTTTCCCCTCTCTGTTGCTGAGAGCTCTATGTTTACACTCTCTCATGCTAGCTTACAGTCCCTCACAACCCCAACATTACCAGTACAAATAAATAGAGGTAAGATCTTAAGCCCGAGGCCTACCCAGCTTGGGCTTCTATCTCGCTGAATTTTTTAATAAATATATTGTAATGGCTGCAAAGAAGCTCCTTAGGTGGCGGTTGTCAAACAGCTCTTTATTAATCCTGTATGTCAGAACGGTTACCGCACGAACCGAAAGGCACAGCCAGCTTCTTACTCAGAGGGAGAACGTTCACCGAACCCACACACACATACACACACAGGTAGACCCCGCCCCCTCCCCCCAGTCACCAGCCCACCGCTTATTGACATACACTGTGGTCCAGCTCTACACACGTGTCGTAAATGTAATCTTCCCTCCCCAAGCCCGCATCTATTTTGTTTAGGGATCCCCGATATGGAGCAGCAAGAAGTCAAGGATAAACTTCAGACAGGGGAGCTGAAAAGGCAAACGCGCACCGCCGCGGCTGCAGTATTTCTCCGCGTAATGAAGCGAGTGCGCATCAAGATCTCTCTGTCACTCTCTCTGTCTGGCCTCTTCTTCTGTGTTCCAGCGTTATTTCATTGATCAAATGCATTTGTCATGTAGGGAGGAACCTATGCGCAGCACTTCCAGCTGAACTCTATGCCACAACAGCGAGCTTATACGTGCGCGGCTGCAGCAACAACTCTCTGTTCGAAAGAAAATAACTTTCATGATCATAAAAATATGTAGATTATTTTACCTTAAGAAATCTGGCGTTTTTTTTCTGCCAAAAATACTATGGAATAAATTGAAATTTCGGGTTTGCTTCGGGCTCGGGCCTGCAAATCAAGTTAATTGGTCGGGTTCAGGCCGAGTTTGGCTTTAATGCCCGCGGGCCTGTGTCGGGTCAGGCCGGATTTTTTAGGCCCGATCTTACCTCTATAAAGTAATAGTGAACAATAGTGAAACTATCCAGCCGTACAGTTTTGAGCCAGATGCCCGCTCAGAAGAGGAAAACAAGGACGTGTTGGATCTAGTTATCTAGAAGTGGATGGAGCGGAGCACGAAGCACGTGGCCCGCTCAGCGTTTTTCAACGTCACAAAAAAAGCTCTTTTTCACCCAATATTTTTGTGTCTACACACAAGATTCACAAAGATTTGAATAAAGAAATAATCAGAAATGCAGTTTTAGCTTAATTTTCTTTATATATGTTCACTACTATCAGAAAAATGCCACAAGAACATGTTCAAAACACCAAAATCATATAACAACAACAAAAGAAATCAACAATTAAAGACTCCCTACTGTGGGCTGAAGGCTTTAGGGGGCTGCTAGAATTCATTATGGCTGTCATACAAACAGAGCCAGAGAATAGAGTCCCAAACAAAGAGGTGAAACTTGCACAGAAATACCCAGCTATGATTTCACACACATTTTTGTAACCTTTTTCTTGACTTGTCAGGTAAAACACTAGTAAACAATTTATTTGAATGTCACAATTGAAAAGCTGTGGACAAAAATGGCTTCAAATGAATGGGCAGTGACCATTATGTCCCGTACAAGAGGAACTGTCCTGGTGATTAGTGATGGGACTGACTTCAAAAGTATTTAAGGTGCAATGTATCATTTACTATCAAATGAAAAATGAGGTTTGTAATAATTAGCTGTAATAAAGTGAAGTTGTGACTGTAAAGTTGCACATGGAGGTGATGTCAAAAACTGTTCCAAATGCATAATTGCTCTCAGTAATTTCCTGACTGGTAGTTATTCTCATAATAGCAGTTTGCTGCATGCCAAGGTCATGAACTAAACTAGAATTTTCTAGATAACAACTAAATGAACTATATGGTTTTAAACCTTAAATGATTGGGAAAAGTTCACCCGATTCCTTTTGCAAAAGTGCATAGATAAAAAGGCAGATGCGAACAAATACTAGACCAAAATTTCACCAACCCACTGTTCTGTCCTCTATAGCAGTCTACTGCTTCTTCCTCGCCTGAGGCCTCGCAGTCATCAGCTGACTATACTGTAACATAGCCTAGAACTGATTCAAGCAACAGGGGACCTCCTCATCTTCTTATTAGGAGAGTGGACATCAATCTTTCACGTTAAACGGAGCCTCATTCAGTGCCTTCTGAATAGATCTGTCTCCAGCGTTCACAGTTAATTGGCTCTGGCGCCATTGTAGCATTCAAGGTATTCATTTAGGTGCATTATAGGCGGAAGTTCTGAGGGCTTCCCAAGCTTGTAGAGAAAGAGAGGCGGGGCAGATGGCAGCTCTGAGGTCATTTGGATCCAAGTCAAAACAAGGTGATTAGCTTCAGTTTGCCAACAGTTTACATCACGTCCCACCGGTTTTACAGGCGTCGAGAACACTTTTTTAAGTAACCGCACATGAATGAGAACCAATCATGACCAAGCTATAATTTCAAATTCCATAATAGCTCATCATTAAATTAGTAAGTATCATTAAAGTAAGTGCCTAAAGTTGAAACATTCTAAACAGATATGGTTGTAATAAAAAATAAAAACATACCCCTCCCAAAAACATAAGAGCAATAAGAAAAAAAGTATAAAATACACAAGTCTTATTTGCTGACCGATTTCGCAGATAATAGCTTTGTGTAAAGATCTAATCACGTCAAATGAAAAAAAAACCAAAAACACCTGTAACAGGTCTTTAATTTACTGATGAAGGATAACAAAATAAAATAACTTTTGCAAGTGAAACACTAAATTGTTACTTCAGTCAGGGATTTCTGGCATACTATAGTAGCACAGTGGTCTTTGTTAACCCTTGTGCTACCCTATGGGGTCCAGATGACCCCACCCTTACATTGACATGTTCTCCCTACCATGACAAAGGTGGATAAAGGTGGAGAGGATTTCATGTAATCCATGGACACCAGTGAAGATCACAAATCATTGGAGAAAAAAGGTTCGGCGCACTGTCTAGTGGGGTCCAGACGACCCAACTCCCAATGTTAAAATGCCTAGGATAGCACAAAGGTTATAAGGCTTTACTCTGTATTTAATTATCCAAATGTAAAAGATTGAAAACTGAGGGGGGGAAAAGAGGCAAGAAAATGCTTTATGATGCTACAGCGTTTGTTTTTCTTGGCGTCACTGGCCATCAAAAAACTTGTGGCTGGATGGCTCAATTGGCTGCAAGCAGGATTGACACATAAAAAACCAGAACTTGTTTCCCAAGGGGGCGCAATGAGCAAGACCCTTCGTGCTGCTGCCTACTATGTAGCCTGGGTCTGGGTCTCCCTGTGTCGGTCCCCAGCCCGTGTAAAATGCAGTGTTATTTCAGGAAAGACATCCAGCGCAAGAATCTCTGCTAAACCAAATGTGTGAATTAATGAAAGGTGAACTACTGTGGCAACACCTAAGGGGATGTGCCGAAGGGTGAAGAACAACATGTCCATCAAAAATGTTTGCTTTCTAAATGTGACACGTCACGGCGTCACAAGTCTTGGAGTGTTAACCATCATGTGACACCTTTGAAAATAAAAAGAGTTCTGTGATAGGAAACATGTAAGGGTTGACACTTTTCAAGATCAGTCACCAAAATGTTAGCCCTTTACCTAGTTTATCCTTTTTCATTGGATTTTTGTTTTACATTTCTACCGTGCAGACTAAAGGAGGATTAAAAACTATATAATGTTTTTTTTAATGGGAATGAAATCATAGATGGTGACATTTAAGGTTTGCAGTTTATTGTCTTTGTGGCATTGATCTTAGTGGAAGGAAAAAGATTTAAAATAAACGTTCTTTTGCTTCTGAATGCACTGATTTTTGTTTTTAAACAAGTTGCTTTCCCAACTTTGTGTCACCTTACACAATAAAACTGTGTTGGCATTAATGGGAATTTTATTAGCAATGTAAGTGCAGCCCAGCCTGCTGATTATCCCCCACAAAACATTCCACCACTTCAAAGCCTCTGCTGTAATTACAGTGCTCGGAGGTGTGTGCGCCCCCTCACAACCAGAGGCTTCTCAAGATGCTGTCACAGACGCACACACACTGCACAGACTTCCATACCACACCAAACAAGCTCAGACAAATTGCTTTTGCTATTATCAAGCTTAAATGATATTACGGAAAAAAGGAAGTGGGATGTGTGGGTAATTTTGCTAAACCCAGGAGGGCACCCCTGTCATTTAACCCCACCTTCTCTTTTCTTCCGGTGTTTCTGCATCTGTGTGCACTCTTCTTGTTTTCTTTGCCCAAATTAAGAGAATTAAAAAAAAAAAAAATACACTTTTTGAGCAGGTGCATTACATTGCACATGAGATTTTTTCTCATCTAGGCCATTGATAATTTTAATAAATAGGCTGCAGATCTGAATAAACAGATTTATGTCATTGAATTATACTAAATCTTTAGATTTCTATTAGAAGCACTTCATCAGTTGACATTAAAACTCATTAATAATAAACCAAGAAAATGACAAATAATAAGCAGATTAGATAAACACGAACAAGAAATTTAGAAAATAGATTATTAGGCATGGACAAGACTGCTAGAAAACAGATTAAGGAAGTTGCAAAGTCATATATTAGAAGGAATACATGATTTTTTTTAACTACATAAAGAACATTTGCAGTGAGTACAGGGTAACAGCTGATATGATTGTGAGAATAAAATCTAGATGGAACAAACTGAGGAATTATGCCAACAGAACCGGCCAAAGATGTGTTATGTGACTGATTGACAGGGTGCCTGTGCCTGCAGGATTATACGCACAGCAAGAGAGAAGGAGAGGTGGAGTGGGTGGAGGAGGAAGGAGGTGGGGATTTTGAACAGAGAAGAGAAGGGAAAAAAAAAAAAAGCAACAGTTTCTCCCCTGAGGAGTCAGTCCTTTCATCTGGCCGCTCACTGGCGCCTTCACAAACCTCTGATTGTCTGTGAAATAACCCCACTTTAATAAGGCAGTAGCAGCAGCCTCCTGGGAACCGAGTTACTCCCCACACTCTTGACATAGACAAACTATCGGGCCTCTTGGCTACATGCAAAATAAAGAAGAAATGCTCCAAATAAATCTGTCCTCCAGGGTGTTTTGCTGCAGAGAGAGAGACCATTTCTGAACTTTAAGGAAAATCTGAAAGACAATTTATTCCTGTGGAACTGTGCGCTGTCCTGTTCAGGCAGGGTGGAGCTTCTCAGTCACTCCTGCAGCACTGATATTTTAACAGAAATACAACATGTTATTATTTTTTTTTTTAAACTAGAATAGATTTTTAGCTAGAGTTCATCAAGCAAAGAAAAAAATCTATTTAGCAATGACCTTTGAGTTAAATACACTTAGCTTATGAAATGGGTTATGCAAGAATGACTCGAGGGCAAAACAAGGTTATTTGAAAGATTTCCAGCTAAAAAAAATATAATTTTACCTCCACTGATACAACCCAGTAAAAAAAAGAACTTTTCCCATTAGGAACTGGGAAATTTCCTGCGACAAATCATGAAGCTGTCCAAGTAAAAAATTAAAAGAAGCTCTGTAAAGGATGTCTTTAAATCTGAAATATAGAGTCTGCTACAGAAATGAACAATGACGTGCAAGTCATTGTAAAGCCAGACATAAATTGTATGAAGCAATTTGCTCTTTGGGTTTAGAGTTGAACCTTTTTGTAAATGCTGGATTGTACACCAGCACTTTGTTGGTTACGCTGAAAGTTCCCAATAAAGGAACACCAAAAACAATTGGGAGGAGAGATTAGAAAAAACAAAAAGTGTTTCATATAGGGCATAATTCTCCCTAATTACCTGCATGGGGCCCATGTTTACACATGCAGTCTCATGAGTTTTGAGTTGGAGCTAATTCATTACTGAAGCTCAACATGTGATAATGTTGTCAGTATCTTATTTTACAGCCTAGTTCGTTGTAGTCGTTTAATAAAGCACACAACATGACTCTAGGGCAGTTTGTGTTTTCAGAAACAGATCGATCTGGTTGGATAAACCGATTCATGGTTACAGCTCTAATTTACTCCATAAATTGAAGCATTTTTTGACTTGGGGAAAATTGCTTACTTTGATCAAATATTCGATCAGAACATGTTTGAAACTAGATTCCTTAGAAGTAAAACATCTCCTCTTTTAAAAACAATAATCATGCAAATTAATTATTTTAATGAAATGAGTGACTAAGTCTGAATAGGATGTTGCTGTGCTTTAAAAAATAGAAAGGCCAAATTCCCATTGTCCCTGAAAGCAGCACTCAAACACTTCAAAAAGCAGAGATTGGTCAAAATCAAGTCGCGTCAACGTGTGACGTACAACTCCCCCCTCGCGCCGCTTGACATCTCATAACATTGCGCTCACCGCGGAAGGATCCACCTGTCTGACGGCTCTGTCCGCCGAGCGGAGCGCAGACATGGCTTCCCACGAGAGTCTGAACGAGTTGGGAAGCAGTTCGTCGGAGGAGGATAGTAACCGAGCGGACATGTTCGACGGGTCAGGCGAAGAGAAGCCGTTCCCCGCGGTGAGGCTGCATCACCCGTTCAGCGTAGAGGCGCTCATGGCCGGGAGGAAAACGGACACCCGCCGGTCCACCTGCCTTAAACCGAAGGAAGACTTGATGACAGTGACGTCTGCGTGTTTCAACTCTCTGTATCTCTGCCGGGAGACGAGCAGCCCCCCAGGGGGGAGCCAGAGAGGCTTAACGGAGGAGCCCTCGTCGCCGGTAAAGTCGGAGGCGTCGGAGTCAGAGGAGTGCGCATCCTGGGTCAGAGCTAGTCCGTTTTCAACGCAACTAGGTTCGTTTATCTCCGCTTGTTTACAACTTCACCATCAACTAAACACTGTAGCCTGAAAGCTACTAACCTTTTTAGTTATTACTTTGTTTTTTCTTCACAAACTATGTTAAAAACTACCATAGTTTTCCTCAGAACCTAAGCTGATAAAGAACTAATGTCTGTGTACCTGATGCCACTCAGACCTTCACAACCTCCTCCTCCTCCTCCTCCTCCTCCTCCAGGTCACGTCAATCCAGGCTGCCAGCTGAGGAAGCACAAGACCAACAGAAAGCCCCGCACGCCGTTCACCACGTCCCAGCTTCTGGCTCTGGAGAGGAAGTTCAGGCAGAAGCAGTACCTGTCCATCGCCGAGCGCGCCTGAGTTCTCCTCTTCCCTCACCCTGACAGAGACCCAAGTGAAGATCTGGTTCCAGAACCGCAGAGCAAAAGCCAAGCGGCTCCAGGAGGCCGAGCTGGAGAAACTCAAGATAGCCAGTGACGCCAAGTCAGCCGCAGCGGTGGCGGCAGCCACGGCGGCTGGAGCTTTACACCCTGGCTTTACGTTACCTCTGTCGCTGGGTGCCATGTCGCTGTACGGACAGTCGTACTCTCCGTATCACCATCATCACAGACCACTGCTGCCCATATCACACCTCGGACTATATGCTGCTCCTCTGGGATACAGCATGTACCACTTGTCTTAAAAAAAAAAACGAACAATTTTGTTGTGTTTCTATGCATTTCAACAAAACGGACATACAAGTGTACTTGACATAACAGAAAACTGTATTTATATATCTTCTGCACAGGAGGTGCAACTTTGGGAGCACTTCTTCAAACTATATTAAGTGTATTTTATTTCTGTCCCTTGAGCGACGACAGAAAAACCAAAAACCGTCCTCTTGTGGTTCCCTGGACTGCCGGTTTACATAACTTGCATGTTACTGTCCAAGCTGTTTGTACTTTTTACGTGTTTACATCTGCAATAACGAAGCAGGGCGAGCAAACACAAGACGCCAAGGGTTTTGGTAAACCTGGACGCTCATCGGACACAAGAAGGGCCTTGTTGTCTTCGATAGATATTTAAATTACTCAGGCCAGATGAGACTTTTTTTTTTCTTCTTCAAAACAATTGCCTTAAAAACAACAACAAAACCTGTCAAACTCAGGTTATAATTTAAAATACTTGAAGTTTACCTCTAAATAATTACAGGAAAAAAACCAAATAAAAAGCATTTTTGTAGCTCTTAAAACTTTTGTTTTCTCTAAAACCCTTTTTTTTAATAAGAGGAATGTACGAACATATGTTGTATATCTGTATTTAGGTACCAAATCTGAGAAGAAATGTTAGTTTTTAATCCGTCGTCATGATGAAACTGGAAGGGGCTATTTCCTACTATGCAGTCTGTTTTCCCCCACGTATGTTTTATCATTTGAAATCTGTTCAGACTCATTTAAACCCACTTTGTTTATATGCAAAGAATAAAGTTGCAAAATGTCAGCATGGGGACCTTTATTATTGTTATTTTTCTGTTCGTTTGAAATGTGGCTTCTTTTAAATCACACTAAGGAGAAAGCGGGATGCACTTCAGTGTGCAGCCGTGTTATTGTGTGTAATTCCACGTCTGTGTTTCCCCATCAGACGGCGGTCAGTTAAAGGCGGTGTTTGACAAACCATAAATGATACCCATAAATCATCCAGCTTCGCAGATTGGTTCCCGTCATCACCCAGCTATCATCCACAGCGGTTAAACACTCATTTTCTGTCTCTGCAAGATGAAAAGAGACCTCAGATTGTTCCATTCTTTTAAAGATAAGCAGCGTTTTGACTCCGCCGGTTGTCATTTGGGTCTGGAATCATTGGCAAGAGACCTCGTTAGATTATGTGGGTTGCAATTTTTAGCAGCAATCTGCAACTATTGTCTCCAACTTTAAAGTCAGAAACATGTTGCATTCATGTCCTTTTTTTGTGTGTGGAAATAATCTATTAGTAATTTATTTTTTGCATGTGGGAGATGAGCTGATCAAACTATTATTCAGTCACATACAACACCAACACTATGATAAGCAACTCGGATATCAGGAACTCTATAAATGACCCTTTGTTTTGAAATAATAAATTCAAGCTCAGCCGATCAGCTTAGGGTGGCTTCTGATGGTGTGTGGTGCCTGTGTTTAGTTAGATTTATAAAAGCGGCTTACAACTTCCGTGTGACTTTGATGTAATGAGGAAATCGTTTAAAAGGCAGAGGCGTATTTATGAGGTTCCTCTTTTAATCAGAACAAGGCGCAGGCCCCAGACAGAACCGGTGGGCAAAGCAGGAGGCGTAAACAGGCGAACAATCAGCCTAATGAAGTGCAGATTGGCAGAGGTGACTGGGAATGTCTTGTCAAACATGAAGTGAGCAACACTTGATAAAGAGCTGTTTGGTTTCAGCTGTGGAGGATTTGTCTAATAGATCACTGCGTGTAAAGCAGTCATTATTTATTGCTGCTCTTTTTTATTTTTATTTTTTTGGTCATTGGCAGCTTTTCCTTCTCATCCTGCAGCAATTGGCCATGTTTGTGGTTTTGTTTGTTACTTTAAAGACAACATGTGACTCAGCACCCTTCTGGCCTTAAGTCATGCGCTTGTCTTCAACACCCCCTGGTGGAGGAAGGGCGTATTGCACGCTGTAGAATTAAGCTTCAGAAAAAGAGCTGATGATGTAGACAAAGCTAAATTCTTTTATTTATTTTTTTTCCTTTCTACTTCATATTAGGCACAAGATAACCAGTTACTTCTTGGAGACACTTAACTTAGCTATATTGTTTGAAAAGCATTTTTGAATAAGTCTTCCAACTTATACCGTTGGTGGGTTAATTATTATGCATTAATTATAACTCCAAACTCACATATTTAGTGCCATTAATTCAAGATCTGTACTTTTACCAGCATCATTGTACATTTGTACAAACTAAATTACATAGAATTAAAAAAGTATGCTCTTATAAATAAATGTTATTTATAAAAGAAATAATGCAATTTTGCAATGTAAACAGTTTATTTTTCTTTCTTTCTTTATTTTTAGATTCAGAGAGCTTTACAAACTGCAGCATACCCAGCCATAGTTCTAGACTTCCACACTAGAGGGAATGACGAGTAAACCTCGAAAAGGGTTGGGTGCAGAGAAACAAGATCTTCACCATACTTTGGGGCTAATTGACTATGTTTAAGTTTGAGCATTTAGTCTACAAGATCTTAATGTATAGTACCTGGGCACCTTTGTTGCTACTCATTGGGAGAAAATTGGTTTTTGTTGCATGACACAAGGAAGCATTTCAACAAACCTGTTTATTGTGGATTCAAAAGAGATCCTGGTTAAGTGTCACTTCAAGATTCTTCTCTGTTGCTCTCATAGCTACAGCGAGGCAAAACTAAAAAGTGTTTTCCAGTCAGCGATTCTGCAAGTTCTTCCACTTAAAAGGGATGTTTGTAATGTTCATAATAGAGACATAAACTGTGGAAGACAGCTGTTAGGGGAAAATCTGCAAATAGCATTGTTGCTATTTCTGGAGAATATATTTGGTTCAGAAAATAAGTATTTTATCACCAAAAAATAAATTACCTGCATATTTGTAATGTAACCCATAGTTGGCAATGACAGGGATCGAAATTTCTTGTAGGTCTTCACCCAGTTTGACGTGTTTGGGATATTGGAAGATCCACCCATGTTTCATCAATGCTTTCACTGGTGGAAGAAAGTTTTTTTTTTCGCCCAAATCTCACCATGTGGTCCCAATCATCATTTCCTTTTGTACAGATCGGTTGTCCTGGCCCTCTTTCCAGTTCACTGTGAGAATAGGGTTCTTGGGGTGCAACTGACCCCCATTTTGGTCTCATCTGACCACATGACATTCTCTCAGTCCTCATCTGGATCCTCCAGATGGTCTCTTGCAACCTTTAGACAGGCCTGGACATGTGCTGGTTTAAGAAGAGAGGCATTTGGAGCTATCCAGGATTAGAATCCAGAGCAACGTTTTTATTGTGGTTCCAACTCTCTTCAGATCAGTTTCTCCTTTTATATCACCAGTTGAGATCTTGCATGGAGCTCCAGGTGGAGGGAGATTGATCTTGTATTTCTTTCCTTTTCTAATCATTGCTCCAACAGTTGATCTCTTCTCATCAAGCTACTTGTTTGTCCCAGTCTGGTTCAGGTCTGCAATCTTGTCCTTGTTGTCCTCAGACAGCTCTTTTGTCTCAGCCATGTTATAGAGGTTGCAGTCTGACTGTTTAAGGAGGTGCCTTTTTCACAGACAACTAGTTCAAACATGTGTCATTAACACAGGTAACGAGTTCAGGATAGAAGAGCTTCTTAAAGAAGAAGTAACACATCTGTAAAAGACAGAATTTCTGCATGTGGGGGCTAAATACTTATTTTCTGGCCCATTAAACAAATGCATTCTTTAAAAAAATATATGATTTTGTTGTTTTTTTTTACAATTTGTCTTTAACAGATGAACCGTGCCTGGTTATAATTACAGACCTGTCTAATCTTTTTAAGTGCCAAATATATATACGTTATTGCCCCATGTTGGTTCATGTCACAAAAAGTAGGTAGGCAGTAGACTAATTTTTAAGCTCTTGGTGCAAAAGCAGAGGTTGGTATTTCTGCAATTTTTTTATGTAAGACAATACAGTCTATCTTAATGTATTTGATTTATTGATAGATAAAGTTGTTTATCATCTGCATAGAAATTGAAGTAAATGGCATAAGACTATTGTAGAGAGGAAAGCATGTTGTGTTTTCAAAACACTCTCTCATGTCACAAAGTAATTAAAGCTTTAAATAGGATCAGTGCTCTAGAAAAGAAATACAGTGAATCATTAGCACCCTTTATGCACGCAAAGTTCCAAGAATTATTGATTTATCTGTTTGTCCTCAAGGTTAATTGGTTTAAAGCAAAGCAACTCGATGAGAGTTCACAAGGTTAAACAGTGTTTGTAGATCTCTGTGGCCTGCCATGATGTGCCATATTTGTATTTAACTAAATGTGTTCAGTTAAATTTCTCCCCAATGATCACGGAATTAACAACAATATTACTTAACCCCATTTACGTTGTATGTTTCTAATTTGGAATGTACCATTAAATCCGGGACTCCACTTAATTTAGCCTTATGTTGAACAGAAAAAAAAAAACCCCTGAAGATTATTCTGTTTTTACTGGAAATAAAGTCGGGCATGAAGGGGCTAAAAAAACTAATGAAGATGAGTTGGAGTTTTTAAATTGTTAAACATCATAATCAATCAAAAAATGAAACTGATCTGAAAAAATGCAAACAGTAATACCATTGACTTAATATTTTGCTACATTTTGAGACAATCACTGCAATCCAAGCATTTTTGTTTCTTGTATGAGCAATGTATTATTATTTACTTCAATCAGGTGGATTGTCATGGTTACTTAGGATGTTTGGGTCACATGGGGCTCTTCAGCAACATTGGAGGATTTAGGCACCCACTCATCTAAGGAGGACAAGAGAACTTGGGTCATATCTTGTTTACCGCAGTTACATATATTTCACTTTTGTTTATTTTTGCATATTGTCCATCAGTTTCCCTCCTTGGCATTTGTCAGTTGTTGTTTTGGGTCATTTTCCTGTTGGGAGGAACCATGACCTGTAACCAAAACCAAGCTTTCCAACACTAGGCAGCACATTTAGCTTCTGAAACCAACAAAGTTGTAAATACACCCACAAATAGAAAAAAATATACATATTTTTACGCCGAGAATATATTTTAGAAGCTGCGTAAATAATTGTTTGCAGACATAACATTAGTAGACAAGTTAATGAGGCTTAAAAGCAAAAGCAGATTTCCAGCAGTGGATTTACTGCCCTGCAGTCATGGTCAGATCTAAAAATGTTCCCCCCATTCTGGAAAAATGAGGCTTTTGAAAGTATTTCACATTTAAAACCACCTGCTGGGTCACTTTGAAGTTATAATTAAGCGTTTGTACTGTCCTTTAACCTTAACTTCTGAAGTCTTGTGAAACTAACCGAAAACTAAACTAAAATTCAGATTTTAGAAGGATTGGCAAACATGAAACGGAAAAGTGAGGAATTTAAGGTTTTTAAGACACATTAGGAATTCAAAGAGGCTTCCTTCATAGAACACTGGGTTATTTAGATTCAATCTTATTTGTCTTTTCTCACTTACATTCTTTTTATATGTATACAAACATTTTTAATGCTGAAGGCTTAATTCAGATGAGACCAAAAGGCTTTGCTTTGATCAAAAGCATCCCGTCATGTCTGCATATAATACAACTCTCTCACTAATCACATTCTGCAGATTGAAAATGTGGTTCTGACCATGTTCTGACTTAGAACTAATCGCAGGGATTTTGGATTTTCAGAGACTGAAAGGGATCGAAAAGGTTATTGTGTGGTTTATCTCTCTCTGCACACCACAGGTCAACAGTTTAAAGGTGACTGTTGTACCAAAAAATAAACAAACAAACAAACAAACAAACAACTATAAGGACGAAAAATGAAAATAAATATGTTAATATTTACCAGATAGAACAACTAACTGCTTACGTCAATCTGGTTTTCATATAGGTATACATTTTTGTACCAGCAGGTGGCAGTATAGCAACAGCTTTAATGAGAAAAGCTCAATGGGGGAGAAAAAACAAACAAACTATTAACTAGCTGCCTTAATATGACAAAAAAAAAAGGAATATTGACAAAAACTACACATGTATTATCTATAACACCAATATTTAAAGAGTTTTACAGTTGTTTGAATTCTAACACAGAGGAAATCGCTGCTGAATTGAAGAGATATTTGGAATGAGTGTTCACAGATATGGGGCAGAAGAAAAGCTTTTTGCATGTCTAACTAAGGGCACCATGAGTGTGTGCCAGGAGGGAAGTCTGAGTGCTCCATTCGTGTACTTCTGTCACCCTTCATTCAGTCAGCCTCTTCCCCTCTCACAGATGAAGGAGACGAGTGTGCAGGAGATGCAGATCACACATGTCTTAACATCAGCACATTATGGAGATATTTGGTAGGAAACTTTCTTTGGAGTGTATAGAAAGTAAAACGTGATCCTTGAGGCAACATGGACACACTAAATCAGTGTTTTTCAACCAGTGTGGGAGATGGTCAGGTGTACTGTGGGAAATTACCCATTCACTGATCTAAAAACATTACCATCTCCAGATCTTTGTTCATCCAAAAAGGCCCTGATGAAACACTGAGTAGTTAGGAATATAAAAGATCATAAAATACTTTTTTATTTGTGTTTATTTGATTCTATCAAAGACACTTAGATAAGAATGACGGTACCGCGATTTAGCCGTAGCTTCAGCTGTTTTGGGAAAAGTCACCACCCTTTAACTGTATCCACCAATCATTCTTGGAGGATTAATCACATGTCATCAGTCTGACCAATCAGAAGTGGTTAAAGTCTTCACTTCCTTGGTCTGATTCTGCTTATAAAGTCCCTCAGTTCCAACAAAAATACCAGCTAAAGCTCATCTTTAGCGGTGTAGCTTTCCACAGAATCCATTATCAGACCATAGAAAAAGTGAACAAAACAATGAAGCTCAGAGACGAGAGTCTCTCTGAAATCAGCGGCAGTTTTCTCACTACATCTCCCATGATGCATTGGGTTAAAGTGACAGCATCTCAGTGTACAATGAGTCTTCCCTGTTAAGCGTCTTGAAACCACAATGAACACACATGAAACAGTTTTTAAATTTTCTTGATGAAATCAGAGGTCAACAGTTTAGTTCTCCTTCAAGGTTTGTGTTTATTAACAGCCAAACATCCCAGAGTTTGGTCCAAGTCATCTTTCTAACTGAAACACTTTTCTAATAAGGTCTGGATTATTGTATATGTTAAACTAAAGGTGTAATAACATTTAGGAAACAGGATTAAGGTGAAGTGGCCAATGAAATGAAAAAATAAATCACTATTCAGAAAGAATATTTGATTTGATTTGATTTGAAATGGTTTATTTCAAGCACTCAAGTAGAAACAATACACAAAAGCAATATAATCATCAGTTATACATTCATACAGTAACTAATCAAACTTAGGATAATTAGACATACTAATAAATATTGCTTGAAAGGGAGTGGAAGGAAGCGAACTTATATAATCCCACCCCGTTATACTATAACCATTTTATTACATGATTTATCAATATCCGGTTCCCAGTTTTTATCAGACAGAATTAAGAATCATAAGGTATCGATAAAGTACATGAAAAAGATGAATTACTTAATTATTATGTTAAAAAAAAAAAAACTCTTTTAGAAATCAACATGGCAAATGCAGATCAGTTATCTGAAATATGTTACTCATAAAAGTCATTCATGTGATTAGAACATAATACTATCAGTAAACTAGACACAACACTGTTTCAGAGATTTTCATAGTAAACTTTCATCAAGTATCAAAAGTTAAAAACATGTGCAAAATTATGCTACATTAGGAAAGATTTTTGAATCAATTTATCAATTTTGGAGCAAGTGAAGTAATATCATTAAACATCGATCAATTTTCTTTTTTTTTTTTTATTTCTTTTTTTTTTTCTTCTTTTCTTTATATTTAATAAAGTAATGCTGTAAGGGGAAAAAAATAAAAGGGTCCATAATCCGCCGATTATCCAAGGTTGGTATTTCTTCTTCTGCTGAATAACAGCTGTCCTTCTGGGTTCAAAACAGTTTCTAGTCTCTTCCATGTTATGTCTGCAGACATTAGATTCAGGTCCAAATCCTTCTTCAGCTGATATCAGCTCAGTGAAAGTTGAGGTCAAGTTGTCTGCAGGTCAGAACTCTCTGCTGTTGATTCAGGTGACGTCAGACGATGGAGAAAGTGATGAATCCAGGTGTCATATTTCTTGAAATTATGTGGTTCTTTGGTTTATTACTCCATGTTGTTTCAGACAACCGTAAACAAGCACTTCTAATGTATTTGTTTTTTTGTGAGGTTACATAAAATTGCATGTTAATAAACTGACTGAAGGGAAAAAAAAAAAACTACCAGGGTAAAATTTCAAATAATTTAGTTGAAAATTATTACAGAAAACTAACTTAACTTTTATTACAACTTTTAGAAAAAACAGCTACAACTTTCAGCTTTTTTTTTTGGCCACAATTATCACAAAAATGCACATGAGATCTTGGAGGGACAGTACATCAATACAGACTATATAAAGCTTCTCTTTTTTTCTGGTGTGCCGCTGGATTTTTGTTAGGGGAAAGTGTGCCGTGGCTCAAAAAAGGTTGAAAAACACTGCTCTGAATGACCTTAGTGACTCAAAATGACCGATAGATAAATCAAACAAGAGTGAGAATGATAATCTAACAAACAGGACAGGCAGAAAAAGAAAAAAAAATAGATACAGGTTTAATTTCAAAGCATTGTCCGTCAATAGGAGAAAAGTCTGCTATTCTCTCTTTCAATGAAGAAGGTTACAGCCTGGTAAAAGTCTAATGATAGCGAGTGATGGGTAAATGCTGCAGGTTAATATCACATGAGATCCCAGCCCATTTCAGAATGTGTGAACACTCCATTTGGTCTTTATTTCCTCACAGTCGATGCTGTGAACATGTGATCAGTCTCCAAGGTCACTGGATAAAAACGGCTGTCTTTAAAGATCTGGTGTAAATGTAACACATTCCCTTTTATTGCAAACGGCATGCCTTCCTCCCATATGCAAGATCTGTTAATGTTATATGCAAAAATGGGAGGTATGACATTTAAATGTTTTATTTTAAAGCCTTTTTGCTGCGTGCCTATTTTTTCAATTTAGGAAAAAGTATATTGTGCAATGGTAATATTCATTCATGGCCTAAAAGAGGGAAACGATCTCATTGTTGTGTTGGTGAATAGATTTTTTTTAATGAAGAATTGAGGAATAATGGAAAATTTGAGAATTTATTAAGTTGTTAGACATTTTTGAGGGGAAAATATGTAAAAATATTATTACAAAAGTGTTTTCTTTTTCATCAAAATCTTGATGAATTGCTGTCCTGCATTAGCCCAAAGGAGGAAACAAAAAACAAAAAACAAAAATGAACTAAGAACTTTACATTGAAGAAAGAATAACTTAGACAATTTTCCAGAAAAAAACTATCTGGATTTGAGAAACTCAACTATTTACTAAAACCTGAGACAAAGCATGCTTTTAATTTGCAATCCACCGAAATGTCCATTATGTGTTTCTGAAAAGTAGACAATATTTACAAGTTTTTGTAAATAGAAATTTAAAGATGTGCTGTCAAAAATGCCAACTGATTGGCAACCAAACTAATTTCCCATCATTTGCTGGTTACTTATAAAAGATTTACTTTGAAGAAGAAACCTGCTTCATGAAAAAGTCTTAAAATCATTTCATTCATTGGTCATTTACATACAAACTGATGGCTGAATCAGAGGATGTGTGACGTAGCGGTCCTTTAAATCCATTCAGAGCATTGAGAGTGGAATAGAGTGGAATATAATACTGTAACACACACGGATGGGTGTGTGCACATGCACAAGATTAGGTTGAAAGAGAGGCAGCATACTTTAGTATTGCATCACACTTAAAGCTATGATACAGTGTCTTAATCACATTTATGAACAGATTACTATAATAGGTTTATCCCCACCCCCTTTTTTGGCACAAATGCACAGCAGGAGACACACTCCTACGCATGAACACATTCACACACACACACACACACACACACTTTTTAATCTCCTGTGTTGTTTTCTGTTTTTATTGTTACATGAACCGAGAACAAGCATAAGCTCACACATTTTTGGCAGAAAAATGTGTGTGTTTTTTTTAAATAAAAGGTTACTCTGCATTGTGCAAAAAGTACAACACAGTTTTATGTTTTGTTATTGTTTGGTAATAACACGTCTCAAGCCTCTCACTGAATTTCATTGCAGAAATAGGGTGTAAAATGGCAACAGAAATCAAAAAGTAAGATACTGAAAACAAAACAAAAAAAGGTATTTACCTTCTCACGAGAGAAGACAAGATTCTCACATTTATGTTGGTCTTCAGTGGAATCAGAAGGCACATGATTTGCAGGCTGTTGATGCCATATGATGTGTGAGGACATAGCTGAGGGTAAAAACCTATTTATAGATTCTCTTGTATGGCTTCTTGAGAATGCCGGGGTTTTCCTTCTCTCCTGCTCACGCTTGCACAAAGATTCTGAAATTATCTGTAACTGGTTCGTTTTAAATAGCTTGTTTATTTTTGGAAGATTTAGATGCTGAAAAGGGAAAAAAAAAGGGCTGTATTAAAAAAAAATGCATCAATTCAAACACAGTTACAACAAATGTCACTCAATTTTTACCCTAAAATATAATTTTAGTGCTCAAACAAAAAATCATGTATTTATGTAATACCTATAATAAATGATTTTCTGGACACCTGATTCTCAAAGTAATAGGTACTTGTCGGTACATGTCGGTACATTTTACACAAAAGAAACCCAGTGTCTGATAAAAAATAATTTAAGTGCTTAATAGGTACTTAAAGACAATCAAATTATTATTGGTACATTTTTTTTCTTCATAAAGGAGAATGTAAATGTGTCATTTAGTTGAGAAATCCTGGTAAAATCTTAAGGTGTAACATGCCGTTTAAAAAATGTCAAGGGAAAAAGAAGCAAACATGTTTAAAAGAATCAAGTGTTAAGGTCTGACCTGCTGTTCAGGGTGCTACTGTAGAACCAATGTAATGTACATTTGACTCAGTAAAGCTTTTGTTTTTTATATCTGCGTCTGTAAATGTATTTTTATGTTTCTCAAAAAAATACTAAATCTGCATGTGAAATGCATTAATCACAGCAAATCAATGAGATGAATAATTTTGACACAATAAAAAGACAAAAATACTTTTCTTTCATTGATATTTGCTCAATAAAACTAGCTGGCAGGCCTTGACAGAACATTTTTAAATTGAACAAGTGTCTCCTGGTTAAGGTGGAGAATGAAAGTGTAATGGTTTTTTCCTTGTTTTTTTTTGTTTTTTTGTTACAGTACCAAAGAGTGGTTGTTATGCATCTGCAATTCAGGACTACAACAGCCGATTTTTGCAAAAAAAGACATTTAAATATAACATCACTTTTCAGAGAATGTTGATGTATAGTCATGGTAACAAATCAGTACTGTTAAAGCTTTTGCCTTTAATACAGACGCTGCAGATAGTTGTGGGAGTGCTGAAAAGCAATTAAAAGCCCTCTGCACAGCTAGTTTGTCATTGACTGTTTCTAAGGAACCTTTACGGAAGCATCTGTGATTTTCTTTGAGTTTTCCTCAGAAATGCCTCTTGATTATTTTTTCTTTGGACGTTGCAGAGAGTTCATTCAAAATTCTGACTTTGGTTTTCTATGTTTAATCAGAGGACGCTGATCCATTGTAATTTCTACTGGCAAACTTTTTTTTCTTGAGTGCATTGGACAACTTTTTAGGATGATGTTTTGATTTAACGCTTGCTTTCTCAATACTGAGAGAAACAGGAGACACGTTTCCATGCCACAAAACCAAAACAACAGCTGCAAACACACAACCAAAGTCTTTAGGACTCATCTTCAGCATGAAGAAGAGCATGGAGTACTGGAAGTGATGGCGTGGCCCCCACAGAGCCCGGATCACAACATCATGGAGTGTCTAGGATTACATGAAGAACAGCCATGAAGGAGAGTTCCCTCAAAAACTGCACAAGTGTCCCTCAAACAATTGATGCTGCCTTGAAGGCAAAGTGTGATAACACTAAAGTTGGTTTGATTTATTGTTCTCTTTTGTTCAATCACTGCATTTTTTTTCAAAATGTTTGATTAAACTTCAATTTTGAAAGCGTTCCTTGTTTAGAGCATTTTTTTCACACCTGCCAAACACATTGCTTTGATTTAAGCTAAAAGAAAAAAAATGAAATTCAAAGCTAATTGTATTGATCAAGAACAAGACTAGCCTCAAGCGGAAAAAATAAATATTTGAAAGCAGATTAAGCAAGAAAATAAATGAACATGAAAAGTTGGCAGGCAACAGGAAGCAATATACAAAGAGCTAAATGAAAGTTGATGCATGCAGGGGTGGAGCCAGGAAACATAGAGGGAAAAATAAGTTTGCCAGCACAAAAGGGCAGAGTGACCAAGTAACATAATCCACAGGGACCAAATTAAGGGAAACCCATAAAACAAATCAATTTGTGCTACAAGACATGAACAGAATGAACTGTGACGAAATGTGGTACTCCAGGGGATTTCATTACCCATATTTGCTCTCACGGGGTCAGCTGCCCCAGCATGGATGCATATATATGACTCATTGGAAGAAGCGACGGCTTCCCGCATTGTAATTTTCTGGAGAGGAGCCCGACTTCCTGTCAGCGTCCTACACATTGTGCATTCTCAAGAGTCAGCAGAACTCTCCTCTGCTGCGTCACATTAAAGGGAAGATGACCCGAGGGTGGTGGCTGCCTGCTTGTCAGTCTGACAAAGCCTGTTTGGCCCTTTTTGTGCCGTTGCAAGGGCAGTTTGCTTTGTGTGACCTTTCGAAGGGCAACGTAATATGACAACTACTGTTAACATCTGAGGAGCACCTACGGGTTTCTGGAGATATAGGTCATTCTTACAGTGTTGCATTTTGGTCATTTGTCATCTTTAAAAGGGGCATCCCCTCATGTTTTTTCACAAATTAATATCTGATGCTCAAAAAAAAAAAAAAAAAAACCCTCTTTTGGCTAGAAAATGCATTTCACTTTAAATTTGGTTCAGAATTGTATTCTCAAAAGAAGGAAATAAGGACACTTTTATTAGAATGTTAGTACCATTTAATAACACAGTGGTACAGGCTTATCCAACCACAGCACCTCATTTCATACAAATATCAAGAGACAGTTTTTATCAACAGCAGGAAAGTGAGTTATTGAATGCAGCTGAAACTATGTCTCTTGGTAGCACACAGCATTAATGTTAGAGAGTGAGTGTTGGTGTGTTGCAAGATTATCATCACCTTTTGCAAACAGAAAACATGAGGATTCTGGGATTTTGTCAAAACCAATTCAAGGTTCTGCAGAAGACATAGCCTGTAATGCACATGTGTTCTTCCTGTTTGCTGTAATTTCAAAAATGCTGACATTTGTCATCAGGCCTACAAACAACTTAAATTTAAAAATATGCACAGATAATTCCTGATTGATAAACTTAAAGAAAAATATTCTAAAAATATATAAGCAGAATGCAAAAATCTAGATGCAGGACAAATGTTTTGATTTTAAAAACCGTAAAAATGACAAGATTTTGTGTCTCATCCATTGTGTTTGTATTTAAAATTGCAACAAAAAAAATGATAAATTGGAATATTATCTGCATTCAGTCATTTAAAAAAATGTAGAAGTCAGGTTTGTACATTTTGTAACTGATATTTGAAACAGCACAAACTGACTGACTGAGATCTGTCAGCTGACTAGAATGCCTATGCAGATTTTGACATTTGTGGATACACACACTTTGGTCACCAAAATTTCACAGTTTAATCCAGCTGGCCCATGAGATTGAGTTTTTATTCTGAGTGACAACCTCAATACAAAGGCTAATTTGGGGGATAAAAAAATGCATCTGGCAACGTCACATGGGTTGACTTTCTTTATGTACATTTGGCTTTGTGCCTATATCTTATCAACATGAACATGCAAGCAGACTGAAATAGAGCCTGTTGTCATAGTAACATTTTTTCTTTCGTACAAAAAAAAAAGTATTGCTCCAACCTTTGCGATATCCTGTTTGCTTTATTCTCTTTTTATAGCTGATATTTACAACTTTATTTATTTGTTAATATTTTTCTTTTACAAATTTCTCCAAATTAAATTAAAAAAAATATATAAAATGAAGCTTAACTCAGTGTGGGGAGGAAGTTATGACACAAATCATTTATTTTATTAGCATATAATTGCCTTTTTGAGTTCATTAAAAAAAACTTTCGTTTGTTCTTAGTTAAAATGGCATTTCAATAAACGCATAAAATCGAAAAAGTCGTATATCTTTATGTTAAAACGTTACATTTTCTGTGACAGTGCCATGACATTTTCCAGTTATTAATATAACAGTGAAAATATACATACTGGCTTTAACTGGACTTTAATGAAAATCCTCCTATAGATTTGTGGCTTGCTCTGTTTTCCTCATCATTTTTGAAAGATCTGTATCTATTGTATGCAATAATAAATGAAGATTACTGTGCTTTTATTGTTATACTTTTTTTTCTTGTGTTGCAGTGTTACCATCTTAAATTCTGTGATCAAATGTTCTTTTTGCTTTAAGTTTTTGCATCAACTAAAGTATAGACTACTATTGACGTACCAAAACTATACAAAAACACTACACTTTTATTGTGAAAAAATATCAGCCTTCAAAAATACATTTATTTCATTCAAATGTTTATGTATCTGTTTTTTTTTTCCATGAATGCTTGATAAAACATGTCTGCTGGATATTTTCTTCAACAGGGAACATTCTTCTTCTTTTTTTTTTTTTTACCAAAAGAAAAGCTCCCCTTCATTCAAAGTTACTGTCAATTACACTATTTTTTTTTTTTTGTTTTGCATGTTTAGTTTCTAAACATTAAGCCAGTACTGATGCTCCTTAAAAATAGAAAACATTCTACACAGATGTCATGTTATGGAGAAAGATCACCAAATAAATCTAAGACTCTCTATGTAATTCGTTTTGGCTTCTTTTTCTTTTTACCAATACAGATTTTTTCACAAAATACTTTGATATATTGATAAAAGTGGTTGTCCCCTCTCTACCAGGCTTAAGGTAAAACATAAACTAAACCAATAAGAAAGATAAACCTTTTTTATGAAGTAATGTGTGTAATCTGTGTACGTAATTTAGCTAGCACTGGTCCAAAATAGAAGGATGTTAGTGAAACAGATAGCCTCTGGGGTTTATCTCTCACAATACATGTTGTGAGTGCTGTTCTATTCTAAGAATTTACCTAGAAACCAAGAGGACTATGGTTGTGGCACTTTCTGACACTCTCACATCTGGCACAGCCTCTGTTTATTTTCGACTGGGGTGGGCAGGAAAGCAAAAGAGGGCAAAGAAAAGTGATGAGAGGACAAAAGAGTGAGAGGCTGAAACATTCCCCCTAAAGGCATGTTTACAACCAGCCAGCCAGCCATGCACTTACATAACCAGCTGGAAAGCTGGGCAGTCAATCAGCGCCTGAGCCTGTTATTCATCAGTCCAAAAAAGGAAAGTTAGTCTAGTAAAAACAGATATCCAAGCTTCTAGAACCAAACAGACATGGTGCAAGCTTTGGACTTTGTGGCAGGTGTGCACCACAGTTTCATATGGCCACCTGAGCAGGGAATGCTAATGGGAAATGGCACGAGTGGAGGTGTGAAGCAGGAGATGTACTGGTACACTGGAACTTACTCTGACCCTATAAGTTGCATAGAAAACAGAGACTTGACAGAGAGCTGCAGAGTCAAAAAATGCAACAAATTGTGTTTTTTGAGGCTCAGTTTGTGTTTTTGAGTGTGATGGTTGGTAACTGTTAACTTGGTAGACTATTTCAAGCATTGTCAAATATTCTGTTGGGGCAAAAGCATTTATGGTGACATTAGACTGATCCCAAAGTCAAAGACCACCATTCTTCAGGCTTCTGAACTTATGTACGAATAAGGGTAAGGGTTAGAGTTAGCTTCAAATGGTGCTAAGATCAAGGCTAGGTTTCCAATACTAACTCAGTGTCAATATAAGGTAGGTTCAGCTGAATGCCATTCTTTAGGTTTGTGAGTGTTCTCATTCCCCGATACATGCTTTAAACTCCTTTGGGGTTTCTGTTCTTCAGAGCAACTGGACTTTAAAAGTCTACATAGATTATGTTTTGCTGTTCATTCTTCTTTGTAAGCTAATTTGCCCCATCAGCAGTCAAAATTCAAAAAAGCTACTTGGATAAGAAGATACTGATAGTCAAGGAATATAGAATAGTGTAAAAAAGCTCAATAATTTATTTTCACTGAATTCGAAAAGTTATTTTTGTGTGTGTGATATTCTCATTTTTGAGACCTGTAAAACTTAAGATCAGATGCTTGGAAGAAAATAGAGAATATTATTTACTAAAAAAAATACCAAAACAGCTGTGAACAAAATAGATAATATTTCCTTCTTTTTAATTATTCTTACAGGTTTATTTTTTTTCCTCTGGATGTTTCCTTTTGCCTTTGACTGATTACACTTTTTTCAGTCACAGAAGATTGTGTGCCTATGTGTGATGCTGCTGTTTTACATCGTAAATAATTAGATGAAGATTTATTCATATGATTCCACAACTATTACCAAGAAGCTATTCCAGAATCAGTAAACTCACAGCAGGAATGTGCCAATCTCTACTTTTATGAAGAAGGAAAAACATAATGGTAGCCAAGTAAAAAAAAAAGAAGTCTACTGCATGCCTATAATTGCCTTAAGGACAAAACAGAAGCCACTCTACATTTAATGTGCATAGTGTTAACATATTCTAAACAAATACGATTTAATACCCATTCTACATTTTTGCACATTTTCAATATTCTCTAGAGGGGAGTGAGCCACAGAAAATGTCCCTGAATGTATGGAATTTCAACTCAGTTTCCTATACATGCATGGCAGTAACTGCCGACTGTCATGGTGCCACTGGCAGTTCTCCTCCCACTTAACCTCTCTCATCTACTCTGAAGATTGGAACCAGCTGTGGACACTCATCTCATCGACTCACCGCCTTCTTAAGGAGATCCAGCCCAGCATTCATTGCTAGTTCGCTGCCCTTCACGGTGCTTAGTCTGGTCTCCTAGCTTGTTCATGCTCGCTACGGTTTCTCGCTCCTTGCCTTGCCTTGCCTTGTCGTCTCGCTCTCAGGTCCATCTCCACGAGTGTCCACCTGGAATAATCCTCTCCAAGATCTGCCGCTGCCTTACCTCGCCTCCTGCCACGCCACTACTCTCCTCACAGCCACGAAGAAAACCTCTACCTCGACAAGACTGCTGTCGGTTCTGGTCACCAGCCAAAAGAATCTGAACTCCAAAGACTTTGATTTTTCCAGCCGGTAAAATAAAAACTTTGTTATTCAGTTTCTGGGTCTGCTACGTCATACATATCATGACACCGACAAAGCTAAGCCCTGTCAGCTGGTGCTTATCAATTAGACTAAACCTAATGGGCTGCAATACTGTGTCTAGAGTTTTTTATCTTAGTTCATTGCGGATGGTGCAGCAACCAAGCCATCGGGAGACAACCCTGACCCTGACATTGGAAGAATGATACTCCATCCACTGAAGACGTGAGGTATTTTTGTTTTTTTTCTTAAATTTCATTGCATTCAACCATTGAGAGTTTCCTTATAATAATTTTAAAAAAAACTTCATAAAGCCACTTTTTTAGTTGTATTTGGATATTTTGCTGTGCGACAATGTCACAAAAGTAAATGACAATATCTCAAAATTAGACATTTATCAGGTGAGATTAAAAAATATTGATTGGAATAATTAAATACTGAATAATTATTCACACAAAAAAATAAATCGCATGACCGCACTATAAAAATGTCAAATGAGCTAATAACAGAGCTACTTTCAGTGCATGTTGAAACCTGAATTTCCTCCCCACCATATTATAAAAGAAGCCTTGAAGACAAGAAGTCACTGAGTAAAACCTGCAGTCCTATCAATCTGCCCTTCTTTCTAAATTTTAGTTCACCAAAGACTGAGCATCTAATGACTTGATTATTGCTGGCTCCTTTCAAAAAAATCTGAACAAAAGGTGTCCCTCACACAGGCAATTAACTATAATTGCTCCCTCTATTCATGTAAAATATGTTGCCGTGTTTTGCTTTGATATTCAGTTCCAAAAACCAATGTGATTATTCTCTTCCCTTCCTGGCCTGTAAGAAGGATGAGCAAAATTCACAAGGATTTGATGGATAGAGGAGTTAATCCGCAATCTCTTGTATGAAACAAGGTTTTAGCCCAAACTGCCTGCAACTTGACCGACTTTTTCTAAATGGATGCAGCAAGGCGAGACCATCACTGTTCAGATGTGGAAGTAAGCTCAGACTTAGTCCCTAAGGCTCGTAAAGCCCAACACCCTGGAGTATTTGGCTCCGTAGAGAATTTCTGTCCATATAAGTATTGAATAGATATAACCCTCACAAAAAAAAAAAAAAAAAAAAAACTCTGAAAAAAGCTCTGATCAAACCAAGCTCTTGTTTGGGGATTCTACTTTTTTCTAAAGAAGACAGCAATAGAGAAAACAAAAAAAAGGTCATCTTTAAAGACCTTTTTTTTTTCTAATCAGTAGTGACGGTACAGGAAATAAGACACTTTGCGTTTAATGTATTATTTGTTCTGCAGCTTGATGGAAAAGTCTTTTTTGAAGTTGTGAAACTGCTTTTTCCATCACTGAGCAACACAAGTGCAGGTCAAGAGCAAACTAATTTGAGAGACTACTGCCTGTTAAGACATGAGAAAAAATATTGCTATATACAACCATACATATAAAACAAATACTTCTTCTTTCTCTGTCGGCTTATTCCCATCAGGCGTCGCCACAGCGGATCATCCTCAGTTCCGAGGATGAGTCGCATGGTTAATTTGGCAATGCTTTACACCGGATACCCTTCCTGACGCAACCTTCTCAAACAATCTGGGCTTGGAACCGGCACACAGAAGTAGAGAAGGGAACAGGGAGCAGCCCGGATTCGAACGCTGGCTTCACGAACAGAAGGCGCCGCAAACCAGCACGAGCTAAACCGGCTTCCATATACAACAAATACTATTTGATCAAATTCTGAGTGAAAATTTTGCAGCATACTGGTACGGTACTTAAAAAAATACCCACGTTTAATGATTGGTAGATCATTAACCTATGTCACCTGAGATATGCTATTTTGTTTTCATTTTTTTTTTAGAGAATCCTAACAGCTTCTCACAAAGTGCATCACTTTTGCTCATTTTTTCCTGATGACATAGCCTAATTCAACTTAGATGTAGAGTTTAGGTGCTTTACAAGTACAACTGTATTGGACTTACTGGAACTGTGAAGACCAGCAATCATCTTAAGTGCTTTTCTCCTGTAAAGATTATTTATTCATGAGTAATGGGAATAATGGATTCCATGTTGTTTGAAAATGGTTGTAACCTTTCCCAGATTTATGGCAAGCTATGGAGGAAAATATTCTATTAGTTTATAAAATTGCTTTGATCAATGTTGGAGTATTCTCTGGTAGAATACTTCTAACTGACTACAAAAGGTCTGGTAATGACCTTTCCTAAAAAGTCAATTTTTCTGGTGTATCTTGTTCTAATTAACCACTGCTTTAAAGTCCCACTCCAATCATCGTTTGGTCTATTGTAGAAGTGTTCCCAGTAGTATTTTAATTGTGATTAAGCCATTTTTAGAAAACATTTTAAAAATGTAAAAAAAAAAGTGTTTTGTTTTCTTGGACATAGTTTCTACAGAGCAGCAGAGCTCATCAGATATTCGTCGTTGAGTTGTGGCCGGTACTGCTGGCCTGCTGCTCATTTCTCATCATCTCTTTGTTTACACTCCCTTGCAGCCCCTCACAACCCCAAGCTAACATTAGCAGTGCAACAATAGTGGTGAGGATTGTCTAAGAAGTTATCCAGCAGTGAGTGGAGAGATCAGAGAGCTTGTGGCCCGTCAATTGTAGTTTGTTCGTCTCAACTACAGCTTTTTCCAAGGGCAATGTTATTGTCTGCTCCTGATTCACTACAATTTGCATAAAGAAATGCTCAGAAACACAGTTTTAATCTGAATTTTCTTTATATAAGTCCTCCATCATGAGAAATATGCTACAAGAGCATGTTAAAAGCACCAAAAACACAAGTTTGATTTAAAAAAAAAAGTTACTTTTTGGGATTAAAAAAAGGATCCAGGGGGGTGTGAGTCTGTGAGATCCCCTCATATTTGAGTATGACATGTTGTATGGTGGCTCCCTTTCGATCTGAATGTTTTGAATCCCTTATATCAGGGTGGCGAAAAAAAGCCAAAATGAACCAAAACAAGATTTATGCTAACTACTATCATGCAACAAACCATCTTGTGGTTTCTTGGCAAACTGGCTTGGCTCTGGTTACTTTTGCTTTCAAACCAGCTTCAAACAGGGGGTCAAATGTTTCCCCCTTGGACATATGCATTCCAGCTGTCTGCTTAGTGCAAATCCTCATTTTTTATGTGCTTTTCACAAAGCAATAAAAAAATGAATAAAAACAAATGTATTATATGAATGAAAACAAAAATCCAAGAGTTAAATGCAGGAAATCCTGTTATTTTCATGGACCTGTTGGAACAAAAACAAAAGCAGCTTTCCTGTCGTGAACTTATGTCAAAACAAATTTTTATTACAGATGCATGGAAAACACAGAAACCCCTAAGATTAGCCTCTCTTTTCTGACTACTTAACAAGAGCTGATGAATTAATCCTGGTCCCTGTACTAAAAATAGCAGCTCTGATGAAAATGCATTGCATGAATGTGGCATTTTCTGCTCGAAGGTATCCATTAAATTTCAAACTCTCCTCACGCACAGACACACTGATGGTTCTTGATGGCAACAGTTTGATGAAAGGAAGAGAAGGCTTGTGGTTTAAAAGCCTAGAAGTTTCCATTGCATTGCTGTGAGTTAGTTTAAATTCAGCCGTCATAAGATAAAAACTCAAAGCAATACTTTATGTCAGTGGGAAGACAGACAACTGGTCTCAGTCTTCTCACTCATTTTACTGTGTTGAAGGATATTTCTTTGCAATATTTGGAATTTAGAGCCAGAGAGAGGACACTGTAGAAGCAGCAGAAATAAAAAGTGTTATCTTGAGAACCAGGTTTCATTTTACAGTAAATATCTTTTTAATAGACTTGATGGAACCCTGAAAATCAACAATAGAAAGCAATTTCTACTTACCAACAATTGAAAGAATCTCCAGCTGAAGCCATTACATGCACTTCATAGGTCCATGAGGGAGGATTTATGCTTCCTGGCTGCAGGAGGTCTTATGGTAGATACAAGGGATTGAACATTTTGTTGGTTTGTGACACCAGGTCAATCCTGTCTTATTCCTATATTGTGTTTTGCCTCTTTTAGCTTGAGGATGTCTGACCTACACAAAAAAATGGACCTTGTTCAATAAAGGTCGAGGCCTTTCCTTACTTTATCTTCAGCTCAGCTATCAGATCTGTCCTCACAGCTTCCCTTTTACTTGAGGCTTTCTGATGTGAGAAAAAAAAAAAAAAGTCACTTACCAACCAGATTCTTGGAAATTATGTTCGGTTTTGCACGTCATTCATCCGTCCATCTTCTATAAATGCACTTCTTCCAAGACAGGAACACTGGATCCACTAAAGTCCTTCCTATTCATCTTTAAGTAAAAGGAAGAATACAACACTTCCTCATTTTGTTTTATATTGATTTAAACACACTTAGATAGTAGGTATCCTTTTGTAAAATAACTCATGTTGGTATAAATTTTGATTTCTTAGGCTTTTCCATCATTTTACCCAAAAATTATTTGTTTATCTGCAAGACAATGATTTCTTTAACAAATATTTATTTTTATAACGTGATTTTCTGCATGTCTTCAGTCTTTTAATTTGCAGAATCTATCTAAAAACACAACACACTATAGGAGATACTGTAAAATGACTCCATACTGTTCCGACAGAGGAGATAACACCTTATTAACCTCTTTGACTCCTCCTACGCTTCCAGAGTGCCACGCTGATCAACAGTGGACAAGCACATCTGTGCATTTAAGCCCGCAATAGTCGACCTTGTGTTACAGAGACCCTCCGTCAGCAGATTGACATGGTAGAAGAGAAGAGCTACATTGTGTAATTGTATACTGTAGATTGGTTCATTCTTTCTAAATGCTACTTTAAACATGAATCAGTAATAAAAACAAGCTAAATTACTTCTTGCTCTATAGTATGCCCTGTACCTTCAGGCTGCTAAGAATCATGGATCCCTGAAAAAAAGTCAAGGTCACGGATTTTATTGTACTTAAACTATTACAATAATCTGAATTTTACAAGCTGAGATGAACATTTGCTTTCATGCAGCTCTAATAATCAGAATCAGCCCAGTCATAACCAGTAACTGAAATCGCAGCAGGTTTCATAGTTTTACAAAAGAAAAACATGACAAGGGATTTAACCTTGATAAGAAAAAAAAAGTGCAAAAAATCATTTGCTACAGTCCTAATACTGTCAATACCTAATGTAATGTTCCTAACATCTTTTAAAAATCTGAAGCTGCAAACCTTCTGTTTTATGACCATATCAAGAAAATATTTCAGTGTTGGCAGTTATCTACTAAAAGTTTTGTAAGAAATTGAGGTTTAAAAAAAGCAATTCAGATCACAAATGTGTGTTTTTGTGCCAACATACAAGTGCAGCTAGAGCGTTAAGCTGCTTTTCAAATGTTTGAAAACTGCTGACCTGCTGAGCCTCATTATATCAAAGCCTATCTCCATCATTTGCTCTTAATGGAAATGAGAGATAAAATGTGTTTTTTAGTCAACAAAACAAAAAATACAAAGCATTTCCACACATCATATACCACATAAAGTGGGACTGCATGATGCTTTTGGTCTTATGACATCAACATCATTTTTTTTTTTCAGACGTTGACCTTTTTATGAGGGAAAACATCTTTTTCTTTTTTCTTGGCAGCTCTGGCAAAAGCAGATGCCAGGCAAATGGAGGCAGAGGGACAGACAAAGGTCATTTATAATAGTGTTGGAAGAAAAAAAAGAATACCTCTCAGATATTAAACTCTTCATTTAGTCCCCTTTTTAATAAGCAGAACTATGCAGTGTTGTGGTAGGATTCACCCAATAAAAGTGTTTTCCAATTGTTTTACGTACAAGCACATAGATATAAAAATATTAAATGGCTTCTGTTTTTTTATAAACAGGTTTTATTCACATCAAATCAAACAATCTGTTAAAGCAGACCCACCTAAAGATTTGGCAGTAATACATTAATCCTATTTTAAAAGGAAACAGGCTCATTTCCTGAAATAGGATGAACCCATTTATACATTATCTTATAAGAACCATAAACACAGTGAAATCAATGTGCTCAATTATGCAGTTTTTAAAAAAATATCATGTAGAACACTGAACTTCAAATTCAAAAGAAAAATTAAAAAAAAAAGGTTTTTACAAAGTAGACATTTAATAGGAAATTTAAAAACATGTTTTCTTGTCTATGCAGGTTTTTAGCCTTTTTCAAAACGTGTCAATCAATTTGTTTACACCAGGTGTGTCCAAACTTATTGCAAAATGCGCTAGATTTGGTAAGGTAAAAATGTGTAATGGCCAGCATTCTTTGAACCTTTATAGTAACATTTAATTGACATTTTCTTATTTAATTTGATACTTTTCATTTCTTCACATGAAATTCATATTTGAAGCTCAGAAAAAAAAGACAATTGATTTTATGACAGGAGCCTGTGGATCAGTGAAAATTTGTATGTGGGCAGCATTTGGTAAACGGGCCTGATTTTGGACATGCCTGGTTAATACTTTCTCCCACTAGCTTACAGTCCCAATGCCATGCTAGCATTTAGGGTGCATCAAAATTGCCTAGCGACATTGCAGATGTCCAGTCATACAGTTTTGAGCCAGGTGCCACCTCAGATGACGTACATGGATCTATTTGTCTGCAAATGGATGGATTGGAATGGAGCAGAGCTGTGGCCCGCCAATTGTAGATTCCACGTAAAAACGTCAAGCTTTTTTAAAGGCATTTTTATCTTTTCCTAATTCACCACACTTTGAATAAAGAAATACTCAGAAATGCAATTTTAAACTTAATTTTCTTTACATGTGAAAAATGCTACAAGAACTAGTTAAAAACACAAAAAACTACTATTTTCATTGGAGTGGGTCTTTAATAAAACTGCAGATGTTTAAATGAAGATGATCCGCCTTGCAGCCTGTTTTTTTTTAATGCTCATTCAGTCAAAATGAGGAGTAACATAAATAAACCAATGGGGAGGAAAAAATAGATGTTGTCCTCACTTAAGCACAGCAAACATGAAACTGCTGCGTTGCTGTGTCTCAGACTTACAAGCCTAAATATTCTATTTTTGCGGTCAAAAAAAAAAAAGCTCATCTCCTACCGTTTGTTTTGGCTGGCAGATGTTTTCTCACTCGTGGGAACAGCCGGTTCATGTTCCTCCTGTTGTGCCTTGAAGAGGAAAGCCACAGCTTCCAAATTTAGACACACTATATCTCAGTAATTGACTATTTGTGTTCTCCATAAGCATCTCTTGTTTCATCCGAGTGCGTGCCGTGCATACGCTATAAGGACCAAGATAAGTCACAGAAGCAGTACTTACTGTACAGCATCACTGATTCTGGTTGTTTGGTGCAATAAATGGTTTAATGAAATAAACTCTGAGGACTATATCACTTCAATATGTCTAAACTAATTAAAAGAGGATTATTTATTGGTGAAAAATGAATTCTGCTAAAACCCCAAATTATTTTGCAAACAGTTTTGAAAAATGTATGCCTCTTGTCAAAGCACTTAAAAGACTGTCAAATGCAGGGGGTTAAATGGGGAACTTTTCATGTTATTTTGTTCCAATTTCACCACAAACAAGTTCTGAAATGAGCAAAATTAGCTTGGCATTTATGTTTTCTTTTCCCCGCTGGAATTTTGGTTTATTGGGGACAAGTTGCTGCAGTTCTGAACCAGAGGCACTCTGTTACACAACCGTGTCTTTTGAATGCTTTTGGTGGCTGTCAAATGAAACAAGAGCAAGAAAAACAAACCACGCTATTCAAAGTGTCTAAGAAACTTTGACAAACTTTGAACTCTAATTTTTTTACTTTATACATAATTACATTCCCTTGAAAATATTTTTTCTTTCAGGTAAAAAACTTTATTTTTTTGAACTTGCCATAATTAGGGTATTAAATAAGCAGTGAACAGTAACCTTGGAGATCTAAACCCCTCCAACGTTTCAGTGCTTTCACTAACAACAGTTTGACAGCGTTAGAGTGAAAACCTGGAATGTGGTAACCCAAAGTGGCACTTATCATCATCTCCTCATTCAGCCCTCCATACAACTAGTCTCCTGGAAATAAAACATAGGTGCACCACGTTAGCCTTAAATGGACATTGTTCTTCAAAATAACCCCTTATTATTTTTGCACTAGATCAATACAAGCAGGATGTTTTCAGGAACATTTTCTTCACAATATTACACCTTTAACAGCTCAACATGAAGCCACTCTGGGAAAATTATTCAAGAGGTGAAGAGATGTTGATCAAAATTTAAATCTAAAAAAAAAAAAGAACCAGTTGACATGTACGATTTTTTTTTCCCTCCAAATTTTGTAATTACCTACTTAGAAATTTGCTTATAGGGACCAATTTTATTGGCCTCAAAAGTTTCTGATGTGTTTGTATTTCCTCGTGTTGTTTTTACCCTGAATTTTAATGTGCAGTTTGGACCACAGCACAACTTAGGTCTTTTTTTTTTTAAGACAAACCTCTTAAAATAGTTTCATACATGAAAAGGCACATACCCACATTTTGGCATGCTTCTGGTAGGTCATTGATCCAAAATCTTGATTAACTGAATTACTTCTAAACTTCACCAGTGACGTCCTAAGGTCTGGAAGAACAATTAAAGAAAAAATGGTCAGCCTTAAGACACATGACAGATGAAAATTGTGTTTTTGTGGCATTTTTCTGATGATGAAGGACATATGTAAAGAAAATTAAGCTGAAAATGGCATTTTTGATTATTTGTTTATTCAAATCATTGGAAACCAGGAGCGGACGATGCAGTTTGAAAAAAGATTGTAGTTGTAATGTAGAAAACTCAGCAATGGAGATGTAGGGGGACAGGGTTGTCCTGCACCAACAGTCCCACCCACAACTAACTGAGAGGGACATTTCTGATGAACTCCTGCCCCTCTGCAGAAACTATGTCCTAGAAAACCATACTTGTTTTTTGTCTTTGACTAAAAATAATCATAATTAAAAGACCATTGGAAATGCTTTCACAATAGATCAAAATATGATCAGAGTCGGACTTTAAAAAGAAGGATGGAGGACTCATAGACAAACCCGTCTGTAAATGTGTTCTTCCACTGGCTTAATGCTCATAATTTTGTAATAATGTGACTTATCTTTTTATAGTCATGAATAATTATTCACGTTTTAAGGGGGGGGGGGGGGCTTCCCTCTTATAGCCATTTTTAGCATTGACAAAATAGTTTTCCTTAATGCTAAAGAAAAACAATGAATATTTATTAGATGCTGACAGCTATTGTTAATAATTTGCTAAAAACTAGCACAGTTTGCAAAAAGGAAGGGCAAAAGACAGTGACAGATCAACAAACACACTACACACACACATGCACGGGAAGAAACACAAAAAAAGTTGTGGGACAGCCTGCAGGTATCCCAGCACACCGCCTGCTACACTCCCGAGATACAGACAACTGCAGGTCACATATTGTGCCTCTCCAACCTGTTTGCTCAGTGAACTAAAGAGAAATACACCCTGCAGACTGACTGGAGGCAGACAGAATGGAGAGTAGTGTGGGCTTAAAAGAGAAAGGCTGAAGGAGAGCCAAAAGTGGGACGGGCTAAACTGAGGGGACAGATTGGCTCAAACTAATTTATCCAGGCAGAATGCTTATTTCCAATGGCCAAGGGGGGTTCATCAGATGGTCAAAGCCAAAAAGTAACAATGTAAATGATGTCCCTCTCTTTACCCCATCCTAAATGCAAACTTCAGCTGTGCTTTATTAGGCAAAAGAGTCACTGAGTTACCATGAAGAAATGCAGAACAGATTGTTAATGTTCATGAGTTCTTCGACATTGAGCGTATCAGTTATGCTGTAAATGGAAGACAGTTTAGAGCTGCGTGTCAATGTGCCGGATCTAATATGGAGCACGACTTTGACCTCCTGATGTCTGCAGAGGGAAAATGAAACTCATCCTTCCTCTGACTCTTACGCGAACAGAAATGTGAAACATGTCTATGACCACTGTTTGGTTGGAAAAGATTCATTTGCTTTTCATCTGAGTCCTTTCCACTTCTTAATGGAGGAGGATTAAAGATTCTGGTCCTTAAGATCGGCTATGAGATGTTATGTTTAATCATGGATAAGTGTTGTTGCCATTTTGATGGAGGCAACGTTTCATTCATTCTCACAAAAAAAGGTTTGTTTTCTTGGTGCTTAGCAGTTATACTAACATTAAGTTTGGACATTAAATCACTTTAGGTAACAGTTGGTGTACGACTGACAAAGGTCACCAATAGGGTTTTGTAATCTGTCTGCAAGACTTCATTTGTAAACCTAATACTTATATTTTATCGTGAATGAAAAAAAAAGGTAAAAATGTATGTATAACGAAAAAACAGGAAACTGAGGCTACAGTGCATACAGGCTCATCAAAAATTGACAATACAAGATTGAAAAAATGTTTTCAATCACAAATCATAGAGCATATTGATTTATCTTTACTTTAGTAATTTCCTTTAAAACATGAAAATATGAAAAGGATACAGCTACTTTTAATTATTTGGTGTAAATTGTTGGGGGTGCATTTTTTTGTTTTTTACAAGGTTATGTCAATTTAGAAAAAGGTGTCAATGTAAATTAAAATCATATTGAAGGGTAAATAAGACTAAAAATGACTTTTATGATGATGTTATGTAGAAAAAAAATAGTTTTTTGCATCCGTTTTTTTGTTCTGCAGAAAGCATGAGAAACAATTTTCTTTTTTTTTTTAAGATGCCGACTGTTAATTTCACCATCTGCTACCTTTTGCTTAAACTACTAAATGGGATGAGCATTCTGATAGAAACCTACCTGAAATGGACACTTTATTTAGCCACAGTTAAACAATCTTTTGAAATTACAGGAGAAAAACAAGCAACTTTGCATCTCTACTTAATCCCCCCCTTAATTATAGGTGATGCATGGTGTGTGCAGTAAGAACACACCATTAAACTGCCAGTGTGTGACAAGTAGATAAGTTGGCTGGCTAAAGGGTGCCCAAAGGGGGCAAGAGATGATGCAAGGAGATTGAGTGGATAATGATAATGCCTTTTCCGAGACAAGGACAAGAGAAGTACAAAGAGTTTCGCCATGTCAGCTAAAAAGTGAGCCATCTTTCACTCCGATATGCTGAACTTACCTATCAACTGACCGATCGGAGTCCATAAGGAGTCATATAAATGAACCGTAACACATAACAAACATGTGGATCTCTACTTAACCAGTTAAGTAAACCACAATGTAAGGCAGAGAGGAGAACAATCACATCTAAACCCACCGTTAAAGGTCAGTAAGAGTTATTAAATAACTGATCCGTATATCATTTTGCAATGAAATAAAAAGAAAAAAAATGATGCAGTGAAGGCAAACAAACACAATTGCATGTCAGAGCTGCTTAGCGGCACACCATAAAGACTGATCATGATGACATAATGGAAAGAGATGACTTTAATATATTTAAAACTACAGTCAAAACCTAGAACAGGAAATTTGGAAACTTAAAGAAAAACCTTTAACTTAAGGTTTCCTTGAAAACAACATTAACTGCAATCAGCTCATTTCACTGTTATGCACATTCTCTCTAAAAAGAATGTGAAGCATACTGATTCATATCAAAAAATCTATCTAGTATTGACAGTAACAGCAGTATCAGTTGAAAACAACTTAAAAAGATGATGTTGTTAAAATGCATACAACCAATGGGTGAGTCAATAATAATTTCGTGGCTAAATTTGTCAGTTTGTTGTGTCTCTACTCTCTTTGCCTTTTTACTTGTTGTGATGGATGCAAAACAAAAATATGTCCAATCACAAGCTTGCTTCTACCATGTTGGGTCAGTTACAATTGGCTGAAGGTGAACCACAGCGAGGGATGTGTGTTGTGTGCACTAATGATAACCCCTTTTTTTCACTCAGCACTTCAGACATTACCTGAATAAATTAAAATAACACTTTTTTTTAGAAGCACACAAGCTCAGAAACATTAAAAACAACAACTAATTGAAACAATTAAAGGTAAAAAGTATAAATAAGTGTCTTAAAAACATTAAAATACCAGATAAAAGCAAAGTAAATCAGTAAAACGCAGCAGCAGAGTAGCCTCATGTTGTGTCAAAAGCCTGCCGAATGCACAGTGGTACGCAATTCACAGCTTCAGTGCACATAATGAAAATGCTTGTTCCCCTCTGAGCTTCATCTCGGACATGGGTACCTCCAGGAGAACTTGATCAGCTGATCTGAGGCACCAAGCACACATAGGAACGGAGAGATAGGGCGGTTCATGACTGCTAAAAGATTTCAAAACAAATAAACGAATCCTAAAATGAACACAAATTCACAGGCAGCACGGAAGAGTTGCTAGGATGGGGGTGATGTGGTCCCACTTCAGCGGTCCAACCAGAACCCAAAGAACAAAACCCTCTAAAAGACCTGAAAGGCCTGGTTTTTATGTAAGAAGCTGTTTTGTCACAGACATTTTGTTATTGTTGCGTGTTTTGTTTCCCTGTTAAAAGGCATTTTTATTTAAAGTTTTAAATGTCAAATAACTAATCTATATATTAGTTGTATAGATTAATGTAGATCAATGTATATTGTATCCATTCAGGTAGGATAACTGGACTATATTGTATCAGAACAAAGTTAATTTAATCGTTTTATGTTTTTGTGGAGTATTTCAAGACGCGTGTGAAATCATGTTAGAGGGAAAAATACACAATCCTGTTGAAAAGCCTCAAGTTTACAACATCGAAACAAATCTTCACATAGTTGCAGTGTAGCTTTTTTAATTACTAATAACTGTTTTTCTTCATCGTTGTGTGCTGCAAAGGTCCTGAAACACAGGTGACTGTCAAATGCTAATTTCCAGATTGGCCATATTTGGTGTGTTTTAATAGCATATGTCAGGTGCTTTAGCCCCAGTAATTTTCCTGGATGGATTTCATAATGTCATAGCCAAGATGACACTGAGAATCTGGCTCCAAATCTGGTCATAACAGACCTCAGCACCCACTTTGTCTATTTTGTGTACTGTAATTGATCAGAGTAATGACCAAAATGCATGTGCAAACTGCAATTATCAGCTTCATTTTTTTTTTACATTTCTGTTAAGTTTTATTTAATCAACACTTTCTGGGATATTCCTAACCTTTACAGCTATGAGCTTTTGCATGTGTCATCTCGGGATTCTCATTCAAATGTCTTTGAAGATTAAAAAGAAGAATCCTAAATTATGAGACAGCATACCCAAATTGTGTGCTTTTCCACAAGTTGAGATACATCAAATGACAGATTGATTTACTAATTTAAAAAAGCACCTGGAAGAGAAATAGCAGGAACTTTAAAGCCTCTGTAGGATGAAGGACTGACCTCAGAGGTTGTTCATCAAAACAAATGACATTCCACAACAATCACAGGAATGCAGGAGGCATAATAGGTCTACAAATACTTATTTGTGTAAGCCTCATTCATTTTGCTAATGAAAAAGACACAAATGTGCAACAAGCAGCTGAAAACAAACAGAAGATTATCAACCATTACAACGTATTAAAAAGTCTGCTTATCAGTACACTGCACCGAGGTGACAGCAAAGTTCTTATAACTGCAGTGTTGCTGACAATAGTCATATTAATAAATAGATGGGGGCTGCTGATTGTCTTTCAACAATTCGCAACATTTAATTAAGAAAAATATGCAAGTAGATTTTTTTAAGCCCATATCTTTTTTTAATTTTCTAGCTGCTTTTAATAAAAACACAATATTGAGAGCTTTGTTTTCTTTTTCCATTGATCCATTATTGTGAAAGGTTAGAAATGTAGTCGGTTTTTCTCTATTCACACATATCTAAGCGTGACCAAGCACAAAGACCGAAGGGAATTCAAATTGCACATTGCCGCAGTGCACTTCTGTATTTGAACACTAACTCCACCCTAATTAAGTGCAAAGAGTCAGTTACTTTAATAAAAAGCGGCTCCTCTTTGAGCGCCACAATCTGAACAACTTTCTTTTATCCTTCTATTAACCCTTGTGCTATCCTAGGCACTTTAACATTGGGAGTGAGGTCATCTAGACCCACACAAGACTCAATGATTTGTGATTTTCCCTGGTGTCCATGGATTACATGAAATCCTCTCCACCTTTATCCACCTTTGTCATGGTAGGGAGAACACGTCATATATAAGGATCGGGTTACCTGGACCCAATAGAATAGCACAAGAGTTAATCGAGGCCAGTTGGTGCAAATTCAAAATAGGTGGAGTGAACCAACACAATGAAAGATTGAAGAAAATAAAGAAAATGCAGAAAATAAAAGAGTTGTTATCTGTGAGGTACACATTTAACAGTCAGATTGGGACTGGGCGACAAGACCTTTCGTCTAATGCCGCTGACAAATGCATCCTTGAATTATTAGCAGCATGCAGGGCATTGGGTTTGTGAGATCAGTTTGAACCCAGGTGGTCACAGCCTGGTTGTGTCAGGAACCACCGATGCCTATTCATTTCTTAAGTGTTACATCCACGTTATGCAAAGCAAGTTATTATCCTCTCTAGAAATGAAGTGGCACAGCTGCATTTTAGCAGCAGGGCCTCATGCAAAAGCCCAATTCCTTATTTTATTGTTTTGATGGATAAAAAAAGGGTTATTAACTGACTTGTTTTCAGAATGTTTATGATTTTGCAAAATAAAGGAAGATTATTAGTAACTTTGATAACCGCCATTTACGCTTGATCATTTTTTTGTACAAATAAAGAAAAGGCTGTGATAACTCATTTTGTTCTTCACAGCGATGTTATTTTTCACCCATTAACTGCTTTTAAAGTTGACACATTTATAACCCGACTGAATACAGATCATTCATCACTGGGCACTGCTGGTCCATTTCATATTGACTTACAGGAGCTACATTTGTTACCAAGATAAATTCCAGGTCAAATATTTTCATTAAAAGACAACAGACCAACAGTGGCCCTATTGTTGATGTTGATGTTACTTTAAAAAGGTGATGTTGCTTTTATATAAGGCAGTAAAGTTTGTATTTATTAGTATTTTTTTATTTTTGTCAGCTGTTTTTTTCTTTTTTGAATGAATACATCGTGTTTTTGTGTTGACGATTTTTTTTGTGCCTGAGAAGACATTGCAGCATGAAATTAGTCCACGTTATTTATTACAGTTGCATACTTTTTTGTACACGTTTTTTCAGCCCAACCAAAAGTCTCTCCCAAAAATAAGAGTAAGAAAAGGAAATGTGAGTGATAGTGCCTCATCGCACAGGCCATCAAAATCCAAAATAGCAACAGATTTATACGTCACCAACATTTCCCATCTGCTGAATCTTCTGTGCAGCACCAGGGTGTGCTTAGCTTCAGCTGAGAACCCAAATGCTGGTAGTCTGAGCAAACTTGCAATGTGGGGTTAAGAGTTTTGCCCGAGAAGACTCCGACTGTTATGCTTGGAATCTGAACAGCTGAATTCAAATGAAGGCCACTGATGTACAGCCACCGTAAAGTCAAAAATGACTTGACAACAACATACATTTTCATTGTGCAATATAATGACATTAAAGGGAAATTCTGATTCAGAAAAAAAACCATTTTGATTACACAAGGAACATATTTTTTTTAAAGAATAAGAACATTCAGACGGTAGTCTAGAAATAGCTACATGATGTGTCTTATCTCACCCCACTAAGTGTCTTCCGCAGTCTTCAACTGCATTTTAGCTTTATTTCAGACAGACCTGGGTAAAAGATGTATTGTCGCAATAAAACTTCAATTATCACTTTATTATTGTAGATGTCCTTGTTATTGTGGCCAACTTGAACATCAAACCAAGAGTAAAAGAAAAAGAAAAGGTTCAAATATAGCTTTTATATGAATGCCAAAAGTTGTTGTTCTTTCATCTGAAGGATACTGGCAGTAGGTTGTTCTGCTAAGGCAAATGCTGAGCTGTGCACATTCTGTATCTCAAATTTAGGAAAAGAGTCAATATCAAAAATTGTATTTATTAACATATTTTAAGTGTTCATTTTTCAAAAGTGTTAATGTGGTTTAGTTGATGCTGTGAGTGAATGTAAGATCTTATTTTGCAATCTGACTTAGCAGACACTTTAGTTCTTAAAACAGGTTCTGTCAACGTAACCACAGATGGTTTGTGTGGAACTCTTTGTGTGTTTATTTTGCAACCTCCTGAAGGTCACTACTGTACATTTTCTATCTTGACTTTGTTTTTAAAATCTTGCCACAAAGATGAGTCGCTTTTAAAAGGTGGAAAAATGTGACACAATACTATAAGCGTGTGTGAATTAGGTAACACATGTGTGACTTAAACTTAAATCCCCACTTGCTCCTCTAAATATTTATATGTATATGCAAGGATAAGATTTATTTGTTGTGAATAATAATTAAAAGAAATGATAATACAAAAAATAGTAAGTGATACATTTTTACATTGTCTTTGAAAATGCAAAAAAAAAAACAAACAAACAGTAAAGCTAAAATCAACAGGCAAAAAAAAAAAACAACTCACAGTCATGTTAGAGTTTATTTGCAGTTTTGTTGATAGTGATTTTACTTGGTAATTTTTTTAAAATTAAATTTAGTTTATTATTAAAAATATTTATTTTGAAAAGAAGGTGTCAACACACTATTAAAATTGGGTTTGACTTTTTTTTTTTTTTAGTTGTAACAAGGCTGTAAGTATCATTTGTGCAGCAGGGTGGGTTATTTTAGAAGTATTGGTCTCTCTGACATGAACCTGACTGATCCCACCAGTGTTTAGTGGGTTGTAATTAGTACTTATTTTATCAACTTGCAAATTCTGCTTGTGGTCTGTAATAAATCATGGTCTAAGAGCGCAACTTTGTTATCTTGAAAGAAGTTGGTCCCAGACTGAGAAAATATGCCCCTGGTTGCAGAATCTTATCCTAATATCTCTTTGCATTTGGTTTTCTTCAGTAGATAAGCTTTGTTTTCTTTGCTCGGAGAGGTTGTGGTCCACATTATAACACCTCCTCTATCTAAATATGCTATTCTTTAAGGCTGGCAAAAAATTAAACATATTTTCAGCTCATGATTTTCCTTTTTTAGAAATGCTTCCATACATTTACGCAATAGTTCAGTCAGTGAAATCATTTGAGCCATTCTTAAGCTCTCTACTCATAATATCAGTTAAATACATGTATGTGTTTCATGTCAGATAGCTACAACGGTTAGATGAGACATATGTGCAACCCCCATTGGCTGCTTAGACTCCTGCTCACTCAGCATGAAGAGCATCTCCTGCAGCTAGAAAGCATGAAGGTATGTGCAAGCTGGTCTGCAGAAGGCACAGAAGGTCAGAGGCGTACAAGCTTATGAAGGGCCACCAAGAGGACAGACCGTCAAATCAGCCAAATATTGTTGTATGGTGGAGGGAAACATTCAAAAACAAAACAAACAAGGGAAAGACTGCGACAAGAGGACATTTACAAGAATCCATTTGGTCAATCAAAGAGTCAAAGAGAGTTTAAAACAAAGAATAAATGTTAGCAAAACCTATAGCTAACAGTATTATGAGGCGACAAACCAATGACTTTCCAGTTGAAGCAAATGCTAAAGCAAAAGCAACTGAAACTAGGTCAACAGTTTCTGTGGTGATAAATTAAAAAATCCATGAAAACTGCACATAAAAAGTGCATGTTTCCATTTATCTCAGCATATGACATTTTATTAACAAATTGCACTCTAATGGGGGTGAGGGCTTTGATTAACGAGGACTCTTCAATCTTCAATTGTACAGCGGTCTGAACAAGCACATTTTAGCAACTGCCACTGTTGTTTGTTCTTCTTAATATGCTATTTTTTAAGGTTTTAGGTTCTTGGGAATTTCCTATAGAGTCAAAAATAAACAAAATGAAGAATGTACCCATTAAAATATTTGGTCATACGACCACATCTTTACCTTACATTGCCTTTTGTATTTTAACTCCCATTTCAAGTATGATGCAAATTGGTGTCTTGAAAAAAAAATACAATTCTTCTTTCATCATACTAAATCAAACTATGAATTCATTTGTTTTAGGTCCCTTAAGACTTTTCAGCGTTACAGTTTAAAGCTCCAGGTCAATTCACAGCACGTTCAGTTGTCATTTCTCTTTTATACAAAAGGAAGAAAAAAGGGGTTATGCCCAAAAGTAGAGAAAAATAATGGTACTGCAGATTACCAGAAAGTTTACCCACCCTCATCCCATCAGTCACAGCAATTATGCATATCACCATGACAGATTGAGCGTTAAGAAGAGGGGGAGAAAAATGCCCTCTGGATCAGTCTAATTACAAATGGCACTCTTCATCTTCCCATGTGTGCAGGCATCCCACTGTTGCTGGAAGTGTGTATTTATCTCACACAGGCTTTTTTCATTCAAGCAGATGCAAATGCACACACGCATATGCTTTTTATGAAACGACGGTGCTACAAAACATAATGCTGATGGAAATTGCTTTTTCAGGTCAGCCATACATTGGAGCAGATGCCACACTTTTGTTGTTTAAGCTTCAATCTTTCTGTGTGTCTGTCTGTCCCCACCAAATTTGCCATTCAGTTATGGCTGAAATTTGACCAAAAAAAATGAGAATTATCACTCTCCACTTGCCAATCTTTGAATCTCTTTTTATACTGTGAGTCATAAACCTTTTTTGGATGTACCATATTCAGAATCCATAAATGTCCATCTTAACCCGTTAACACCAGAGAGGACGCCGGCGACACTTAATCAACTTACGCTCTTTGACCGTTTACGTGATCAACACGAATCAACTGATTCTGACGCGGAAAAAAGCAGCCTCTCATATCGGCGCAAAGCCAATTTTTCGAATTTTAGAATCAATGTTTAAAGAGTTACGGTATTTGAGTGAAAGCCAACACTAGAGCTAAATCTCCAGTGTTCAGTAAAAGTGGGAAAATTAGGGCTACAGAAGCTGCAAAACTGACAAATTCTCACAACAGAGACACAAAATATTACCAAAACCACCCAGAAAGAAACATATTAGCAAATGAGTCTTTTTAAAGTCCAAATCTGATCATCTTTTGACCTATTGGTACATTGTTCTCAATGGTCTTTTAATTATGATTAATTTGTTTTTAGCCAAAATAAAAAAAGCGTGTCGTTTTCTAGGGCAAAGTTTCTGCAGAGAGGTAGTAGTTAATAAGAAATGTGTCTAAGTAAGCCCGCCCTTATTTCCTATCATTGTCTGTTTGCACCCTGTTCTCTCACTAGCTTACAGTCCCTTACATCCCCGAGCTAACATTAATGGTGCAACTAAAACTGCGAGCAATATTGGAGCTATCCAGGAGTACAGTTTTGAGCCAGATGCCGATTCAGACGAAGAAAACAAAGACGTTTTGGATTTAGTCATCTTTAAGTGGGTGAATCAAAATGAAGTGGGGCAGAGGGCTTGGGGCTCGCCGACTGTAGCACTTAGGTCACAGCTTCAAGCTTTTTCCAATGACCTTTTTTTTTTTGTCTGGATCTGATTCACAACAATTTGAATATAGAAATAACCACAAATGCAGTTTTAAGCTTAATTTTCTTTACATATGTCCTCCACCATGAGAAAAATGCCACAAGAACATTGTACACCATTTTCATTGGAGTAGGTGTTCCATTCTAAGAGAAGAGAAGAAAAAAAGGGTAGATGAGAATAAAGGATAAAAAAAAAAGTCACATAAATCAGTGCAATCTGTGTGTGTCTCAAATATTGCAAAGAGTTAGCTTACTCTTGTTTTTGTGTGAGAGTCGGCGTGTACATGTGTGTTTTATAGAGTAGGTGCTCTAGAATGTACTGGAATGTCACTGAACACAACAATGGCACACCTGATGCTAGAACAGCCAAATGAGTTTCTCAATAAACTCTGTTGTTTTTAATTACCTGGGTCTTTTATCCTCCAGCCAAGCCTAACCATCCTGCCAATCACAACAACAACTTTTGACATTCCTTGAATTGTTTTCTTGCTCAGTGATTTCTATTGAGTGAGCTGATAACATTTGCAATCCGATTCTTTGTAGCCAAGCTCATATCGCTTTTCATTTGGAGGCCAATCATTATATTTACATGATATATTTACTGGATGGTTAACAGAGTTACAATCAGAATAATTTTGTTAGTATAAAAGGCATTTAGGAGGCTCTCCTGTGTATGAAATACTTTAAAATATGCGAGAAAAAAGCAAACAAGCAAAAAAAACAAACAGATTCTAAAATGACAGGATTTCCAAAATTAGGCTTAACTGCTGAAAAGAGCAGTTGCCCTACTAAGACAAATTAGACTCGACTTCAGGGTAACAGATTTCCTAGTGTAGATAAACCCTAACACTCCATCCAAAAACTAAGTGTTGTAGCTGTTTCAGTGAAAGTGTTTGAAACCAAATATAGTAAAAAATAAATAAATAAACTAGTTAGACAGTTTTACAGCTGAAGGAATGCAGAAAAGTATTTGTCGGCATAGCCAAGGTTCTTCATGTCAACATGCCAAGGAGTCTGTAGTTTACTGAGTTCTCTTTAGTTAATATGAGGCACAATCCAAGATAGTCAACAGCTTTAGTGGGAAAATGTTTTCCAACTCATGAAAAACTGTTGTCCTTGTAAAGCACACAAAGAAGTTAACTAGGCGCACAGCAAAAGCAAAAACGGCTCCTGCATCAGAAGAATCAGGGAAGAATCATAAAAAATAAAAAAAAAAGCTTTTTTAGGCCACTGCATGCTATTTGGCATATTAAAGGAAGGAATCTTGTTTAAATGTTTATTGGACACTCTGGCCTTTTTACATCCAGCTGCCCACACAAGAGAGCATTCACAAATGGCTAAGTAGTTTACATATGTGAGAAGAAACAGCAACATAACATTACTTTTTCCTTAGTTAAGGAGCAGCTTTGTCCAGCCAATAAAGGGTGTTGTGGGTATTAAGCCTTTCGTAATGGTAAATGTGGCTAAAAGCGGGGAAATGCAGAGGAAACGTGTAAAAATTAGAGCATTAAGTGCAGTACCGTAGTACTGTTGATTGATCAGGGATGTCCCAATCCTCAAAGTGAACACAGACTTTAATGACCCAAAGTTATTGCTGTAGAGTGGTTATTATAGCTCAAACTCAGTCGAAGTGACTTTAGTGTAATGAGGAAGCCCATTATAAAATCCATTGGCGTGGTGCTGTGGAACATGGCTTAAAATCCCAATTTGTACATATGAGAATTGACCATCCATTTAATTTAAGAAAAGCTTAGTCACGCACATAAGTGAGGTTAGCTATGCAGCTCCATACACACTACACTCCAAGCAATTTTTAAACAACATGTGTTTTAAATCTACCTTTGTTGACATTAATACGGTGCTTGTTAAGTGTCTGCAACTTTACAGAAAAGTAGGAATAATAATAATAATTGACACTTTATTTATCCCACAATAGGAAAATTCTTCTCCGCATTTTGACCCATCCCCTGGGGGGAGCGGGAAGCTGCAGACTAGCCGCACCCAGGGGGCAACAGTTGGCTGGGGGAGTGAGGATTGATCTGTCAATCCTGCGGTTGTTGGACGATCTGCTCTACCGCCTGAGCTAAATTGCTGCCCAGGAAAATGAAGATGATTCCAGCCCCTTAAATCATGTTAGTTTAAGCACCTTGATGGATGAGTAGAATAAGTGAACATCATTTCTGCTATTAATTAATGATAAAACATGAAGACGTATATTATTTTTTCCTCACTATAAGGCACATTTAAAAGTAAAAAAAAATAAAGATAAAAAAACAAGTGTGTTTTGTAATCCCAAGAGCCTTAGAAGTTGTGCTTACTTATGTTGCAGCGATTTTGAGAGTTCAGTCATCATTACAGTCACTTTGAAACACTTTGAATTTTGAAAAGACATGTGACATACAGTGTGATGGAATGTTCTATGAATGCTCCGTACTTCTATGTAAAAAAATAACAGTGGGCTGTACATTGGGAAACTAAAATGTGAATGGATTTGCCATTAATTTTTGTTTACTTGTTTGTACACACATTTATTCTACAATTGATTTATCTAGAAAACCTCACCTGCACTGTTCTGTAACCAGGTATTTTAATTTGAGTCACACTAGTTGAAGTTTTGGCTAAAGATGAACTGGATCAACCTTAGATCAGTAAATCGGATCGAATTGGACTGTTCAGCAACCACAAATATTCAACAGTAGTTAAACAGTTGAATTGTTACACCCCTACTAACAAGGTTGGAGTTAGCATGGTCCCAGTAATGTTTCTTTTAGCAGTATCAGTCTGGTTTTCATGTGTTGCAAACAAGGTTGGAAGTTATAGGCATTATGAATACTCTATGGCTAACATTTCAAATGGGACAAATGTTAAGTTTGTGTTCCAAACAGGTTCTGGAATTACAGTGAATGCAGTTAATAAATTCTGACTAAGAGATTTATCTCCGACTCTTTTGTCTCCCTCAATGAGGCCTATAGGTGGGTGCATCTCATATATCCATCGATCCATCCATTCATTGACGGTGCTATGGTGCAGAACATACAGTCTTGTTTGATCTTTTTGCAAAATGCTTTTATGAATTGTCAAACACAGATTTTAGCTTTTTAATAACCAAACTAGACATTTTAAACATATCTGTTTCTAAAGTGCAAAATGATTTTCCCAGAGTTCCCATCTTAGCGTGAATATTTTAATGCGATGGTATTTTAGATCTGCTTTCCAAGACCCAAGACGATGCCGGGCTTTCGTGTACTGTTAAGAGGTGAGTAAATGTGCTTCAGGAAACTCCAGAGTGCTGCCCTCAGTCTTCCTGTTTTCTGTCAAATCAGTTTTGTTCATCTTCAGCCAAACCTTACCACTGCAGACATCCGGGATAAGAGTGGATGAAAAATTCAGTAGAGGGTTCAGATAAAATGTGCATCACATGCATTGACCTCCCGCTCCTCCCGGACTTTAAATATAGCACGAGGATGATCACATTGTTCCTAAATATGGATTTTGACATGATCTGTAATTATACACTTAAACATGTAGTCCCATAGGAAATGTTTTGGTACAATCTCCCTTAGGAGTTCAGTTTCCTTAAACAAATGGGGGCATACAGTGCAATGTGCATTCAAATTTGGCTTAGTACTGCGAGATATAACAACACAAAGTGAGCAGCAAGTACTTGAAGTGTTTTTGTGTGTGTGTTTTTTTTTCAAAGGATAGTCAAACACACTTAATGGTTGAATTCCATAACATTTTATCAGATTTGTTTGGATTTGCTTTCAGACTGTGTTTGACACTGTAATGTGTAACGTTCACAGGTTTCGCACAAGACCACGGGAGCTCAGTAGAGAGAAAAAGTCATGATGTCACCAAAATAGTCACAAATACGTGGATTCTGGGGCTCCAACAGTTTTCATCGCTGTTGGAGCCCTTATAAAGCCCAATTGAATGGCTACTGTCTCAAATGATACATAAATAAAACAGGAGGTGCGCAACCGGAGTGTCACAATCTAAAAAGAAAGGTCCTTTAATGATGACCTCACCTAATGATGACCTCACCATTAAAGAACACCTGAAAGTCCCAAAGGAGCTACTCCACCACCTTGGCCATTTCAAATGTCATGCTTTTACAATGATTGCCTGTTTGGATCTAATATGACCTGAATGAAAAAAGCACAAAAAACAATCTAACAAAGCATAATGAAAACCATCTTTACCTCTTAGATCAGGGGGGTATTCCAGAAAGCAGGTTATGCTAGCTCCCATGGTAAGTTTGAGGCTAAGGAAGTTGATAACCTCAGCTTTCGGTTCCAGAAATGGAGGTATGTTTCAGGGTTTGTCAAGTTGCCATAGCAACTCATGCTCTGAACATAACCTGGTCTGGAGCAGGTTTAGTTGAAGGTTAGTTTGTTTTCAGAGAGGCGAAGCAGTATGACGTGTCCATTTCAAGATAATTTAGTGGATGACGAAGCTCAGATAATACTTTTTCCACCGCGAGAGGGTGATAAGACCACATATGGATGTTTAAAGATAAACTTTTTTACTTTGAGCTATTTTTTCATTATTTGCTTCAGTTAAGATAAATCATTTTTTTGTTAAGTCAGCTTAAAAATAACATGTAGTTATCAGTTATTCTGTTTGCCTGTCTGGATGGATTTGGGTTTAAGTGTGGGTTTTTGACCAAATGTGTTTAGTTGTTTAGCTGTTTTATTGTGTTTTGCTGAGTTATTTTGTCCTTTTATGCTAAAGCCTCTGCACCATGAGTGAGAGGGAGGGAGAGGATGATGAGTTTATATAGCACCCCCTACTGCAGAGTCCTGCAATGTTAATGTTTCAAAATTGGTAAATGAGAAAATGCGGGTTGCGAATTTTCTTTTCTTTTTATTGTTATACAAATGAGTATATCTGCCGGCTCAAACTTAGACATATGAAGGTTCAAGAATTATAATAATAAATAATAATAAATTAACAATGATAGATTAATAAAAATTAATAATAAATTAAGATGGAAAAAATATTATATGAATTGGAGTAATATGACATTTAGTTAGATAAATATGTAAATTTGGTTGTATAAACAATTATTGAGTTTTAAAGACGTAAGAAATTAGGTTGAATAAATTTAACTCACTTACTTGTTACCAATAAAAGTAATTCCTTTAAGTTGGCAAAATTGGATAAGTTATATATGCTTCACAATGAAAATAGAAATGAGATAGAAACTTGTGCGTTTACTTTGTCTGCTCTTTTTCTTCAAGCAGAAACGTTTTCTTTTAATGATGCAGCCGTATTACTTTTTTGATGGGCGTATAATCTTCATACGCCGTCATTAAAATCTCCAACTCCGTCTCACTGGAGTATAGCGCTCTCTTTTTTTCACCACGCGTTTCCACTGTGACTCCGGAAATCTGCGATCCATTGAGAATGCCTTTATGTACTTGCCATGCACATGCATTAACCCAGGGTTACCAAGTCGAGAGTAATTACGCTGATTCATATCCGGACTTTTGGAACAGACATACCCAGAGTAAACAAGTTCAGGCGGATTTCAGCCAGAGTTCAGGCTTAAAGTCAGGGTAGTTTAAACATGCTTCCTGGAATACCCCCCAGGCCTCCAGCTGGCTTATCTGCTGCTGATTACCGGGATCAGGTGTGTGAGCTTCAATGGCAGGTTGGTAAGAAAACCCGGGATTCTGACACCCCTTTTTGGATACAACACTCCACTCTTTGGGATCTGTGTTTATGTTTATATTCAAAATGCAGAATTTGTGTTCCCTTCTTTCTTGTGCTTACTTCCACTCTCTGTTATAAGGATCAGTTTTTTCTCAAATTTTATGGTGCAAAACACTGAAACCTCCATTTTCAGGCTTTTCACCAGTTTGGTTTGAAGTGAGCTTTTATAACTGCCAAACGAAGTGAACTGTTTGAAGAAGCAAAGTGAACCAAAACCCAAATCCAAAAGAAAAACAAAAGTCCTTTGCCGTAGTTAGACAGGTTAGCTGTAGGATGTGTAAAGGTAATGTTTTTATGCTTCTGGCTGTAAAGCTAATCCCCCTGGTTCTTTTACTATTTTAAAGAATTCTGTTCATTTGCCTCAAAAATTGAAATGATCATCAAAATTGGATGCCTCTTTTACATGGTCAAAAAAAAAAAGAAAATCCTTCGTGAATCCAGCAGTTCCTGTCAGGTGGGGGGGCTGGTGAGCATGAAGGACCCAAAATGCAGAGACGGTTCCAGGGCAAAGGGTTTAATGACTTAACAAAAAGCTCTGCAGAGCAGGAAAACAAAACTAAACTCACTGTGGACGGCAGAGAGAGACTGAAATACAAATAGCACTGACAAGACACGAGTACCGGGAGGCTGCGCTGTCCAACGTGGCAGGTCTGGAGGACGGCCGGGAGGCCGCGCAGTCCGGTGTGGCGGATGAGGCGGGTCTGGCATAAAGTCTGGGGCAAGCGTGCCCAAGTCTGGGTTCTGCCAGCCATTGCCTGGCGGGTCAGGCATGGAGTCGACTGAAGGGTCAGGCATGGAGTCGACTGAAGGGTCGGGTCAGTCGTCGAGCTCCGGCGGGTCGGGCCAGTCATCAGTGTTAGTCGAGTACATGGCCAAAACGGCAGGCGGGTCAGACATGGAGTCCAGGATTGACATGGTAAAGTCAGGGTCGGGCTGAGGTGCGTCCGGCACCCTCCTGAGAGCGAGGACGGGATGAGGTTTGTCCATCACCTTCTGGTCTGGCACCCTCCTGGAAGCAGGGACGGGTCGGGGTGCGTCTGACACCCTCCTGGGAGCAGGGACGGGTCGGGGTGCATCCAGGACCACCACTGGAAGAGGCTGTGGTGCGTCCAGGACCACCTCCGGAACAGGAAAGGGCTGGGGTGCGTCGGGAACCACCACCGGAACAGGAATGGGACGTTGAAGGGGACGGCGGCGGCGACGACAACCCCCTCATGGCAAGAGGGCTCCCCTCCATAGCAGGAGTGCAGAACTGGAGTAGGTCAAAATCCCAGTATGCCCTGGTCCTCTCTGCTTCCAGGCAGTAGGCCTCCAGTAACCGCATGTCCCGCTCTGTTGGGTCCAGGAAAATGTATAGCTGGTCCATTCTGTCTGGTAGGGAGAGCTGGTGACCAGAAGGACCCAAAAAGGAGAGACAGGAGACACACGGTTCCAGGACAAGGGGTTTAATGACAACAAAAAGCACTGCAGAGCAGGAAAACAAAACTAAACTCACTGGCAAACCATGAACATATGGCAGAAGAGAAGAGACAGTAATGGACCAGCACAAGAGGACGGCAGAGACAAAACTTAAATACAAACAGCACTGACAAGACACAGGTAAACATGATCAGGAGAAATTGAGACTAGGAAAGTAAAACTCCAAACCATGACATAACAGTAAACCATTCAAAATAAAACAGGAAACAGAACTCAAATCATGACAGTGACATAATGGAAAGCAAAAACCAATACAAGGAAACCGAAACCATGACAGTTCCTGAAAGTCTGCTATTTAAACAACAAATGTAAGAGCTTATTAGCATCTGCATGACTTCCTCTGTATGATTGTCTCTCAGCGTGCTTGAAAAGAAACACTGCAACAGAGGACGCAGCAAAACAAGCGCCTGTGCATGAATGACAGAAAATATCCTACAATAATTCATGCAAAAAAAGTTATTATGTTTTTTTTTTGTAGATTTTTAAAGCCTTAGTTAAATAAGGACAAAGAGATTCACATTGGCATAAGATGGGACTGTTTTGTGTGGAGTTGCAGGCTGCCTGTCATGTTACGCAGTGAGATGTAAAGCTAAAGCCATTAAAGCATGCTTTCAAAGAGCTATAGACTGCTATAGCCAGCTGTGACAATGTACTGGTCAAACTAATACATTTGTCTGCCTTCGGCATGCCATCTTGCATTATTTGTATGTACAAGCATGACATATTCAGTGAAGCAGTCAATGTACATTATATATTTACTTGTGTGTGTTACAGAAATTGCAGGATGTGGCATTGACCCATTTAAGAAACACGCTGTGGATGGAAAATGCTGTTTCCTTTTTTTTTTGTCCATTTAAATACTTTTGTTTTTCATAAGAAAACCATTTATCTTATTATTTTTTACTGAACAAGTAAACTACAGAATTTTTTTTCATAAAATATTTTGCTAACCAATAACAAAATCATTTGGCTTGTGTTGATACAGTTAGGTTTATTTGCCATGTAAATCTATATAGTCCTTGCATTTTTTTTGCCTCCTTTTCACATATCACATGGTGCTGTTGTCACCCCTCTGCCCTCTGCCAGTGCCTGTCCTAATAACTTGCCAACGCTTCAGAAGGAAGGATGATGGCATGCTTCATAGAGCCTGGGGCTCACAGGTCTGCTCCACTCTCAGCGGTAATACTATTGGCAGTTCATCCACGTTAAAGGATAAATGTTTCAGCATAAACACCCTGGAGCATTCAGGTTGTCACAAACACTCTCCTCCAGTCTTTACGCATGTGTAAGTGAGTCATAAAAATATTCTTTCTAAAGCTTTATCGTCATCTGTACTTGTAGGAAACAGTTTCTGGTGTTTTAGTAATTTGGTTTAGCTTGATGGCCAGAGTTTACTCCGAATTGTTCATGCAAGTTTAGATTATCTGCCAGGGGTACGGAGTGTACTATGCAAATTTATGAAATAAGTTTTGCTTTCCTTGCCCTTCTGCTGAAATTCTGCTGCACACCTTCAATTTCCTTTTAACAGAAAAAAAAATCAAATTGATTTTTGTTTATAGTCATAATTCAAGAAATACAACTTGTAGCAAAGCAAGGCATTGAGGCATATCCTTTTTAATAGAAAAAAAATATAATGCCTTGACAAACAGGAAAAAAAAACATTTATTGATCACTCTATTAGTGACATTAACTTGTGAGGAAATATTTTTAAAACTTGGTGAACATATCAGAGAGGCTTTTTTATTATTTCTTCTGATGCTACAAAAGCCTCTGGCACTCAAGCAAACCAGATTTTAGTAAGTAATTTTTTTTGGTTCAATGTTTACAAAAACCTGTTTTTAAAACCTCTAGCCTACCACTGATCACAAGTAATAAACTTTACTAAGAACAGCTTTTTGTTGTCACTTTTACTGAAGCTAAAATGTGTGTGGAGTGGGATGGAGGGTGAGTTTTCAAAGAAGCTGTTCAAAATTTTAATAAAGCTGATATAAGTGAAAAGGTGTTTTTTTATTTATTTTTATTTTTTTTTTTATTTGCTGGGTGGGTTCAACAAAATCTCTCTTTTTGTGCAGTTTTTTACTTGTAGAATTCTTTTAAGTTGTTCCGACAGTGGTAACAGACATTATTGGTCCACTTTGTATGAGGCCTGTAGTAAGAAATGGCTGATTAGACCTTTATGCTGCTAAGATTTTAACAAGGCTTTGACCTGGTTTTTAGGATTTCAATTTTTCACAGCAAAACCAAAATACATTAAGCTCTGCACTGGACTATACAACTAGAGCCACAGCTACTTTGTGCTGTTGTCACCTAATTTTTTAAACATTCATTTAGGGCCTCAATTATGGACTTTTGATGGTGTGTGCAAGACCAGTTTTATGGATCGACAGCTATACTCCCAAGTCTATGTATATAGTATTTATGAATCAACTTTATTGTTTAATTGAATAATCACAGCATCTTTGAAATCCATATCCACTCTTCCACACCTTGATTAAAATAATCCACCACAATGAGAAGTGTAGTTTAATTTTCAATCACAGGTTCATTTTTAGAATGCACTGGTATTTATTCTGAAGTGGAATATTCCAGCTGAGTTTATTGTGGCCACAGAAACAAGAATGTGTCACGATGTCCTTGCTGTTACTGTGCATATCTGACATTTCCCCTTAACTTACATTTTGGAGGCAGATTCACACCGACAGCAGACACAGGGACACAGCACTGCAGCGCATGGATTGTCAGTGAGCTCATAGCTTCTAGCACCCGTGGACCAACGTCAGTTACTTTAACTGCACATAGCGGTCAACCACTATGTGGGAAAAAGGTGTACGAGCACAAACACCTGCACACATCTCTTTTTCCAGATTGAAAAAGAAAATCCTGTCTGAAGACTCCATTAATAAAAGAATATGAAATCAGTGGGGGAGAAGAAGAAAGCACATCATTTGTTGTGTCTCATATTTATGCACAAATTCTTCATAGCAGAGTCCCATGTCCTTTGATGGAAACTGATGAGCTACAGAGACCACAGGGGCACTTGGTAAGGCAGAATTTCACCATTCTTGTAATAAAATTATAAAGTTTCTGTAAAAAAAAAACAAAACAGATATAGTAAAGTTGGACTATATTTAATAATAAATAAGTAGTAAGTAAGTACAAACTGGTAAAGTTTAAAGAATCACGAAAAGCTATTTCCTCTTTTCTTTTTTAGCGGGTCATCACACATATTTACATTGTAATTGTTTTATTTTTGCTTCAGTCAATTGATTAGCAAGTTTTAAAATCCAACATAGTTTTCAACAAAATTGACATTTTTAAAAGACAGTTAAATACCGTTTTATTGCACATTTGTTATTTATAGTAAGCGACTTTTCATTGGAAACATGTTGTTCTCCCTTGACCAGGAGAAGATGTAAAACTAGAAGATTGGGCCATCCCTAATTAAGTGCTGGCAGTAATAGATGCCCCATTGCGTTTGTGATGATTTATCACCACAATTGGATCCACATTTCGAAGGGACCTGGAGGCCTGCAGGGTGGCTCAAGCAGATGTCAAAACCTCTCAGTAAACATGACAGAATGATTAGACTTGTCACAGACAAAACAGTCTGTGGTTCGAGGAGCTGCTGTTAGCCCCGTGTCTCCTTTTAAATTCCTTTTTATTTTCTTAAGCTGTCTTTATACAATGACCAAAAATATAAATGCAACACTTTTGTTATTGCTCCCATTTTTTATGAACTCAAAGATGTGAAACATTTTCCACATACAAAAAATAACCAGTTCTCTGAAATATTGTTCACAGATCTGTCTAAATCTGTGATAGTGAGCACTTCTCCTTTGCCAAGACAATCCATCCCACCTCACAGGTGTGCCTATCAAGATGCTGATTAGACAGCATGATTATTGCACAGGTGTGCCTTAGACTGGCCAAAAGTGTTGCGTTTATATTTTTGGTCAGTGTATAAATTTTCTTGTTTAAAAAAATCATTTCTACAGTCTGACTGTACTTTCAAATGAAATTCATTTGGTTTACATATTTATGTAAAACAAAAAAAGGCAGGAAAGACTTTTATTTCTGAATATGGGATCTGCTTTAGAAACAGATGGTGCACGGTGAAGCGTACGCTCTCCCTTTAAACTCACCTGAGTCTACTTTTCTATTTAAAGCAACCAGAGCTAAGCGCAGATGTCCTTACATGGACATACAAACGCATCAACACACTTATCCAGGAATATAGTTATGAACAAAGAGTGTGCTATGTCGCTTGTGTGCTTAAAAGAGTGCAGCATGGAAAGAATATGAACCTGGAAATTCACTTTGATGAAGAATCAAAGTGACATGTTTTGTGGAAACCTTTTAAAAATGAAAAAATCTAGTCTTTTGGGCCTTTTTTTTTTTTTGCTGACTAAAAAATTAATCCATCATTACCTAAAATAAATTACTTTTTCACCACTGGTTTGATCATATGAGCAACTGCTGTGATAAAGTCCAACCCAAATACCAGCCTATGGTTTAAATACTTGTTGGTCTGCGTAACGAGTTTTAAAGAGGTTCTGCTCAAGTCACAAGTCACTCATTCTGTAAGAGTCAATACTCAATCCAACATTTTAGTCAGGTATCAGACAAAATGTGCAGACAAAATTTACCTTAGGACTGCCAAAATGATCTATTTAACTTTATTAATGGAAATTAAATCAAGCAGTTTAGTGTTTCTAGAAACCTGCTTTAAAACTTACAACCTGCTACTAGATCTTTTGACGATGGAAAAGGCTTTTATTCTGAAAAAACCTAACTCAAAATAAAGGAGTTCTAAAGGTGTAACACACTCAACCAAACAGGTTTAGTAAAAATGTGCATTTGCACAACATTTGTCTTTTGCATATTTAATTGTAGTGCACCAGTGTATTATTGAAAAACACCACAAAACTGTTTTTTAAACAAATGTTATAAAAAAAATGTGATTGCACTTGAACTCAAGGGATTTTTAGAAATGTCAAAAATGTAACAATCACATTTTTCTATGAAACATTATGATTAAATACACATTTAAATGAATATATTAATGAATTAGAGTTTAATTATAGACTGATATTTTGTTGTTGTTTTACATGTAAAGTTAGGGATTACAAATATCTTCTTTTTTACTCAGACTCAATCGGTTTTCATTGATCTCAGCAGAACTTTCTTTTACTAGCTCTAAGAAATTATAGCTTTACGATAATGAGAGGTCTAATGTAATATGAATGATTTTTTGAAAAAATTACAGTAAAGCTAAGTTCTTTTAAATAAAACATAGTGAGCAATACAGCTCATAATGATTTAGACAGTATGTGTGTAAGCATTTATAGAGATTGTCTTCTATGTATTTTAAATCTGTTTTATTCCAATATTTTGATCATTTTAAAGTTGTTTATTTTTACTATCGCGTCATGCAAATAATGCAATTTCTGTACCCCAATTCTATATTTAGCTGTCTGCTAATTCAATGTTTGATCATATCAGCAACTGCTGTGATAAAGTCCAACCATCTGGTGTTTGTAAGTGAACTGGAAAAAACAAAGTATTCTATTAAAATCTCTCTTTGCTCTACGCTTGATTTCCAGTACATGTGGAGCTTGACCTTTAGCATAAAATGCAACTGTGTGTTTTATTTTTTCCTCTTGATTCTCCTGACAGATCACTTTCTAACAACCCAGGCCCTTGAACCACCTGTGTCCAGTGAGCTATTCTAATTGCAACGGCACAATGTGTCCTGGAAGAGGCATAAATAGAAATGAAACGTTAAGTGCAGTAAAGATTTATATACCATTTGTTTTAGCCAATGTACATTCATGACAAAGAACTTTTTATGTCATTATTACCTCTAAATTAAAAACTAAGAGTGTAAGCTGCAATAAAACATGAGAGTATTGATAAATAAAAAATAATACTGCAAACTAATTTCTGTATTTTCCTGAAAATGTGTATGATTAAAAAAAAAAGACCAAATGTCGCTGAAACTGGCTGATGTTGTGGTGTCTTGGCCTAATCCATGCATTTGGAAAATACTGCACCATTTGCTTTAATGTGCAAACATGCTCTTTTAGTACAGCGACCAATTGATTACAAATTAGGCAGGCAGCCCCAGAATTAGTTAGAATTTACAATTAATAAAGATATACTTGCCTTTCCCCTATTTGCTATTCCTTTGGTCAGTGTCCCACTTTTGGCAACCCAGAGATTACTGCAAATCAGGCCAAATGGAATAAAGTGGGGTCCAGTGTCATACCCAAGAACATTTCAGCACATAAGTCTGCAGGACAGGAACCAAACATTTGATCTTTAATCAGAGGATGTCTGCTAATTTGTGAAGGTAGTCATGTTTCTTTACACTGCTGTGGGCTTCAGGAACATCTTGATTTATGAAAATTTATAGGTTGCATCTTTAGATCTTTAAGACCTTTTTGGAGCAGTTAATTCTAGTGGTAAAACTTTGCTTTAAACTTATTTTTTTCCTAAGACACTAGAGCAAAGTATTTTTGAAGACCCACTTCGATCATCTTTTCAGTTATTTTCAAAGTGTTCAGTGGTCTTTGAATTATGATTGTGCCATTTCTAGCTAAAATCAATAAACCTCAATAAAGCTGTTTTCTAGAGCATAGTTTCTGTAGTTGTGAAACAACTGAGTTGTGGGCGGGACTTTTGTCGTGAAGTAAGCCAGTCCCCATTTTCTATCATCCATGTGCTTACATCTATTTCTCCCACTGATTAAAACACCATTTTCATCAGAGTGGACCAAAAAAAAAAAGTTTATTTGTATGTCTCTTTTATTTTGTTTTGCACTCCTTAAAGTCATGTGGAAGAAAATAATGTTTCCAAATAAATTTATTACAACTAGCTAAGGAAAATCCCCGGCCACAGCAGCATTCAGTTTTTGAGGTGCACTAAAACTCAGTTCTGAGTTTGTATTTCTTTTGGAAAAGAGTAAAGTGTAATAGGGGGAACAATTTCAATCATTCTGTTATATCCAGCTACATTCTCAACACAATCAAGAGGAATAAAGGAAACAGTTTGTCTGAAAACACACTTGTAAAGCTTTTATATATATATTTTTTGCTCTCAGTGTAAAAGGACAAAAAACAGTTATTATGTGATAACAAAGGATCTTCAATAAGATATACCAGCCTGGATGTTAATGAACAAAAAAGTAATTAACTCATGAATGGCAGCCAATTAAAATAAAAAATAAAAACAGGAGAAGACTAATTAACAGTGACAACAGGAGCTGGGATACAAAGAAATCCTGAAAAGTAAAGCTGAGAGGAATGCAGAGGAGAAACTGACAGATAAACAGCAGTTTATTCACTCTAAAAAGAAAAAAGTTGATCCAACCTAATTGAATCACTTCAATTGGTAACACCTAATTAAATTAAGTTTATTCAACCTAAATTTTAATGTCTATCCAAATCAATATGATACGTTGAACCAACTTAATTGAATTACTTCAATTGGTAACACTTAATTGAATTAAGTTTATTCAACTAAAATTTTTCTGTTTATCCAACTTAAATTGATAAGTTGATCTAACTAAAATGAATTACTTCAGTTGGTAACACCTAATTGAATTAAGTTTATTCAACTTAATTTTTTATGTCGATCCAACTTAATTTGAAATGTTGTTTTAACTTACAAAAAACTATTTCAATTTTGTTTATACAATTATATTTGACAAGGTATTACAAAGTTTCCACCTCTGGGCCTGTTAATTTTCATATCAATGACATGAATGACCCAGTAATGTTTTGCGTTACAAGCCAAGAGCTCACATGTCGCAAGTTCTGTCTTTAATGTTTGGGACTTAGGGTATTTTACAGCACAAGGGGGTTGGTCATCATCCTCTACCAAACTCTAACTCATGGTGCAGAAATAAATAAACATAACAGTTTAAATTACTAGTTCAAACAGAGTAAAACAGCTGGACAACAAAACCCATGGACAAAAACTCACAAATAAACCACAATCTGCCAAGATAGGCAAAGAAAATGGTATCCCACAATTCCTTGCACTGCCTCACGTTATGACATCATTATGCATCGACAGGTTCACACCAAAGTTACATCAACTTAATTGAATTAAGTTGATTGAAAGTATAATAACTATGTCAGACAACTACGTGTTATTTTTAAGTTGAATGAACTCAAAAAAATGATTTATATTCACCAAACTAAATAATTAAGTTAGAACAACGTAAAAAAGTACATCTTTTCAACTACAGCCCAAATACTCTTTTTAGAGTGTTGGAGAATAATATAGAAAATCTATTATCAGTTCTTGTTTGAAAGTCACTACTGTTTGAAAGTCCTACCTATGTATAACTTTCTCTTCTGTAAAAAAAAAAAAAAAATCCAAAGAAACACCATGTTTCAGATAAATACAATATTTTGGGAAAAATATTATATTCAAAGTTTGTTTTTATGCATTTAAATAACAAACAAAAAACTGTTGTTCACACGTTCCAAACTCTTAGCACACTAGGAATGTTAATCCTTGTAAAAATAAAATATTCTGAATTTTTCAATAAAATACATGTAAAACATTACAAAAATGATGCTAAATTGTTTGAAAAACAAAAGTAATGTCTGAGAATAGAATGAAATGTTAAAAAAACTAAATGTAATAAAAACAGGAAGCCACTACCTTTTTTGACAAGTAATTTTTAAAAAATCCATCTTCAATATTTGCTTTCTAATAAAAGCTTGAAAATAAGTATAGAGAATATTTAGTATCTGTTTGTTTGGTTTTGTAACATTTCATTTTAATTTCTGGAAATCACTTTAGTTTCTGAAATGTTTTATTATCCTTTCACTTCATTTTTTAGAGTTGTGTTTTGGTTACTGGAATATTGTTTTTAATATTAAAACATTAATCGTTTTTTGTGGGGGGTTTTTTGTGTCCCTTTTTTTTTCGTTACGAACTTCAAATTTTTTTTTTTGCATCAAGTGATTTTTTGATGTGATTTGGACTTCAGGGCAACCATACTTTAGGACTGTGAGGGTTTAGTGTCCATAAAAGGAAGTCATTCCAGACAGGAGAGGATTAGAAACACAGTCATCAGTGTCAAAATCTTCCCAGATGTGGTCGTGGGAAAGTTGCACGTAAACAGGATGTAGGCGATATTGTACAGATAAACAGACAAACTGCCTGTTTATTTGTTTTAGCTTAAAGTCTACATATAAGGAAACCTTTTTTTTACATCTACAAGGACCACAGAATTTCCTTTTTAATCAATGAGTTGTGTGCATTAGTAGCACACGTTTGCAGCACACAACTGACTAAGAGCTATAGAAGTAATATTATAGAATATATGACTACAAATAATATAATCAAATTTTCTCCAATATTTTAAGTTTTGTCAAAATTAGGAATTTTTGTTAAAAAATAGATGTGACAAACTCTGTTCTATCAATTAAAAAGGTACTGCAAATGTACTTTTCTTCAAAGTTTGTGTGCTCATCTTTGATGTGAGAGTGAAACAAGTTATATAATCTCAACTTTGCATGTGTGTATCAATATGTGTCACAAAGCAAGCACAAAAAAAAGGGCTTGCCTTTTTGCATTACTGTCTGTCTCTCTGTGGGGCTCAACCTAACAGTGTGACCAGATTGTGTCACCAACGACAGTGAGCTTTAACATGTGCTGACAGCTAATCAATAACAAATAGAGTTTTTCAGCTTTTAGAGGGAACTATTTATAACAGACTGCACCATCACTCTCTTGATCAAATCAGATATTTCCATGGCAAGTACTGCACAATTTTGCTTCAAAAAGAGCACATGCATGAGTTTGTTTCTCTCCCATTTTAGACGGATCCAAATTAGATGGAATGGAAGAAATGTTTTTGGCATATTTTAAAAAATTGAAGGTTCCGGTTCCTATATTTTGCTCAATTACATATTTTGGGAACTGGAATAGAGCTTCAGAGAGAATATCATTTTGATTACTAAACTTTTTTGTCGTTTTATTCCAAACTTGTCTATTATCTGCATTTATTTCAACAGTAAGAGAGAGGCAAAGCATGGGCGGGCCCAAGGTTCTATGGGAACAAACAGCTTCAGCTGTTCTCAAATTAGAAGCAGCTAATTTCCAGTCCAATTTTGTGATTCTAGTATGGCCATAGTGGTCTACTTGTTTCTGACAATGCAAACATTTAGTCTTTCTTTGTTTTTTGTTTTCGTGACATTAAAAAGGGGTTTTGTGGGTTTTTTGGTAGAAATGTGTGGTCTTTAAGACCCACTCCTATAAAACATGTTTTTGGTATTTTTAGCTTGTTCATGAGGCATTTTTCTGATGACGGAAGACAAAGAATATTAGGCTTAAAATTGAATTTCCTTTATTTAAACTGTTGTGAATCAGGAGCTAATGAAAAAAAAAATGCTGTTTGAAAAAGCTTGCAGCAGTAGTATAGAAAGTACAATCGTCAGACCACAAGCTCCCTGTTCAGTTTCATACTGATGCATTCATTCCCTTGCATTAACATCTCCATTTTCTTCTTCTTGTCTTAGCTGGCATCTGGCATAGCTCCAATATTGCTCACTATTTTTGTTGCACCAGTAACATTAAAGTGTGGGTGACATGGCCTATTTTAATAAGCCAATATATAGTAAATAGTCTCTATTTCATGTTGCGATTGTTTTTAATATTTTTCGAAAAAGAATAAATAACGAAAAACGCGATATAAACAACGAGGACGGCCGCCGGCTTCACGCATTCCGCCGAATTCGCGCCGCCCTGTTTGTGACGTAACGAAAGGCAGACAACATGGCTAGCACCGATAGCGAAGCACAGAGTGATGCTACCGTCTTCCAGCCAAGACCACTTAAATTTGTTTTTTTTTATCGTCTTCTCACAACTGAGGTCGTGACCACGCTCAATAATGACGATGCCCGCATTATTGATCGCAAACTCTTCAGATTTGTTTGTGAAAGTTTAGCGTGTCCCCAGTTTTGGTCTCTAGGGGATCCGTCACGCTGACCACGTGGTACAGACAGAGCCAATCAGAGCCGTCGACGCATCCGAAAGCAACTAAAACGTCCCGTCATTGGTCAATTAGGCCGGGTAGACGAGAGATAGCCGCGACCATAGAGGAAGCGATCCGCAGAGAAATATAGAAAATAAAGCTAAAATTCGCCGATTTAAGACAATTTTTTCATCCGGAAAGCGATTTGTCCATAGAGATCAGGTCTTTATTTCCAGGAAAGTACGTTCGGTTTGCTCAAAAACCCGGATTTCCGGGAATTCCCGGAAGACTTTCATCACTGAACGTTAAACTCACTCTCTTTTGTAATAAATACATTATGTAATAAACGTTAAACTCACTCTCTTTTGTGCCAGCCTTTCGGTCACAGATTTTCTCTTTTTGTACTGGCTCCTGCCAGTGCTGGTACTGGGCGTTTCTGTTTTTCGGACGTGCGCTGAACTTGTTTTGTCCATTGTTTCAGCAGCGTTTCTTGTTTTGGGAATTTATACACAGATACACTTTCACTAGATGTATTGCTACATCCAGCTGCCACACAACGACTTGGCATGTTGATGATTAACAGAGAATTAACGAGAATTAACGATGATTAACGAGAGAAACGAAGATCCCTGGTTTCATGCTGTCGAGCGGTGCTGTACAGTCTCAGTCCTTAGCGGCCTAGCATCAAATGTATGTCTAACAGATTTTTTTTGCGAACTAGTACAGAAACGTTAAAGGGAGACGTGTCAAAGCCTGCACACACTGGAGGGGCTGTAAGCTAGAGGGAGAGCATGTAACAGATGGGATGAGCAGAGGTGGGAAGCGTCTGACGCTGCTGCAAACAGTCCCAGCCCCCAACTTCAGAGGAATTTCTGATTAACTCCTGTTGCTCTGCAGAAACTACAGTATGTCCTAGAAAACGACACAGGTTTTTTTAGATTTTGCCTAAAAATGGGATAACCATAATTGAAAGACCATCTGGAACACTTTCAAAATAAATCAAAAAATGATTGGAGTGGGTCTTTAAACTGGTAGAGTAAAATGATCCAACCTTAACCCTTGTGCTATACAAGGCATTTTAACACTGGGAGTAGGGTCATCTAGACCCCACACAAGACTTTTTTATGATCTTCGCTGATGTCCATGGATTGCATGAAATCCTCTTCACCTTTATCCACCTTTGTCATGGTAGGGATAACACGTCAGTGAATAAGATCGGGTCATCTGGACCCCATAGGATAGCACAAGGGTTAAACAACCTTGAATAAGGATATTTTCTGCCTTATTTCACACACATGTTATGTCTCTGGTCAGCTTTATTATGTTACAGCTGTACTTTATGCACATTTTTATGCACCATATTTATTTTTTCTACATTTGTGTCATACTTCTTAGTCTGTTGAAACACTTTGTTTGTCCCAACTCTTAGCTAATTTTTTGGAAAGACCACAAATACAAAGTATTTAACTGAGATACTGAAAAGGCATAAACTACTACATTCATCGTAGGATTTAAAAAATTAAATGTATACCAGAAAAAAAAGAAAAAAACATGCAAACTCCACACAGAGTTAGAACCCAGTTAGGATTTGAACCAGGACACTCTTGTTAAAAGGCAATGTGTGATGAAGTAGCGTCACAGGTTGCAGGACAACGTCAGAACAGCCTCAGTTGTTTGTCCCTTTTCTCCCAGCCCAGTAGAACTATATAGTTTCCACGGACATGAATTTAAAATAGACGGATAAAACTAAACAAGTGCTTGAATAGGAGTGGGTAGGAGAACATTTCTTGTATGGTCCTTTTCTGTCTAATTGATTTAGTCTCAAACTTAATTCTGTATTTCATTTGTTACAATCTTGTAATATTAAAGAATCGTCCAGGTTGCAAGGTAGGAATTTCTTTTAAAGAAATGTGTGGTGAATTGGCCTGTGGGAGGGGCTAAGCCTTTATAAGGGGTGAACTTTTCCAAGCAGGGAGAAAGCCGTCTTGGTTGCAGATGAGGCAACAAGTCGTATTCTTTCTTTGATTTATGTGTTAATGCAGTGTTTTTCAACTAGTGTGCCGTGGAAGATGGTCAAGTGTGCCGTGGGAAATTGCCCTGATTAACTGATCTAAAAACATTTACCATCTCCAGGAAATCAGCTCTTTTTTCATCCAAACAGGCCCTGATAAAACACTGAGTAGTTAGGAATATAAAAGATCATAAAATAATTTTTTCTTTGTGTTTATTTAATTCTATTAAAGACATTTTGATAAGAATGACGGTACCGCAATTTATCTACAACTAATCACATGTCATTAGTCTGACCAATCAGAAGTGGTTAAAGTCTTCTCTTCCTTGTTCTGATTTAGCTCAAAAAGTCGCTCAGTTCTAACAAAAATACCAGCTAAAGCTCGTCTTTAGTGGTGTAGCTTTCCATAGAATCCGGTATCAGACCGTGGAACAAGAGAACAAAACAATGAAGCTCAGAGACGCTAGTCTTTCTGCCCTTTTATGTCCGATTTCACACATCTCCCATGATGCATTGTCTTAAAGGGACAGCGTCTCAGCGTACAATGAGTCATCCTCGTTATACGTCTTGAAACCAAAAAGAACACACATCAAACAGGTTTTTAATTTTCGAACGTAAATTTTATTTCATCTCTTAGAAAAAACACCTGCAACGTCCTGCTTTTTCTGCCACAATTATCACACAAATGCACGGGAGATTGCGGGGGGGGGGTCTGACCGTCAATACAGACAATGAGTTTCTGCTTTTTTTCTTTTTTTTTTCTCGATGCCGGTGTGCCGCAGGATTTTTGTCAAGGTTAAAGTGTGCCGTGGCTCAAAAAAGGTTGTAAAAACACTGTGTCAATCTTATCTAGTCTTATCTAGTTACACTGCCCCCCCCCCGTAGCTCTTCCTTCCTTCTTCTGTCCCCATCAATCAAGGTTGCAGACACTGTCGTGTCACCCTGTTTCACTTAACAAGTGACCCCATCTAATTAGTAGGTGCACTAAGCCATGAATTTTTCTTGTCTGACACCTGCAGTGATGAGTCTTGACATGAGTTTGTCCAATCAGAGCTATTCGGGCAGCCAGATGTACGTTTGCTCTTTAATGACCTATTCAGTAACTCAAATTTGGGGTGGGGAAAAGTCATTTGGATGTAATTGCCCGAAATGCTGTCAGATTCAAAGAATGACCCACTTCTGAACAGAATTCCCAAATCGTACAGCGAACATGTTACATTAATAACTGAGACATGATTGTTTGCTGTCCACACAGCGCAGCAGTTTTTTCTTAATAAAGCAACATCATTTCTCATTATAAGGTTGCCAGGAAACAATTAAAGTACAATGAAATGACAAATTACATTTGCTCCACTTCTTTCTGTGAAGAGTTTTTAATACAGCTTGTGTGCTCATAATCTAAAAATGGATTCCTTCTCAGAAAAACAAAACAAGGAAAAAGGATTTTTATGGAGGATGACAGATTATCCATGACACTTGTTCATATTTTTACATCAGTTTGCAATGTCTTCCAGATAATCATTTGTCTAAATGAAGCCCAGTTTTTCTTGATTGGTAGTCGTCTAGTTGTCACGGCTAAACCAACAGGACGGCTGGGCATCAAGCATTAATCCAATCATCACTCACACTGCCTGCCTAATAAAATGGCTCAGACTGATCATGAAGCATGCCACTGCTGTGCATGCTTCATCCCAGAAGTGACATAATATACATTACATAAGTTACACAAGAGTTTGTCATGGATTTGTTTGTTTTCAGTATCTGCAGGGTAACATTTCTCTGAAGTCTAACCGCTTGGACAGCACATTCAACAGGAAGCATCACACTTTTCAAAATAAAACAGTTGGTGTTTCACAGAATTTAATTGAAAACCTGCACGGAGCATGGAAGGGCTATACAGGTACACCATTTACCATTTAGCCAGAGAATTACTGCTAAAGTGATTCCACTTCGCAACTTGAATCAACTTCTAAATCAGCACAATTCATTTCATATTGATTTATTTTTCACTTTTCTATACTTGATCAATGTCTGGTTTGGTTTTAAAAACACACACGATTTAAACTGAATAAAAGTAAAACTATAATGAATAAAAGCTGTTAATTTTGCTAGAATTAAAAATAATAATAATAATTTTTTTGAATAATCTGAATAATCCATATCTGACTTTCTATAGGATCAACTCAGTTATTTATTTTTTCTTTTGAATCAAAGCTATAAGTGTGCAGATTTGACTGGAGTGGTTTGGATGAGAATAAGCCCCTTCAAGACTGAGGGTTGCACTCTAATTAAAAAGAAAAGGGGAATGTGGAATGAGAGACTTTCCCAGATAAAGGATTTTAGGCATCTGGACAGTAAGAAAATAAAAAGTAACACAAATTGATGTGTCATCTATCATAATATGTTGTGGTGAATGCAGTTAGTAGGTGGTAAATGATACCATCACACACATGGAAAATGGCTGTCTTTGCAGAGAAGTTTGGGTCCAGGAAATTCAGATATTATGCTAGACATGGTTATTATGTGGTAAACATTTGGATCCTACATTGAGTTTTTCTTCAGCTCCTGAACCGACAAAAGAAATTTGTGTCATCACCACAACAAGGTAGTGGTCTCACAGTTTTCCCAGCTGTTAAGTCAAATTGTGAGCCTCATGTGCATCATGGAAGCACATAAAGTGGCCAGTCTGGATTAAACACCCTTTTTTATGCAAAAGTCAAACTCAACTACTGAAACAATGTAAAAAAATTAAATAAAAAAAAAGGGAAAAAGCTGGACTTTTAAAGAAAGCTTTAAAGAAATAAAACACGACATTTTAAGACAAATATTAAAAATAGCAAGATTCTAATCAAATTCCATATTCAAATGTTTCTTATTTTTTCAGGAACACATGAAAGTGTTTTTGTTTAAACAGTTTGAAAAAGCAGAAAATGACAAAGTGTATCAAAGAAGATCCTAATATGTTTCTACACAACTTGTCCTTTTACAAGTTGATTCAAGATGATCTTGTCAGTCCAAAAATAACCTAATCTGCAATATTACAGGCTTTCCTTTAGTGTGTGTGTTTGTTTGGGTCCATCCAAAAGTAGTTTATTTTGTTGCACCTGCACAGTTTTCTGAACTTTCTGCTGAGTGTGTGTCTTAAAAATAGCCTCGTCATTATTTCTTGTCAGCTGCACCTGTGATAGGGTCACACAGCTGAAATGAAACCATGTAAAAACATCTCAACGCAGCATTTTTAAACAAATGATGTCTCCTTCTTGACCCATAGTTTCACACTCTGATGACCCTCATAGAGCTTTTTCTTTGAAAAAAAATCACACTTCTGATAGAAGAATTCGTTTTTTTATTGCCAATTATTAAAGTCAAATATGTCCAAAAACTAAAAAAAAAGCAAAGACAGCATTATTGGGCTAAAGACTTACATTTAAACGGTTTAAAGTTTTGAATAATGCCTACATTTGGAGTGAATGTTTTACTCTGTTAGTCAAGAAACTCGCAGCAGATTATTTTTATGTGCTCCAAAAAGGTTTCTAAATGTACACACATCTGCCCACGAAAAGGCACCAAGACTCCGAGATTTGTGACTTTCATTAACAGGCAATGCTGTTGAGCAAAGCAGGCAAAGCTGCTTCTAAACCAAGAAAGATTGATACGCACGATGGGGTTTCATAGTTTCTGTTTACAATTTCTGTGCGGCACTACTGCTTTCACACTGACATTGGTGGCTCATTTTGTTTTTTAATAAAATGGCTCATGCACAATAATGGTATGAACGGATCCACGTGGACTTTTGAATAATCCCATCAAAGAAATGATTTGAAGAAAAAAGGACTTAATAATACAAATGAAGTAGAAAAGTTTAACTTTTTATGTATAAAGGTCAAGCTTTAGAACTGAAAAATGGATTAAAAATAACTGAAAACAATTGTTCCTTCTAATTAGGGAATGTATGCTGGACAATTAAACTAACTTAAAAACAATTTGGAGGAATAAGTCAGCAAAACATACTGTAGTTACCCTACTTCACTGTTTAAGACAAAGCCCATTCAAATGCTCTGGATTTGTTTGCTTGGCTGTAGGCAGCGTTTTTCCTCTGCCATCAGATGCGACATAGCTCCAGGTGTGTTCCTGAAGGTGGTGTGCAAAGCAAACCTTTTCCCAACAAGGACAACTGTCCTATGGGCTTAAATTCATTGGCAAGAGTCTGTGGAGTAATGTTTGTTTCCCAAAGGAATAAGATTTCATCAATAATATGGCATTAATTTAGAGTAATTAAAACAAATAAAAATGGGTTAGAGATCAACTGTGATCTGTTTGTACTTAGAGCCTCCAGAATGTCTTTCAGAATGCATCTGTTCATAGATGGGCAATACTTTCTTTTTTTAATCTAAAATTTTGTAATGATTTTGGCTTTAAAGTGCACAATTCAATCCAGAATCCAGAAAAGTAAAGTAAGGTTTCACTGGGAGGTAATTTCTGTGTTTCAAACTTTATTCTAATCACTTACCGTGATTTCCTGATTATAAGACGCTACTTTTGTCACACGCTTTCAACCCTGCAGCTTATTCAATGATGCGTCTTTTTTTTTTTAGGCATTTTTTCTAACAACCGCCAGGGGCGCTCGAGCAGAAAAGGAAGGAGTGAGACAGGGGGAATACAGCATATGTGTTGAGGAAGACGCAAGTTTAACGTAAATTCCTGCTTTGTGAATGAATAGCACGAACAGACCCTCATCATGGAAAATGCAAGAAGAAATGCAGATGACGCAGCTTTCAAGTTAAAAGAAATTGTTAAAAGCAGTGTGAAATATCCACCATCACCAAGGGGTTTGGAAGAGCCGGTCTGCTGCGTGACGGAGAGAACAGCGCAAGATCAGGAGAGAATTTGCCTCAGGATGAGAGTGACACTGACAGTGACAACGAAGGAGACACTGAGAGAGTGTGGTGAAGAATATCTGATGCTATTCCAATCAGACACTGGTTGGAAGACTTGCATGGATTCAGTGCACAGGATGAAGAAAGCTCTCAGTGACTTTTACATTTATATTTTTTTAACCAGCCCTGTTAGTGCTGTTACTACCATACTACTGCCGTGTTACTGCCGTGTCACAGGCACTGTTTGGAAAGAAAAGCTCAGGTATATCATTCAAACTTTGAAAACTCTTTCCGTGTACCGTCTTTCTTTGTAAATACATCATGTGTTGAAACTTTCCTGCGATTACTTTTTTTCTTTCTGACGGTGGTTGGAAAATGCAGGGAAGATCGGATCTTCCTGCGGGGTTCACGTCCCTGTTGGGACCCTCAGAGCCTCCAGCGTGGGTTAATAAAGAAAGAATCATTCACCGTTCTTCTGGGAAACCTTCTTTTATTACAGTTCTCCTTCACTCTGTATATCAAACATGAATGCACACCCCCAACACACTTCTGCTGCACGCACTCCCTCCTCTTTCTTTCGCACACGGTTTCAGCACATACACATCCTCATTCTACAACACGTTTCAATGTGGGCACATGTGTCTTACAGACAGGTGCGGCTTATGTATGTACAAAATGGCTTATCCTTTAAAAATGTAATGGGTGCTGCTTAAGATCAGGTGCACTCTGTAGTCTGGAAATTACGGTACATTTTTAGATCACAACTATTAGGAATATTATTACGAAGTGTTTCAAAGAGGGGCATAATTCTGATGTTTCAGTTCACGCTGGGAGAGACCGGCGAGGCTGCTGAAGGATTTCGTCAAACCTCATTATGGTATTTTCAGTTTGTTGGAAAAAAAAAAAAAAAGTCTCTTATATTAATGTCAGCAGCTGCTATAAAACCCAATCAGCCTGTCTGGAAAAAATACATTTGTAATTGTGAAAAGTCTAAATTCCTGTCATAGAAAATTGCTCCTTATAAAAAGAAGATGAAACATTCAGGTTTTGGAATGATCTCTCAGCCTATCCATATTAGGTTTACCTGCGAAAAAAAAAAAAAAAATATAAAATATATATATATATATATATATATATATATATATATATATATATATATATATAAACTGAATAAAATAAAAAAATTTTATTTTATTTTATGAATTTTTTGAATTTTGCATTTTGAACATAAAAAATGTATATATTCAATTGGAACTAAATTGGATAAAAATATATGTTGAACAGAATTTTGTTTTGGTTTCGACTAAAAGTGCCCTTGACATCCCCTGAAATCACTGTTAAAAATCAATTATTGCAAAATTAATTAAAGCAATTGAACTTAAAAAAGGTAACTTGATTCAGTTGAGGCAAAAAAAACTTGCGTAAGAATTTCTAACACATGTCAGGAAATTCAGATTCAAATTCTGTTATAGTTTATGATTAGAAAAATATATTAAAAAAAAACATGATTGGAAAACAATGCACATGAGAATTGTTTGAGTGAAACATTAATAGTTTAGATACAATTCTTTAAATATATGTTTGCCGCTGGAAAAGCCAAAAAATCTAAATAGTAATATTTGATGTAACTGACCTGCTCATACCTGATAAATACTTCATCCATCTATCTTCCCCCAGCTTATCTGAGACAGCAGTCTAAGCATGAATACTTGCATAAAATATTTTTAAGAGACTAAAACTAAATAATCTTAAAGTCAAATCCTTAATTGGATAAAGATAAATATTCTGCTTGTGAACCTGAAATACAATACTGTTTTTCATTAAAGCTTTTGATCTGTTCAGTAGCCAACTGCTAAGCGGAGAGCTAATTGCTGCTTAACCATATGGACTCCTGCTAACATGTGATAGAACAGATGAGTGGAAACACACTGTGCACCAAGCGCAAGCTTCTAATTAAAAACTAACTAACTAACTTGCTCTTATTAAACTAATTATTAATCTTTTACTCATTAAGAGAAATAAACTGCACAGCTTTTTTGGGTGGGAGTCCAGATCAAAAGGTGATTGCAATTCAGACAAAACTGCAGGGATTATTTGCAAGGCTTTCAAATGGTGAGTAGAAAAAAAGTAGAACAGAGCACATAAACCTCAAAAGAAATTTCTTATTGCAGTTATATAAAATAGATATTACAATACACAGAAATTGCTGAAGTACCCATATCTATCTATATATAAAAAAAAAAAACGCCCCTCTCACCCTCCGCGGGTGGTTTCTCCTCCAAGCTCGGGTCCTCTACCAGAGGCCTGGGAGCTTGAGGGTCCTACGCAGTATCTTAGCTGTTCCTAGCACTGCGCTTTTCTGGACTGAGAGGTCTGAGGTCTTTCCAGGTATCTGTTGTAGCCACTCCTCAAGCTTGGGGGTTACTGCCCCGAGTGCTCCAATTACCACAGGCACCAGCGTCACCTTCACTTTCCAGGCTTTCTCCAGTTCTTCTCTGAGTCCCTGGTATTTCTCCAGTTTCTCATGTTCCTTCTTCCTGATGTTCCCATCGCTTGGCACTGCCACATCCACCACAACGGCTTTCCTCTGTTCTTTATCCACCACTACGATGTCTGGTTGGTTCGCCATTACCATCCTATCAGTCTGGATCTGGAAGTCCCACAGGATCTTTGCCCTCTCATTCTCTACCACCTTCGGAGGTGTTTCCCATTTTGACCTTGGGGTTTCCAGTCCATATTCTGCACACATGTTCCTGTATATTATTCCAGCCACTTGATTGTGCCGCTCCATGTATGCTTTACCTGCCAGCATCTTACATCCTGCAGTTATGTGCTGGATTGTTTCAGGCGCCTCTTTGCACAGCCTACACCTTGGGTCTTGTCTGGTGTGGTAGATCTGAGCCTCTATTGCTCTGGTGCTCAGGGCTTGTTCCTGAGCTGCCAGGATGAGCGCTTCAGTGCTGTCTTGTAGGCCAGCCCTTTCTAGCCATTGGTAGGACTTCTTGATATCAGCCACTTCAGTTATGGTCCGGTGGTACATCCCATGGAGGGGTTTGTCCTCCCATGAGGATCTGTCCTCCAGCACTGTATCCTCTGCTCTCCATTGCCTGAGACATTCACTGAGCACACTGTCAGTTGGGGCCTTGAGCTTGATGTATTCATTCATCTTGGATGTTTCATCCTGGATAGTGGCTTCTATGCTCACTAGTCCTCGGCCTCCTTCCTTGCGGCTAGCATACAGTCTCAGAGTGCTGGATTTGGGATGGAACCCTCCATGCATGGTGAGGAGCTTCCGTGTTTTAACATCCATGGTCTGTATCTCTTCCTTTGGCCATCTTATTATTCCTGCAGGGTATCTGATAACTGGCAGTGCATAGCTGTTTATTGCCCGGGTCTTGTTCTTGCCATTGAGCTGGCTTTTCAGGACTTGCCTTACTCGTTGAAGGTACTTAGCTGTTGCAGCTTTCCTTGTTGCCTGCTCCAGGTTGCCATTTGCCTGGGGAATTCCAAGGTACTTGTAACTGTCCTCAATGTCTGCTATTGTTCCTTCTGGGAGTGAGACCCCCCCTGTGTGGACTACCTTGCCTCTCTTTGTCACCATCCGGCTGCATTTCTCGAGCCCGAATGACATCCCAATGTCATTACTGTAGATCCTGGTGGTGTGGATCAGGGAGTCAATGTCACGCTCGTTCTTAGCATATAGCTTGATGTCATCCATGTAGAGGAGGTGACTGATGTTGGCCCCATTTCTGAGTCGGTATCCATAGCCAGTCTTGTTGATTATTTGGCTGAGGGGGTTCAGACCTATGCAGAACAGCAGTGGGGACAGAGCATCACCTTGGTATATCCCACATTTGATGGACACTTGTGCAAGTGGTTTCCCATTGGCTTCAAGGGTGGTTTTCCACAGCTTCATTGAGTTTCTTATGAAGGCTCTTAGAGTCCTGTTGATGTTGTACAGCTCCAAGCATTCAGTGATCCATGTGTGTGGCATTGAGTCATAGGCCTTCTTGTAATCAATCCAGGCTGTGCACAGGTTGGTGTGTCGTGACCTGCAGTCTTGGGCGACTGTTCTGTCGACCAGGAGTTGGTGTTTGGCTCCTCTGGAGTCTCTACCAATGCCCTTCTGTGTGTTGTTTATGTATTGATCCATGTGCCTATTTATCTTGGTTGCAATGATGCCTGACATGAGCTTCCATGTTGTGGACAGACAGGTTATTGGCCGGTAGTTGGATGGGACTGCACCCTTTGAGGGATCCTTCTGGATCAGGATTGTTCGCCCTTCCGTTAGCCATTCGGGGTGAGTCCCATCTCTTAGCAGCTGGTTCATTTGTGCTGCCAGGCGTTCGTGGAGTGTGGTAAGCTTCTTTAGCCAGTAGGCATGTATCATGTCAGGGCCCGGTGCTGTCCAGTTTTTCATACCTGAGACTCTTTCTTGGATGTCTGCCACTGTGATGGTTACTGGATTCTGTTCAGGGAGGTTGCAGTGTTCTTCTCTCAGAGAGACCAGCCACTGGGCATTGCTGTTATGTGCTGTCTCTTTCTCCCATATTCTTTTCCAGTACTGTTCAGTTTCTAGCCTTGGTGGGTCTGCTCGGCTGTTTTGACCCTGCCACTGAGCGTACACTTTCGCTGGTTGAGTTGCGAACAGCCTGTTTATTCGTCTGGCTTCATTGTCTCTTGTGTATCTCTTTAGGCGGCTACTCAAGGCTAGGAGCCTTTGTTTGGCAGTTTCCAGGGCTTCAGGTATGGGCATCTGGCTGTATCTCTTAGGTACTTGCTTTCTCATTGTACCTCTTTGAGCCTCTGTCAGCTTACTCACATCCTTCCGAGTTGCCTTGATTTTGGCCTCTAACCGTTGCTTCCATGGTGGGTATTGTTTTCTTCCATGGTTGCTCTTATAGCCAAGCATCTCAAGGATCACTGCTGCTGAAGTGTAAACCAGTTCATTGGTTTCTGTGATGGTTGTGGTAGGAATTGCCCTCAATGCTTCATTCACAGTTTCCAGTAGACTTTCAGGCAGTACATCACTTAACCGTTGTAGCTGGTGTCGGGGTTGCCTAGTGTTCATTGTAGACATTATCTTGTTTTTCAGGTCAGTTGCTGCCTCGCTCAGCGTAACTGTGGTTGTTGGGGCTGTGTACCCAATCTCAGGGTGTGAGTGTGGTATAACTTCCTCTCTGACCTGTTGTTCTGGCTCTCCCGTGGTATTGGCATTGTACTGTATCACTTCAATCTCAAGCTGTGATAGGAGTTGGCGTTTGTGGATATTCGAGCATTGGGCTACCAGTTGTTTGGCAGTTAGCCTTGATTGTGGGTTTCGAAGCATCCATTCATTCCACATCCTCTGCATGTACCCCCTCTGGGTTGGATTACTTGAGTAGTAGCATCCTAACAGATCCTTGTTCTCGCATCTAGTCCATTTCCGTCTTGTTCCAGTAGCCCACTTTCCATCAGAGTGCTCTGGTCCCCCAGCACCTGACGCAGACCTTGTTTGGCCGGGCGACGTCTGAGCCGGCATGACATGTGGATCATTGTCTCCCATATAGTGAGGTAGGCATTAGCGTTAAGGGTCTTGCCCAAGGACCCTCACTGGGTGATGTTAATTGCCCGTCATTGTTATGGCATTTTGCCCCATTTCCATTGTTATGGTAATTGCCATATATATTGCCATATATATATATATATATATATATATATATATATATATATATATATATATATATACATATATATATATATATATATATATATATATATATATATATATATATATATATGTATCTAATTATTTCAGTGACCAAGTATAAGAAACACCCCGAATGATCATAACTCAAGTTATCTTGTTCATTTTAAGTTGATACACATGTGGTGGTGACAGTCAAAAGGCCGCTTTACTTACAGACTGAATCACATTTAAAAACAAAAACAATAGTCTTCAGTTGGCTGCAGTTCATTAAGTTACCACTAGGCGTGTGACAAGGTACACAACCTTGGCAGGTTGTAGTCATTGACTGTACAAAATAACTAGATTGGAGTGGGTGTGATGTCACCCTTACGGCTCCAGTGAAGCAAAATGAAGCCAATTCAGTTGCCTTTTTTCCGTGATACAGACGTCAGTGATTAGACCGAGAGGATTTGATTTGATTTTTGATTTGAAATGGTTTATTTCAAGCAATTAAGTAGAAATAATACACAAAAGCAATATAATCATCAGTTGTACATTCATACAGTAACTAATCAAACAGGATAATTAGACATATTAATAAATATTGCTTGAAAGGGAGTGGAAGGAAGCGAACTTATATAATCCCACCCCGTTATACTATAACCATTTTATAACATGATTTATCAATATCCGGTTCCCAGTTTTTATCAGACAGAATTAAAAATCATAAGGTATCAATAAAGCACATGACAAAGATGAATTACTTAATTATTATGTTAAAAATAACTATTTTGGACATCAACATGACAAAGGCAGATCAGTCATCTAAAATATATGAAGATTATGTTACTTATAATAGTCATTCATATGATTAAAACATAATACTATATCAGTAAAATAGACATAACACTGTTTCAGGAATTTTCATGGCAAAATTTCATCAAGTATCAAAAGATAAAAACATGTGCAAAATTATGCTACATTAGAAAAGATTTTTGAATCAATTTATGAATTTTTGGAGTAAGTGAAGTAATATCATTAAACATCGATCAATTTAACCATTTTCAATAAGTGATTAATCATTTGATTTGAGTCAACGTTTCTATGAAACATTCTCCAGTCAGGAGTAGGCTTGTTCATAGTCCACACCCCTTTCACTGAATGCGGACTTGGGAGAATCTATTAATCAAAACATCGAGGTGGGGGACAGTGGGCACCACATGCTTTTGAGGGATCTGATTGGTTAAATGACTTGTGACACAGAAAAAAAAAGTTATCGGAGCAAAATTGGTTGCTCTAACAAACAGAATGCTACCACTGGAGTTAAAAAAATGTATGGACATTTGCCTATTGGTTAATTGTCTTAATAATTACGTTATTAGGTTTTTTCAAACAACTCTCATACTTGGTCAGCCTGGATATTTACTTATTTTGGGATTTGGTGACCCCATTTATGGCCATTGAGGCCATAAAGCAGAAAACCGCCTTCAAAGTAGTTCAAAGCAAGCCAGCGAATCCCGTGACCATAAGCTCTGTCCATCTTTTATACAGTTATTTGTCTAACCCTATGTGCACTGAGTGTTGACCTTGGTGTCTCCCAATGCCGGCACTCAGGATGTGATGCCACAAATTACTAGTGCCAAACATTGATTACCACTAGCACACAATGCTGCACAGTGCAGTGTAGAAAAAGGACACGGACAGAGATATTGGCTGCTCAGTTAACAATTATTTCCCTGTCTCCATGTCTCTCTGTCTTTCAAGCCATGTGCTATGCAGCTCTTTCCATTCAGACACTATATGAGTTCTTAGCAACTCTGTAATACACTCAAACCCGATTCTTGCACTTGAGTAAAAGAGACTGTCTTGCTTATGTTTCCCCAAGTGTCCACTGCAAAGTAGTTAAATTGGGATGGAACAGATTTGTTCTGTGCAGACCTGTGCATGAACTTGTAACAGTACAGCCAAGTTTATTAGTGCCCTGCATGTGATCCTGATCATTCTGCAGCTAGGCGATATCAGATGAACAAACAGGAAACGACTTAACAAATTCTTTACTTAACACATACATCTCCAAGTCTCCATCCTTGTTTGTATTTAAGCTCCTGCTGGCACTCATTCTGAGATCCCCTGCAATGTTTACAGACGTGTCCTCCCTAATTTTAGGAATGCAGGCGAGGCGGTAATGGAAAGTGACACCATCCGGCCAGCACTCTTACTCCCCAGAGGGCATAAAGAAGCAGACACTGTAGCTGCCCAGATCCAAAAACTAAAATCTTGCACCCAAAATGTTGATATTTCCTAAATGTACTTCAGTGGTAGCAGGAATATAAACGTCCTTTCCTTTTCTTCAGTTTTCCTTTTTATGTCTACTGGAACAAAAACAAGAGTTATAGCATCACTAAAACCTAATGCAGTTTTAATACAATCATTGTCTGGAAACTTACAGCTCTGTGAGATGAGGAAAACTCAGCAGTTGAGTTTTCAAATGAAGAAATAAAATTGGCAGATATGACAGACTGAGAAACTAATTAGGAAAATGATGTTAAAATACATATGGATTCGGTGGGGAACTTTCTAGCTTATGCATCTGTTTTTTTTTTATTTTTTAGTTTAGCATAGGAAGCTAGCAACATTGAAAACTTTCAAAGGGAAGACTATGGGAAAGACTGTGTTGTTTATGGAGACATCAGTCATGGCACTTTTCCAATATGTCGTTTTTTAAAATTCCTTTTATGTCTCATCGAAGCATTTTGTCAATTTTCTGACATCATTTGTTTTAGTAAAGAAAAGTAACTACAAGAAAAAGTAAAGACCTATTAATTTAGTTTGGTGCGATTGACTGCTGACAGGGCAAAGGTGCAGAGGTTGTAATTTAGGTTTGTGTCTCTAGATCTAAATATGCGCACTTGTTAAAAAAATAAAACAAAATAATAAAAAACACTTGCGTTTTTGTGATTTATTAAGGACCTGAAATTTATTTCTTAAGGAAGAAGTTTTTTTTTTCTTCTAAAAATTTACATTTTTACACTGTATATGTTGTTTTTATATTTTTATATCTACAGTTATATTCACCAAATGCATTTTTTAAAGATGAAGACATGTTTACAGAAGCAACATCTATTATTTTACAACTGCGAAAGACTTATCAAATATTAGTAACTCCATACTAAACCATGTAGGAACTGAATTCTAATATTCTAATGACCAAAGCTGTTATGGTGCCTCTGTCCGTTCTCCTCCTCCTCCCCCCTCTGCTTGGCTCCTGATTTATCTCAGCTGTGTCCACTCACCTCATCACCGACCAGACCTTCATAAGGAGATCCAGAACCAGCACTCAGTTAAGTTCATTGCCCCTGATGGTGCATAACCTGGTCTCATGTCTAGTTTTGTCCAAGTGTTCTTGTTCACGTCTAATGTTTGTATTGCCTCACCTTCAGGACATTCTGACTACGATTGGACACCTGAGTCACCTGATTACCTGAGCCACAGAACCTCTCGGAAACTCAAGGCCTCCAGCCTCGCCACGAGCCCACACAGACCTCCAGCCACGCCACGAGCCAACTCCGACCTCCAGCCTCGCCACGAGCCAAATCTTCTCAGACTACTTCCCCTGCTTCGCTTCAGCCTCCAACCACATAAAGATCCCAAGTCATTCAGAATTAATTAAAATCCTTTACTTAGCATCATGCTCACCTGTGTTTTCTTCTGGGTTCCAGTGTCTGGGTCTGTCTTGCCTAGCTTGCCATGACAGACCAGAAGGGCTTTGTCACGCAGTTACCCAGCAGGGAATCATGATCGGACGCCAAGCAGACGCCTTAACTCAAATTTCCGCCGCTCAACAGGATCTGTTTAATCGTCTGGATGGTATGACACAAACTCTTCTTGATTTAACCGGACAATATTCTAATACCACAGCTGCAGCATCCCATGTACCCACAAGTAAACAAGAAGAAGCCACCCAAAAATTGCTAAGCCTTAAGCAACGCAATCGTTCAGTAAGCAATCACGTGATTTATTTCCGCATCCAAGCGGTAGAAGCCGGCTGGCCCGATCAGGCTCTGACAGGTGTCTTTTATCAATCTTCGAATGAACATATTAAAGATCACCTTTGTACCCAACCAGAAGCCACCACATTTGAAGGATTAGTAACTGCTGCCCTCCGTTCCGACATCCTGCTTTGGGAGCGGCACAACGAACGTAAACAATACAACAACACCATGGCCACCTCCGTTACTCATAACTCACCTCCTCACTCTCATAGCATTCCTCCTCCCAAGTCCTTTTGAGGAACCTATGCAAAAAGGACACTCCAAACTCTCCGCTGAAGAACGCCAAAAGCGTCGAAAGGAGGGCTCTTGTTTCTATTGTGGCAAACTGGGACATTTAGTAAATCAGTGCCGGGTTCGTTTAAACTCGCGAGCCCTCCGTTAGAAGGCAGGCCGCGGGTGGGTGTTTCTGTGCGTCACACAGACCATAATATATATATTTTTTTAACCTGTCAAGAGAGACGGCGTTCGTGAGTGCATTTGGTCCCGGCAGTGAGAGGAATGAAGAGGAGAGAGCGACCTTCTGGAACAACTTGGATGAGTGCTTGCAAAGATTTGGAGCAAATCTGAATGTAGTGCTGATGGGAGATCTGAATGCTAGAGTGGGTGATGAGAAAATTGAGGGTGTTGTTGGCGTGCATGGTGTTCCTGGAAAGAATGATAATGGTGAGAGACTGATATGAATGTGCACTGAAAGAGAGATGGTGATTGGGAATACATGGTACAGAAAGAAAGAGATCCATAAGTATACGTGGGTGAGGCAGAGTGGTGGAAGAGTGATTGATAAAGCACTGATGGATTATCTGGTCGTTTCAAAGGTTGCATGTAGTAGATTGCTGGATGTAAGTGTGAGGAGGGGGGAGAGTGGAGGTATGTCTGATCACTATACGGTGGAAGGAAGGTTGCGTGTGGGTATGCCATGGGTGAGACCGAGAAAGACTGGGGATGAAAGACACGTTCTGAGAGTGAGTGTTTTGAAGAACACAGAGAAAATGTGTGAGTATCAGATGGAATTAGGTGGCAAGTGGAATATGGTGAAGGAGCAAATGGCTGTTGGAGTGGAGGACGAATGGCAATAGTTCAAGAGTGCAGTGGTTGGATGTGCAGAGGAAGTGTGTAGTGTGAGACGTGTTGGGGGTGGTGTAAGAAAGGGAAGTGAATGGTGGTGCGAAGATGTAAGGTTGGGTGTAGCTGAGAAGAGATGTGCGTACAAAGTATGGCTGCAGAGAAAGGACAGGGAGTCATATGAGTGTTATAAGGAGAAGAAAAGGGATGCTAAGAGAGCTGTGCGTGAGGCAAGAGTGGCTGCGGACAAAAGGTGGGGCAGACAGTTGACTGATAATTTTCGAGAGAACAAGAAAATGTTTTGGAAGGAGGTAAAAGGGTGCGAAAGGGAGTGTCGGGGAGGGAGGAGAAAGTGAAAACTGAGGATGGAAGGATGTTGAACGAGGGGAATGCAGTAAGAAAAAGGTGGGCGGAGTATTTTGAGACACTGTTGAATGTGGAGGAAGATCGGGATGCTGTGATTGCGACGGATGGAAGGGAAAGTAGACTGAATGTATTGGGAGAGTTGAATGAAGCGTTGATTATGGGAGAGGAAGTTGAGCAAGCTGTGGGAAAGTTGAAAGTAGGAAAGACTGCAGGTGTGGATGGGTGTACTGTGGAATGCCTGAAGTGTGGTGGAGCGACCGTGATCGAGTGGTTAGTGAGATTGTTGAATGTGTGTTTTGTAAGTGGGCAGGTGCTGCTTGATTGGATGAGTGCGTGTGTGGTTCTCCTGTACAAGGGTAAGGGTGATAAGTATGAATGTGGTAGTTTTAGGGGTATTAGTTTGTTGAGTGTTGTAGGCAAAGTGTATGGGAGAGTGCTGATTAGTAGGGTAGTAGAGGGGACTGAGTGTATAATTGGTGAAGAGCAGTGTGGTTTCAGGAGAGGTAGAGGGTGTGTGGATCAGGTGTTTGTTGTGAGACAGGTGTGTGAAAAGTATTTGGCTAAGGGGAGGGAGGTGTTTTGGGCATTTAAGGATTTAGAGAAGGCATATGATAGTACTGATAGAAATGCGTTGTGGGTTGTGTTGAGTATGTATGGTATTGATGGTAGATTGTTGGAAGGTGTAAAGAGTTTTTATAGAAACAGTAGAGCGTGTGTGAGAGTGAAAAATAGCATGAGTGAGTGGTTTCCTGTGAGGGTTGGTTTGCGTCTTCTAGAAACATAGCCTATTAAATTATAAAAAAAAAGCTCTGCGTAGAGCTAGAAGCCAGTACTATTCAACCTTAATGTCAGAGAATGGAAATAATCCAAGATTTCTTTTTAGCACTATTGCTAAATTAACTTGCAATCAGAGCTCAGTAGAACTACACATTCCTGTTTCTCTAAGCTCTGAGGATTTTCTTACATTTTTCGATAGTAAAATCTCAAATATTAGACATAACTTGAATCAAGTTATTCCTACTATCAGCCCAGAGCAGGCTGAAGCGGTAGAACTGGAGGCATCCATAGAAACGACTGTAACATTAGACTGCTTCACTATTGTGGATCAAGCAGAAATAGCATCAATTGTTACGTCCTCCAAATCCTAAACTTGTCTTCTTAGACCCAATTCCCACTAGACTTTTTAAAGAAACCTTTCCCCTAATTAATGATTCCATATTAGCGATGATAAATACCTCTCTGGAAACGGGTTACGTGCCACAGTCTTTTAAATATGCAGTTGTTAAACCTCTTCTGAAAAAGCCCAGTTTGGATCCTAGCAACTTGGCCAACTATAGACCAATATCAAACCTCCCCTTTATTTCTAAAATCCTAGAAAGAGTTGTAGTTAAGCAGATTTGCTGCCACCTACAGGACAACTCCCACTTTGAAGACTTTCAGTCGGGGTTTAGACCTCACCACAGCACGGAAACTGCACTAGTTAGAGTCTCTAATGACTTGTTATTGGCCTCAGAAAAGGGACTACTTTCTATTCTGGTCCTGTTAGACCTCAGTGCAGCCTTTGACACCATTGACCACAGTATTTTACTCCAAAGATTAGAGCATGACATAGGGATCAGAGGATCTGCCCTCCAGTGGTTTAAATCCTATTTATCCGATAGGTATCAGTTTGTTAATGTAAATGGACATTCTTCTCAGTGCACTCGAGTTAACTACGGAGTCCCACAGGGCTCAGCTTTAGGACCCATCCTGTTTATGCTTTATATGCTACCCCTAGGAAACATAATCAGGAAACACAGCATTAATTTACATTGTTATGCAGACGATACGCAGTTGTATTTATCCATGAAACCTGATAAATGACAACACAGTATAGAGAAACTGAATGGCTGCATCAGAGACATCAAGACCTGGATGACAATTAATTACCTCCTCTTGAACCCAGAAAAAACTGAGGTCATTATTCTAGGTCCTAAGAACCTTAGAGATGCTCTGTCTGATCAGAGAGTCTCCCTTGATGGCATAAGTATAGCCCCCAATTCCACAGTTAAAAACCTTTGGGTTTTATTTGAACAGGATTTATCATTTACGGCTCACATATCTCAGGCGTGTAGAACTGCCTTTTTTCACCTCCGGAATATTGCTAAGATCAGAAATATAATTTCTAAGAGTGATGCTGAAAAACTCATCCATGCATTTGTTACGTCTAGGCTGAATTACTGTACCTCTTTGTTAACAGCGTGTCCTAAGAGTTCCTTAAGAAGTCTCCAGCTTGTTCAGAATGCAGCAGCTAGATTGTTAGCAGGAACTAGCAGAAGAGATCACATGACTCCTGTGTTAGTTTCACTCCATTGACTCCCAGTTGATTCTAGAATCAAGTTCAAAACCCTCCTGTTAAGCTATAAGGCCTTACATGGAATGGCCCCGTCCTATATCAAAGACCTCATAGTGCCTTACCAACCAAACAGAGCACTTCGCTTGCAAAATGCAGGGCTGCTTGTGGTTCCCAGAATTTATAAAAATACAGAGAGCGTTTAGCCACCAAGCCCCTGTTTTATGGAATAAGCTCCCAGCTCATGTAAGAGAGGCCAACACAGTTTCTACATTCAAAGTCAGACTGAAAACATTCCTTTTTTTGGACAGGCTTACTGACAGACTAATTAGTGAACAGAGACTACTCAACTTAATGTTAATGTGTTAAATTAATAACAATAACAATTAGTTGTTAGTAGGCTGCTAGAAGTTGAAGTTGGGGTAACCATGGTGCACTGGGGTTCTGTCCTCTTTTCTCATCTACTTCTACCCTTCCCCTCTTCTCTATTTTTGATCATTATTCATCATTTAGTTCTCCATGCCTCTGTTTGGTGCAGTGTGATTCATGTACTGTCCCTCTTTCCCTCTCCCCCCTCGTGGGAGTGCTTCCAGATTCCAGTTGGCTCATCCCTGCTCCTGTACCTGGCCGAGTACCTAGTCTCTGGCTCGCCTCTACTACTGCTCCTACACATGGCTGTGGATCCTGCCTCCGGCTCGACTCGCGCCCCGACTGTCCCCCCAACTCCGGCTGGATGAAGCTCGTCTGCTGGACTTTAAATATGTAGTTGTAGAGTTAGATAAGTTAATTCTTCACTATGAGTTCTGGTAAATCGCCTGTCTGTCCTGGGGGAGGATCGCTCCTTCATGTGGGCACCCCTGAGGTTTCTTCGTTTTTTTTTCCGAAATCCGGTATTTTAGGAGTTTTTCCTTACCGCGAAGGGGGTCTAAGGGCAGGGATGCCAGTTTAGCTTAGTCAGTTTCTTAGTTTATTTTAGTATTTTCCTATTGAATTCTATGTATTCATGATCCTTTTGATTTTATGTTTCACTTTTTCAATTACTGATATGAAGCCCAAACAAATAAAATTGAATTGAATTAAATTGAATATGATCTAGTTAGATTAATCTGTTTGGGGCAAGTTGGTAATTTAATCAAAATATACCATTATAAAGTCATTTCAAACTGAAGTAAATCAAATTGAATAAATAACAGAATATTCTATTTGGATTAAGTCAGAGTAGGTTTATTTCAAGGTAAAAACAACTAAGTGCAACACAGCAGACAACACGCATGTGATGACAGCAAAAATGATCAAGCCATCATTACAGTCTAATGTGGAACACTTTGAGTTTTGCAAAGACAAGTGACCATACACTGTGGTAGAATGTTCTAATAATGTTCTGTTTGTATTATTTTGATGTGGAAAAACAACAGTGTTGCTGAACTTTATGAAGTTTTGAGATGTCCTGGATCAATTTTAGGTCAGTGAATCGGATGGTTAAAAATGAACTACCATCGATGGTGTATCGCATCAGCAACTGCAAATTATGACATCATTCAAATCGTTAAAATTAATTGTAATGCCCCTAGTAAAAAAAATGCCTGAAAACTGCACAAATAGATTGATGCAATCAAAACCAAGATTTAGTGTACTACCAGCAGCCCCCACCCTTAAATTCCTCCCCCCTTAAACTTATATGTCCAGTTACCAGTCCATTACCTGCACCTTCTTCATCCTCTGTTTGCACTGTTGTACTTATATTTATTGTTCTGACCATTGTGTTATTTTTTTTGCTTACTGTTATTTATTTTTTTTATCCTTAAGTGTTGTATGTGGCACATTGGCACCATAGAGAATTCCTAATCTGTGAAACTGCTTTGTTCACTGACATTGGCAATAAAAACTCCTTGAATCCTTGAAATAATACAAAATAGTAAATGTAGTGCTTACAGAACCTCTGGTCTGCCAGTTGGTGAGTGGTCTGCCAATATTAGATATTAGCAACTCTGACAGAGCATATGACTGAAATTCAGATTTCATTATTACATTCCTTTCCTGGGTAATTTCTGTGTCCTACATGTTGACAGAACGGTCAAAACTTCTTGTTAAATACATAACACCGTAGACTGTAAAATGCAGTTTTGACACAAATAAAATGAAATCTAGTGCTTTCATTTATAAGCTTCCCTCAGGCTGTAAAGGTGTCAAATTAGCTTCAGACAAGAGAACAGTGGGGCCATTCAAAGCCCATGTAAGGCTCCATTGATCAATATAAGTGTGGACACATCCAACTTTGCACGCGTCAAAAAAAATCCCATTGTCTTTCTGATGCATTTTATTGCTCTTACCTGTGGATTTTCATTATATGAAAATCGTTTGACTACATGCTGACATTTCCCTTCGTGTCTGATGGACATGCTGCACCTACACTGAAACAAATGAAAAACATGCTGTTATAGCCACTTTTGAGAAACAAAGGCTAAGTTTCTTTTCATTTAAGTTGTTTGTGGTACATCTTTGTGAACACAGGCTTAAACAGCAGGGCCTGCTTTGCTGAATCATACAGTGGTCGACTTGCTCTCAATTAAAAAAAATCAGGGGGACTTTTTTGGGAAAGGAATTTTCCTTTTCTTTAATTTTAGTTTATTGTCTATGAAGACATCTTTTTGATATTCTACTTTAGTTTTTTTTTTTTTTTTTTTAATTCATGAAACGGAGACCAAAGTTCTATAGAAATTCGCTGTAGGAACAGAACTGAAAGAAAAAGCCCCTGCACAAGTGAAAGCTTTAGTCACAACTGCCCTTACAGGTGGATGTGGGCTGTCTGCTGGTGAGAAATAGACAAACCTGTAGAGGGCACTCAGGAAAGAGCAAGGTGCTTTAGACTGCTCTGTGAGCCCATAGAACCACAATATTAATTTACATTTTCCTATAGGCACGCTGCAGACTACAGGTACTTACACAACATACAAGGTTAAGCTGGGGTAAAGTTGGTGAGATACAGGCATTTCAATGGATTTTTCGTTTAATTCAGCTCTCCCAAAAAATCCTTTGGACTGCTCAGGGCGCACTATTAGTTGTAGATTTTGATAACTGCTGTTGATTTAGCAGAACTGTTTTTGTGTATTTCTGTTGTACGTCTGATCTTGTATGAGTTGTACTGAAACCTAATTTCCCCATAGCACTATTAACCTAAATTCAATTTAATTCAATAAGATAATTCTTTTTTTAACAGTCCCGGTACATCGCCTGTTCGTCCAAGCGAAGGCTCCCTCCTTCATGTGGACATCCCTGAGGTTTCTTCTTTTTTTTCCCTGGAATCTGTTTTTTTTGGGGAGTTTTTCCTTACCGAGTAGGAGGGTGTAAGAGCAGAGATGCCCAGTTTAGTTTAGTCTGGTTTGTTTAGTTTAGTAATCAGCTTTGGTATTTTGTAACGGATTTTAAGTTTTGTACAATTAGTGAAGCCCATTGAGACAGCTGTGTTATAATATTGGGCTATACAAATAAAACTGAATTAAATAAAGTGCTGTTCTGTTCAGAAGATGGGTGTGTTCCTCTAAAAACCTGCATCCTGAGCTCAAGTCACTTCGAACCCACGAAAATGAGCGGGTTCTCATGAGCTGACGTAGACAAGTGAGACCCCCCCCCCTTCCAGGAAGAGTCTATGCCTCCAGCACCACCTCCAGGCTAACAGACACCCACTTTTTTCGCGGAGCTAGAAGAAATTGGCCAGCTTCCTTTGTAGGCACAATATCAACTTTTTGCAAGGTATTGTTTCATGGCGAACGCGACCGCTCCGAGGCCGATAGCTGCGTCGAATTGGCGGTACCCAAACTCAGAGATCAAGTCGTCTTACTTCCGGGTAGGATAAGAATTCATGAAAATAACTAATATTTAATGAGACAATTTTTTCTTTTGTGTATCAAAGGTAATATATATATTATCATATACAAGGATATTGTTTACTATAAAAGGCTTAAGGGCTTATATATATATATATATATATATATATATATATATATATATATATATAATATCGATTCCCACGGCGGAATGAACAATTAATGGTGATTAATGGAATGGGGCAATTACCATAACAATGGAAATGGGGCAAATGCCATAACAATGACGGGCAATTAACATCACCCAGTGAGGGTCCTTGGGCAAGACCCTTAACGCTAATGCCTACCTCACTATATGAGAGACAATGAACCACATGTCATGCCGGCTCAGAGGTCGCCCGGCCAAACAAGGTCTGCGTCAGGTGCTGGGAAATGGACTAGGTGCGAGAACAAGGATCTGTTAGGATGCTACTACTCAAGTAATCCATCCCAGAGGGGGTACATGCAGAGGATGTGGAATGAATGGATGCTTCGAAACCCACAATCAAGGCTAACTGCCAAACAACTGGTAGCTCAATGCTCTAACATCCACAAACGCCAACTCCTATCACAGCTTGAGATTGAAGTGATACAATACAATGGCAATACCACGGGAGAGCCAGAATAACAGGTCAGAGAGGAGGTTATACCACACTCACACCCTGAGATTGGGTACACAGCCCCAACAACCACAGTTACGCTGAGCGAGGCAGCAACTGACCTGAAAAACAAGATAATGTCTACAATGAACACTAGGCAACCCCGACACCAGCTACAACGGTTAAGTGATGTACTGCCTGAAAGTCTACTGGAAACTGTGAATGAAGCATTGAGGGCAATTCCTACCACAACCATCACAGAAACCAATGAACTGGTTTACACTTCAGCAGCAGTGATCCTTGAGATGCTTGGCTATAAGAGCAACCATGGAAGAAAACAATACCCACCATGGAAGCAACGGTTAGAGGCCAAAATCAAGGCAACTCGGAAGGATGTGAGTAAGCTGACAGAGGCTCATAGAGGTACAATGAGAAAGCAAGTAACTAAGAGATACAGCCAGATGCCCATACCTGAAGCCCTGGAAACTGCCAAACAAAGGCTCCTAGCCTTGAGTAGCCGCCTAAAGAGATACACAAGAGATAATGAAGCCAGACGAATAAACAGGCTGTTCGCAACTCAACCAGCGAAAGTGTACGCTCAGTGGCAAGGTCAAAACAGCCAAGCAGACCCACCAAGGCTAGAAACTGAACAGTACTGGAAAAGTATATGGGGGAAAGAGACAGCACATAACAGCAATGCCCAGTGGCTGGTCTCTCTGAAAAAAGAACACAGCAACCTCCCTGAACAGAATCCAGTAACCATCACAGTGGCAGACATCCAAGAAAGAGTCTCAGGTATGAAAAACTGGACAGTACCGGGCCCTGACATGATACATGCCTACTGGCTAAAGAAGCTTACCACACTCCACGAACGCCTGGCAGCACAAATGAACCAGCTGCTAAGAGATGGGACTCACCCCGAATGGCTAACGGAAGGGCGAACGATCCTGATCCAGAAGGATCCCTCAAAGGGTGCAGTCCCATCCAACTACCGGCCAATAACCTGTCTCTCCACAACATGGAAGCTCATGTCAGGCATCATTGCAACCAAGATAAATAGGCACATGGATCAATACATGAGCAACTCACAGAAGGGCATTGGTAGAGACTCCAGAGGAGCCAAACACCAACTCCTGGTCGACAGAACAGTCGCCCAAGACTGCAAGTCACGACACACCAACCTGTGCACAGCCTGGATTGATTACAAGAAGGCCTATGACTCAATGCCACACACATGGATCACTGAATGCTTGGAGCTGTACAACATCAACAGGACTCTAAGAGCCTTCATAAGAAACTCAATGAAGCTGTGGAAAACCACCCTTGAAGCCAATGGGAAACCACTTGCACAAGTGTCCATCAAATGTGGGATATACCAAGGTGATGCTCTGTCCCCACTGCTGTTCTGCATAGGTCTGAACCCCCTCAGCCAAATAATCAACAAGACTGGCTATGGATACCGACTCAGTAATAGGGCCAACATCAGTCACCTCCTCTACATGGATGACATCAAGCTATATGCTAAGAACGAGCGTGACATTGACTCCCTGATCCACACCACCAGGATCTACAGTAATGACATTGGGATGTCATTCGGGCTCGAGAAATGCAGCCGGATGGTGACAAAGAGAGGCAAGGTAGTCCACACAGGGGGGGTCTCACTCCCAGAAGGAACAATAGCAGACATTGAGGACAGTTACAAGTACCTTGGAATTCCCCAGGCAAATGGCAACCTGGAGCAGGCAACAAGGAAAGCTGCAACAGCTAAGTACCTTCAACGGGTAAGACAAGTCCTGAAAAGCCAGCTCAATGGCAAGAACAAGACCCGGGCAATAAACAGCTATGCACTGCCAGTTATCAGATACCCTGCAGGAATAATAAGATGGCCAAAGGAAGAGATACAGACCATGGATGTTAAAACACGGAAGCTCCTCACCATGCATGGAGGGTTCCATCCCAAATCCAGCACTCTGAGACTGTATGCTAGCCGCAAGGAAGGAGGCCGAGGACTAGTGAGCGTAGAAGCCACTATCCAGGATGAAACATCCAAGATGCATGAATACATCAAGCTCAAGGCCCCAACTGACAGTGTGCTCAGTGAATGTCTCAGGCAATGGAGAGCAGAGGATACAGTGCTGGAGGACAGATCCTCATGGGAGGACAAACCCCTGCATGGGATGTACCACCGGACCATAACTGAAGTGGCCGATATCAAGAAGTCCTACCAATGGCTAGAAAGGGCTGGCCTACAAGACAGCACTGAAGCACTCATCCTGGCAGCTCAGGAACAAGCCCTGAGCACCAGAGCGATAGAGGCTCAGATCTACCACACCAGACAAGACCCAAGGTGTAGGCTGTGCAAAGAGGCGCCTGAAACAATCCAGCACATAACTGCAGGATGTAAGATGCTGGCAGGTAAAGCATACATGGAGCGGCACAATCAAGTGGCTGGAATAATATACAGAAACATGTGTGCAGAATATGGACTGGAAACCCCAAGGTCAAAATGGGAAACACCTCCGAAGGTGGTAGAGAATGAGAGGGCAAAAATCCTGTGGGACTTCCAGATCCAGACTGATAGGATGATAATGGCGAACCAACCAGACATCGTAGTGGTGGATAAAGAACAGAGGAAAGCCGTTGTGGTGGATGTGGCAGTGCCAAGCGATGGGAACATCAGGAAGAAGGAACATGAGAAACTGGAGAAATACCAGGGACTCAGAGAAGAACTGGAGAAAGCCTGGAAAGTGAAGGTGTCAGTGGTGCCTGTGGTAATTGGAGCACTCGGGGCAGTAACCCCCAAGCTTGAGGAGTGGCTACAACAGATACCTGGAAAGACCTCAGACCTCTCAGTCCAGAAAAGCGCAGTGCTAGGACAGCTAAGATACTGCCGCAGGACCCTCAAGCTCCCAGGCCTCTGGTAGAGGATCCGAGCTTGGAGGAGAAACCACCCGCGGAGGGTGCGAGGGGCGTTTTTATACATATATATATATATATATATATATATATATATATATATATATATAATAAACCCTGTATTATTTCAAGGATGTATAATGTTGGATTGACTGTGGTCAAAAATACTTGTTAGTCTCTTACAAGCTTCTTTTTTTCACCAAATGTTTGTTTCCTTGAATGTTAATTACAGTAAAACTCTTGTACATGCACTGAACAAAAAACACTTGGAAATGAAAGCACTGCAACTCTTCATATTTGGGAAGATTCATTATCGGACTGCAAACAGTTAGACAGCTTGATTAAATCTACTGAACTTCTGTATATTTTGACTTAATTAAAAGCATATTTGCTTAAGAGTCACACAGGAGAGACATATAATCCTTATACACTCAAAGCACCACATGAACAAGTATAATTTTTCCCATAGAGGCTTTGAAAGCAATTAAGATTGGGTCATGGAGAAGTCAGATTCCACCAGTGTGACTGGAAGATTAGGGAAAAGAAATGACATACTTAGGAAACTGATAATGAAAACACTAATTAAAAAAGGTAAACTCATAACTGTTGGGGGTTCAAACTGCAGAAATACAATGCATTTCTTTTAGCAACAAACATTTTAATCTGGAGACTTCCGGTTCCGGGTTACGGGCAGGACGCGTGGTCGCGGCTCTCTGCGGATACAACTATCTTTAAATTACTTGAAAAGTTGATTTTCTCCAAAAAGAGAGCTGACCATGCCCCCTAAGAAAACCCAGGAATATGAAGAGCTCAAAAAAGCTATCGATAGCATTCAAGAAACGCTTAAATCTTTTATGGATCAGGTGTCGGCTAAGCTAACGCCTCTCATGGAAATGATGGAAGAGTTCCGAAGATTTCGGGCTCAAAACGAGCAACGAGAAAACCGGGTCGACATTCTGGAGAAAAGACTGGACGATGTGGAACAGCAAGTAAGGATGAACAATGTCATTCTCACTGGATTACCAATCAAGCCTGGAGCGAAGCTGAATGCAGGAGCAAGCACTGCTAATGCTAATGCTAGTGCTAGCGTAGCTAGCAGTGCTAATACGGAGCGCGGTGTAGAGTCTCTGGATCAGCAAATACATTCATTTCTCACATCTAAAGGGATTTCCCTGGATCTCAATACCATCGAGACCTGCCGCCTGCTCCCCAGGAGAAAGGAGACGGATAAACCAGCGATCCTCATCAGGTTTGTGAATCACAAACACAAGCTAGCTCTGATGAATCAACGTAAAAACCTCAAAGGATCTAATGTTTATCTGAACGACCATCTGACCAGAAGGAATGCTGAAATCTCCAAACATGCACGGCTTCTCAGGAAGCAGAAGAAGATAGAGAACACTTGGGTTAAAGGCTGCAGGATTTACGTCAAACCACTCGGTCCACCGGACCGGTCCAAGGTTCTGGTTGTGAACACCATGAACGACTTTGAGAAGTGCTTGTTTACAGTTGTCTGAATCAACATGGAGTAATAAACCAAAGAACCAAATAATTTCAAGAAATATGACACCTGGATTCATCACTTTCTCCATCTGTCTGACGTCACCTGAATCAACAGCAGAGAGTTCTGACCTGCAGACAACTTGACCTCAACTTTCACCGAGCTGATATCAGCTGAAGAAGGATATGGACCTGAATCTAATGTCTGCAGACATAACATGGAAGAGACTAGAAACTGTTTTGAACCCAGAAGGACAGCTGTTTTTTCAGCAGAAGAAGATATGCCAACCTTGGATAATCAACGGGTTATGGACCCCTTTTATTTTATTTTATTTTTTTCCCTTACAGCATTACCTTATTAAATATTAAAAAATAAATTAAAAAAAATAAAAAAATAAAAAGATGGAAAAAAAGTAAAATAAATGATTAATCACTTATTGAAAATGGTTACATTGATCGATGTTTAATGATATTACTTCACTTGCTCCAAAAATTGATAAATTGATTCAAAAATCTTTTCTAATGTAGCATAATTTTGTACGTTTTTAACTTTTGATACTTGATGAAAGTTTACTATGAAAATCTCTGAAACTGTGTTGTTTCTATTTTACTGATATAGTATTATGCTCTAACCATATGAATGACTTTTATGAGTAACATATTTTAGATAACTGATCTGCATTTGCCATGTTGATTTCTAAAAGTTATTTTTTATTTTTAACATAATAATTAAGTAATTCATCTTTTTCATGAGCCTTATCGATACCTTATGATTTTTAATTCTGTCTGATAAAAAAACTGGGAACCGGATATTGATAAATCATGTATTAAAATGGTTATAGTATAACGGGGTGGAATTATATAAGTTCGCTTCCTTCCACTCCCTTTCAAGCAATATTTATTAATATGTCTAATTATCCTAAGTTTGATTACTGGTAGTTACTGTGTGAATGTATAACTGAAGATTATATTGCTTTTGTGTATTGTTTCTACTTGATTGCTTGAAATAAACCATTTCAAATCAAATCAAATCAAATCAAATGTAAACTGTAACACAATTCAATTAAGACTTACTGGTGAAATGGGCTGTGACAGAATGCTACAGATCCCTGAAGCAAGGTAAGCTATAATAGAAAAAAAAGGTAACAAGTTTAACCTGCAGTGGGAAAGTTTAGTCCTTAGAAAGTTTAGTTTTACATCGTTCTGTCTGTTCTAATTTTTGATTATTTTCTGAAAATATTATTTAATAATTAGAAGCACAGGTAAACTGCTAGATAGAATTAGTTTAAAAACCCTGAGTCGGGTATTTCTACATTTTGTGCACCTCAAAGTTCAAACCAAATAATAGTTGGAGGTGAAAATAATTTAATTAGAGTAAAAAATAAATACATAAAAATCAGACCTTTAACAATGCAATGTAATGAAAACACTAAAGAAACATGCCTGAAAGTCTGGTAAACTGAAACGAGCAGATAATTTAGTCGTCACACAGCAGTTTCCCCCTGGCCTGGAGCAAATCTTGACCAATGCCAAGAACCTCTGAATGGACTACACAAATGGTCCCATGTTCCCAAAAAGTGTGGTATTTCTATGTTATTTCTAAATCTCTGCTATGAGAGCCAAAATCTTACGCAAAAGTACAAAACCATGATTCTTTTTTATTTTTATTTTTTTTATGAATACATCCCAGAACTTTTCGAAATATTTAAGAGAAAGTATAAAGAGGGCCTTAGGAGATAACGTAGTAGCTTATGGTATGGTATTGTTGTAAAAAACTTTAAAAACAACTGCTAAACTGTTGATTTATAGTTTCAGAAGCCCTTCATGTTAAAAAAAAAAAATTAAACTGGTCTGGAATAATTTCAGATGGGTTCAGCTATTTTTTTTGCCAATTTGTTTTTTGCTGATTCTCCGTCCAGATTTAGATGTATTTGTTCTTTTTTGAACATATTCAATTCTACTATCAGTTTATTATTAATTTCCAGAGAGAATGACCTATACATCACATAATACTCTGAAGCATTAAGTCAAATTCCTTTGTGCTCATGTACAGCATGACAATAAAACCACAAAAAAGCCATTAGAAGAAGAAGTGCCATAAGATGTTTATAAAATACAGAAATACTGATAACGGCAAATAGAGCTTTTTTTAAGCTTTTTAGCCACATTACTGTTGCAAATGTTTGAATTCTTATAAACAATCAGTAATATTCCAAACGACAAAGTCCTCTTTAACTGGTTCAGTGATACATAATAAGAAAATAAAGCTGTTAATAAAAACAATTTAAAAATAAATAACTTTACCCTACCTGGCAGATTTATTATTACAGTATATTCTCATTCTGCATCTGTTTTAGGCAGTTATTTTCTCTATGCTTAAGTGTGTTTCTGTGGGTGTGTATTGTGTGTGCTTGTGTTGATCTATGTGAAACACAGAAATGCAACTCATTCATCACAGCTGATGTTTTTCAGCTATTGAATCTAGCCTCTGTTATTAATCTGGAAAATATAGAAATGAGACAGAAACTTGCAGAAGCCACACACAACGCAATAGATGGGCCAGTTTACCAGGATGCCAGACACAGACCTTTGGGTTTATTCAGCTTCTCAGTTAGTTCCAACGTCTGAAAAGCCTGGTAGGTTGAAAGATGGTAGACATAAGGCTCACCTGTCAGCTCTTCTTAGTTTACCTAGATGACAAAAAAAAAAAAAAACATTATGCAAAGGGAACATGCACCTTAAACTATACTTTATACTTTTTATTACTGTTTTAAAAGTCAACTTTAGAACTGAGGCTTTAGAGCAGCAGCTGCTAAAAATTTTGGCAGCAAAAATAATTGTTGTGTTTTTTTGGGCCATTACCCAAAGCCATGCAGGATAATATTTTGTTTAAGAAAAAAACTTAGCTAATGTAATATTTTCAACTTTTGTTATTTTCAATATTTTATACTTATCTCTATAAGTATTTCTATTCAAAATTGGTTTAGCAATGATAAAACATAAGGTATTTCACCCTGAAATACTCAGGAAACCCTTTTTTTGAGAAGTGGGTTACACTTTTTTTGTTCTCTGGAAAAATGTAAATCTACATGGAAATCAACATTTCCTTTTTTCAACGACCTACTTCTTGTATGTAAGCATCATCTTACAGAGAGGACCTCAAACGTATAATGAGAGGGCACGAGCTAGTTGGCTTAAAACGACACATGACAAATTGATCATGTGAACCATTGTTTAAAATAGAGCTGAATGGAATGATAATAACCTTGTGGAATAAATTCTGCTGGGACTTGCTGCCCCAGTCTGGTTCTTGCAGTTGTTGCTCATCCTCCAGGTCAGTAACACCCTGAAGTTCTCACCATCCAGTTTCATACATTTTAATAAGCCTGTCCAGTTTGGCATTGGTGTGGAAATTCCTGAAGTAAATGAATATTTGTCCCCAATACCTCATTTTTGAGCAACTAGGAATTCATAAAAGTTGGAGTGAAAAAATTCCATTACATCAAAGAGGTTTATCTATATTCAAATATTAGGTATATTCAAATGATCATCATCCACATTGTACGGCAAAGAAATTATAGTTTAACATTCTGAGAATGGAGAAAGAAGGGATGCTTTATCTTTAATGCAATTACTTTCAAGAAATGATGAAACCCTGGAGACAGATTTACTTTTTGCTCTTTGTATACCATTACAGCAGGCATCTACGCCTATGTCATAAATTCAGCAAGGACTGAACAAAGACATTTTTTTTGTCTCCTGGGGCTGAGAGACTTGTTTTTTTTCTGGCTGCTTCAATTCTGGAGTTATTGTAGGCTGTTCTCAAGACATCACCTGCTCAGTGTTTTTTTTTTCTTTGCCTTTTTTCCGAAAACAAATGTGTGATAGGTCTAAAAACTGAAGTAGCTGCTGTTAATATGAAAAGCAGAGTTCTGTGTTGACTGAACATCATGTGTCAGTTGATAAGGTCGTGGAAACTACTGATCTATGAAACTGCACCCGCCCAGGTGGAGTCTTCATCCACCTCTGCTTCACTTCTCATACTTGCTTTAGCTGCCTTTTTTTCTCCAATTCAGTTTTAAATTGACTGTTAGTTGCTCTTTACCATTGTCTGTTTTTATGAGTTCTTTGCTTTGTTTCTTGTTTATCATTCTATTTTTCCTTTTTTTTTTGTCTGTTTACTCAGTCTTTACAGTCTTACTCAGTCAATTTTTTGGTTGGACTACTTTGGGGATTCTACTTCTACAGTACTTTTGTTTTTAACTATTGTAACTTTCATTATAGGTTGTTTAGTGTATCAGCTTTGTTCATTGTGACCCATTTTATCCGAAGTCTGATGATACCTCATCTGACAAATATTCTTCACATCTTAAAATATATATGTATCTATTTATTTATTTGTTTTTTGGGGAAGGGGTATAACATGTTGATGTTTGATCAGCTCTTTCTTTTTCTCTTTCATAATTCTGTCTTGGATTAAAAAATGATTTCAATTGTTGGTTACTGTTAAGAAAATGTATTTCCATACCTATTATTTTCTATTTGTTCAAAGTCTTTGAGTTTGTTAGTTTAAATCCTATTATGATACCAAACCATAGCTCATAGGCATGTTGACTGTGTATAGTTTTTCTTTTACTCTTATTGACATAGTTTAACATAGTTGTATTTTGTCTTTTAGTTTATAGAACTGTTACTCAGACATCTGTCTGCACCCACTCCCAGCAGCTTCAAAACAACCCCAGCTTTGACTTCACCTCACTGGGAAGCTGGCAGACATGCAGTTGAGGAGCGGCTGAACTCTTGTATGTGTGTATGCAAAACGGTATAACTGACTGTGATTTACGAATGTACCTCGATGCGTACAGATTGAATGTATCTATTGTCTGTCCGCTCCTTGCTTGCAAGTAAACTTCAAAAGATACGTTTTTGACTCCCAAGTTTTATTGAATCTTTTTGTATGTCTGGAAATCTGGGTACAAACTAACAACATTTCTTTACAGTCTGTTTTCAAAAAATGTTTTCTGACTAAACGGAAAGCCTCACAGGCAGACATTAACAGAAATGGACAAGATCTTATCAGAGAAATGCAAACTCTTTTCAGGTTTCTTGGTCATTCTTTTCACCCATTCAGGCTCATCTGTTTTGTTCACCTTTGCTCAACAATCTGCATGGAAAGCTATATAAACACAAACTGTTATAAAAAGCAAGAAAAGTGTTGGCATTAAATATGTTTAGAATAATGTTCAATGTTGGTGTAGGTAGATGACGGAAAGCACAGAGGGATTTTCGACAGCAAGTTGACACTAATTAAATCAAATTCTGAAGGAGTTTACATAATCAGATTTAAAAAAAACACACACAAGGAAAGGGATTTGGTTTAAAAGGGTTTCACTTTCAACTTGGGAAAAATACTCAAGGCCAAAACAATTAGGTGTGTATCACTTATTTTGGCAGACATTTAGACTTTGTAATAAATTATACAGTTATAATAGTATTCACACAATAATAGGTCAAAGCATTTAAAAAAAAAAAAGGAAAAAGGACACACTCTTGAAATCACATATGTTTGCCATTTTTTTCCGGAAAGGAAACACTTATGCAATGCAATCGTCCAACGATAAAACACAACAGTGTTTTGACTACTGAAAAATATTCTCCTTATGTCGGCGGTGCTTGCAGCATAATAGTGTTTGCGTGACTCAACAGCAGATTCAGATGTACTCACATAGCCCACAGTAGTGAGCCAAAAACCACTTGTCTTACTAAACAGCATCCACCAACTCATGAGCAGCACTGAGACATAATGAGGCAGACATCATTAGCAGACCTCACGAGGGAAACCCGTGAGTCACACACAGAACTAACGTGCTTGTCATTCAAAACATCCGCAGCTGCGCCATATTTCATTACATCTCCATTCAGGTCTGTATCTAAAAGTGAAAAATGCTCCCCACGGTCAGTGAGAGGATCCTGAATGAAACGACCTCTGTCCGTGAGTCCAGAGTCTAGTGGTTAGAGGCCATAAAATGCCAAAGCATCGCTTCAGGTTTAGAATGTGGTGGAGGAGGATCAGCTTGGATACGGTCTAGAATGCCAAAAGATTACCATTAAAGGTGAAGATGAAAGGCGGGCTATTTAGCAACTGGTTCAAAGTAAAGAACTTAATTGATAATGGTGTGTAAAGTGATCAAAACCTATGGATCGCTGCGTAGGCATGTCAATTGACAGTCAAACCAGTTGAATTTTGACCATGGGTAGCGTCCATTTTAATTCAAAAAGGGATCACAAAGAAGAAAAGAATAATTGTGGGTTTTACTTCAACTGAATTGTATAAAACTAAGTGTTTCATGTATCGGAATAGAGCTGTGAAAGAGAAAGCCTTGAACAAGATTGATGAGATTTACACCGCTTCGACATTTTGCATAAAGCCTCATCCAACTGTGAGTATGTGCACCATAAGGTAGTGACAGTCCAGGATGAGCACCAATCGTATTCAAGAACCTGCAAGTGGTTTCTTAGACGTGCATCACATGCATCACATACGTAGCATAAGATTCAAGGCGGATGTATTCTCAGATGAGCCAGATAAGCCAGTAGAACGATGGTGGTAAAAGTCAACATAACTGACAGTTGTTGCAGCAGAGCTCAGCAGCTCCTTTTTTTCTTTTTACAACCAACATTTTTATATATTTTTTTTTTATCTTAGAACATTACTGTTAATACAATGACAGAAATTGCAGGGACTACCTCTGGAATAAGAAACATATCCCTGCTGACATTCACATAAAAAAAAAAAATCTAACATTTTTAGTTAATTAAGTTGTCTAAAAAACACACAGGTTTCTCAGACATCTCCTTTATTAGATAAATTCCAAAACCTATTTTCCCTGGGCTTGCTTTAGACTAAAAATGCTAAGCCTTTGTCTTTTCTACTTGAAAATTCCCACCACACCTCATTCCCCAGGGTCACCACCGCCCGTGTCAATGACAACTCTTTTGATGAAGCTTTAGTGGAAGGAAATGCATTTCAGCCAAATCGTAACCGTTGGATAATCTCTCCTTTGGGAACTGAATGAAGCACAGCAAAGGCTCTGTGGGACTAAATCAGCCGCCTGTGCTTTCTCACAGACTCCTCACTGTTGCATCAATCAGGCTTAATCACTTCCAATTAAATTTTTCTGCTTATCTCCTTGGTAGCTCTACTAAACTGGGAGTGAAAAAATCAACACTGATCTTGTGATACCAATTCCCATCTGGCCTGTATTCTCTGGATTAAACTATGAATCTGATCTTCAGGTGGGTTCAGCCAAGTTTAGACATAATCCAGAAATTGATTGAGGCATTTCCAATGTGCACAGATTTTAGACTGAGATTTATAATAACATTCATATCTCTGCACACAGCCAAAAAGAAAACTCGTAATGAAATAAAAAACAATGATCTTAATTCAAACTAATCTTTTCCAGTGTCCCTTATTTATGGTAAAAAAGTGAAGGCATTTATCCATATGCCACAATATGATTAACATAAAAACACTGTAAGAGAATAAGAATCCAGAAGTCTGGGTAGGAGATCTATGTGGTTCATATTTCTTAAGTCCAATATAACCTTATTCTTATTTCTGTGGCTTTCTCCATATTTCCCCTGTGAATCCACTTTGAATCCTCCCTCATCGTTCACATCGACATGTTTATGTTAATTATTTTGTTCCAACATTCTCATGCAGTCCATACAGACAGTACAACATTGGAGGAGTTTAGGGGCTTTGTGGTATTCAAATGCTGTTTATCAAATGGACTGAATTTCCATATGTTCAGATTAAGAAAAGCTGAAGCCTGGCACTTTGCTGGTTTGGGGGATCATTGTATTTTTCAGACAGTTCAGAGAGATCACAAAAGAAACAATATTCATCCAAAAAGATAAGACATTTGGCAGTCTTTCAAGGAGTAAATGTAATCAGTACTTCCTAAAGTGAACATATTTTCCTGCAACCTAGTTTTGGAAACATTTTTTTCCTTAGATTATTTAAATCTTCCAGCGTTATCCTGTTAGATACTCTAGTTATGCAGTTAGAAGAAATGGACGAATGAAAAGCCATTTGCTTCATAGGTTTAGACGACATGTAAAAACACAGCAGGAACAGCTTGGGTAGTAGTCTTGTAAACATTGGCCATGTCTGCCTAAGGAGTACCTTCTAAAAATAAAAATAATAAAAATATGATAGTCCGGGACTATCAAAAGCTCACAATTTATTCATTTATTACTGCAAACATGATGTCATTGATTTCCTGAAGTAATAACCCAATGAATATGAACGTTTTACAAAGACGATTTATGTCTGTGTTCTGAAGTTGAAAACTTGGATGGTTTAATGAAAACAAATAAAATGTGTTTTTTCGCATGAAAATTCATCGAAGCGCTTTATATTGTGGTCTATTTTCACCAAATTTGTGAGCATTGATGTACACTGGCCTTTTAGTGAAGGAATTCAGACACAAGCTTAGTGACATGTATCCCCAAAACTGAGATCCCTTCTACCCAGAGTGCAATACAACCAACAGTCTACAATTGACTGTATAAGAACTGGACTGAGTGCCCCCCTCCCCCCTTACAACCCAAACAGGAAGTACCTGCTGGCTCCAAAAAGTCAAAATTCCCTAGACTTCTTTTGTACATTTTTTTAACAAGTTCTTACTAATCCTATTTTTTTTTTAATGCAATTTTTTACTTCATTGTAAGTTACAAAACTGACCAATCATAGAGCCTCTATAAAGGTGTGCTGTCTGCAGGCCTCTGCTACAGACATTCTAAACATTTGAGAGATTTCCTTGAGGCTGCATTTAGGTGGTGAAGGGTGTGGACTTCCAACAAGCTGACTCATGATTGGTCAGAGTGGTTGCCATAGAAATGTTAAATCAGACCGACTAGGACCAATCCCTTACAACGTCTGGCTCCAACATGGCAACTGGATTGACTTTGTTTCATTGGATGAAATTTGTAATGTGAAAAATAAGTTATTTTTTTCACTTCTAACCCACTTTAGTGGAGACAGAACAAGCACCCATCACCTGCTCTGTTTACTCCTTTCAATTCTAACTCCTTTACACGTAAAAGTAGTAATTTTAATTTTTAACAGTAAAAAAAGCAATAAAATAAAGTAAATTAAGTAAATTTTAAGTTTAATGCTCTCATTAGCTCAAATTAACAACATGTTTTTTTTATATATCACAGTCCTGTATTTTTTTATTCATCGCAGCCTAATGAAAACATTACAACCAATATAAAACCAATTTATATGTCGCATATCCCTTTGTTGCTGTGATTTATGACTCCTTAAAATAGAAGTAGCTTGACAAGTTTGATGAAGATGGAAATGTCACTATATTTTCTGCACCTGAAACTAAAGCTCAAATAATGTTTTTTCTTCTCCTCTCAAATACTATCTTGGGGTTTTCAATTTATGAACAAGTATGAAAGAGCGGCTTCAAAATGAACTTGGACAAAGATAAAGATCGAACATTCAACAACCAACCAATATGCAAATAGCACAAAGAGTTGTAACAATGGGGCACAAAATAAGGTTTCTAGTCATGTGTCTACATAACATTTATCATTTATCTATGTATTTACCTCTATTTAAACTAAATGTTTCCACTCCAGGCAAGCATTTTAATCCCTGCATTTAATCTGACATTAAAGAAGTTTAAAAAGTAAAACAAAAAAAGACAATGAGGTTTTTGTAATTTTACTGTGGGATTTGTTTGTTTTGTTAGCCGAACTATACATGTCAATTAAGGACTAGGTGGATAGTAGTATAGCCCATTAAAGTAATTTTCACTGTAGTTATATCTGATTTGCAATGAAAAGACCAATAGGATTATAGAGAGTTTACAATGTTCTGGATAATTTGTCACCGTGGTTACATTTGGTCACCATGGTTTTTATTTCTATTTCAAGTAAGTCCAAATGAAGGAAAAAAGTTTTGAACAGAGATTTTGATGCACATTTGAGTGAATGTATCGAACTCAGTTTAAATAAAACAAATGATTAATCACTTATTGAAAATGGTTAAATTGATCGACGTTTAATGATATTACTTCACTTGCTTTAAATATCTTTCCTAATGTAAAATAATTTTGCAGATGTTTTAAACTTTTGATACTTGATGAAATTTTGCTATGAAAATCTCTGAAACTGTGTTGTGTATTTTACTGATATAGTATTATGTTTTAATCGTATGAATGACTTTTATAAGTAACATTAGCTGCATATATTTTAGATAACTGTTCTGCATTTGCCATGTTGATTTCTAAAAGAGATATTTTTTACATAATAATGAAGTAATTCATCTTTGTCATGTGCTTTATTGATACTTTTTGATTCTTAATTCCGTCTGATAAAAGCTAGGAACCGGATATTGATCAATCATGTAATAAAATGGTTATAGTATAACAGGGTGGGATTATATAAGTTTGCTTCCTTCCACTCCCTTTCAAGCAATATTTATTAATATGTCTAATTATCCTGAGTTTGATTAGTTACTGTATGAATGTATAACTGATGATTGTATTGCTTTTGTGTATTATTTCTAGTTAATTGCTTGAAATAAACCATTTCAAATAAAAAAAATCACAACTTTGCTAAATGTGCTTGGACTTCAGTGGGTTGAACTTTCCTATTGAGTAGGTCATGGGTTCAACTTCTAGACTCAACATGGATGTCCTTGAGCAAGACACTTACCCATACATTGCTTTAAAACAGGACAAAACATGCGAGTTGCTTTGAAAAAAAAGCACACTAAATAGCTAAATATGTGTATTTTTGTAGGTATAAAACCACACAGTGCGTGTTACAGTGAAAAGACCAAAACATGATCCACAGCGGGCTCAAACAAATATATATCACTGGTAGCATGTAAGCTTTTGGCAGCTTTAGCAACTCATTGGCCGGTTGGGTTCAGAGAGTTTGATGTAGCAGCTGCTTCATCCTCTTCAAGTCTGTTTGTCTGTAAAATGCATATCTGCAACTAAGGTTATCTAATGGTGCCATACAAAGAATCCAAGATGAAGAAACGTAGCCAGTCAAGCTAACATTTCCTCCTAATCATCTTGGAATATAGCCAAAATATTTCAAACCTTTTGTCTCTTTTTCTGATAGATCTATTTTTTATTCCTGGGAGACAGCTTTAGCTTTACCACCAAAAGGTCATTTGATGTAATGCCTGACATCTCAACACGCTCACCATGTAAATGCAGGCCAAAAAACATGAGAAACCACCTTTCTGTTATAGGCAAGACGCTGGAAATATAGGTCAATTCCTCTGCTTAGAGCATGGGTCTCTGAAATAATAAATCACCATGCAGAGAAGAGGTGAACTGCTGGCACTGTCAAGAAGACATTTTCTTGTGCACAGAGGCACTTAACAGGAACAGTCCTTTTTAGGACTGGAGTGGTAATAACTCATTTATTGCAGGTTTTTTGCTTTGTTTTTGTTTTTTGTTTAAAGGTTTCAATTCATTTAATTTGTTTTGTAAGTGACAATAATTAACCATTTAATAAATGTTAGGTAGATGTTGGAATCAACCCTCATCATAATAACAATATCATGGTCAAAGCTCTGCATGTATCATAAATCTTTCTTTATATCTGATATTTTTGCTTTTCCGAGTTTTTTTCTTAAGTTTCGACAGTAAAGTCAATCATATGTTGATTTGGTCTGAAGTAATAGGATCAAATTGCCTTTTTGGTGACACCAGACTGACAGTACCCAGTTAAGGCAACAGTTGTAGACATTCTTCTTGTTTTTGTGGCCTTTTCAGCTTTAATATGAAGACATAAACAAACAAGCAAAAAAAAAAAAAACTTTCAATCTATAAACAAGTAAGGTTATAAGCTCATTTATATAAAGGGATATTGTAAAACATTTTTCCACAAAGCCAGGGGGTGGGGTAGGGGGGACGGACCAACGACACAATGCAAACTAACTGACTGTCGTGACATGGACTCCCCACACAATGCAAGGGAGACAACGTGATGGAACAGTGTTAATCTGGCATTGAAGTGCTCCTTCCTCTTGCCTTATGTCTGGACTACAAGCTTTTACTGTCCTTCGAGAAGTGGTATGGGCTCATAATAGCCCCACCCACATTTAGCAACGGTAGTCACTCAGTTCCCTTCTGGATGTAGGTCTGCCCTGTCCATCCAGATCAATATTTACCAACACCTTCATGGCCCTTTCTTGAGCAGTGAAGCTGTGACAGACATAACCAGGCCCTTACAAATGTGTTTCAATACTGTACATTTTGCTTTGAAAAAGTCATCCAATAAAAACACTCTCATGTTATACTTAATAGTATGTTAGAACGCTTTAGGCAGGGATCACTTTCCAACCTCTCCGTTTTTTGTAAAGCAGGGATTATCTTTTTTTCCTTTAATTTCATGCACTGCTTCCATGCTTACACATTATCCTTCTGCTGAAACTCCAGAAAATTACTGCCTTTCACCATTTTCCTCCACTCACATGGCATAAAGGGATCTCAGAAATTCATCTGACTAAATCAAATCTCAGCCAGCTCTCCAAAAAACCTTGAATTTAAACAAAGTATTTTTTAGATCCCCTTTGATGATTCAGAATCCACAATGACATGAGTGGAAGGATTTGTTGATCGGCTTTTGTCCACTCTGACACTCTGGTGATTCACGTCTGCCAGCTAATCTAGATTCCCCAAGATCCTCAACACTTGACCCATCCTCCACTCTCTTAACACCGTGGGCTCATCAGGGTTTGAGTAAATCTTTGTCTCTCTCTGCTGCACATATCATACTTCACTATGAGAGAGATGCTCTAATACCCTCAAGTTGCCTGTTCTCTTCTTTCAAAGACAAGCATTGGACGACTGATTCAGTGAGTGTCTAACAGCTCATTTTATCAGGAGCGTTTTCTCTTGGGACAAGTGTCTATGTGGCAAGGCAAAACAAAGCCCTTTGTTCCTCTATTGATCACCTTAGTAAAGAAGCTCTTCATTATATCAGAAGCGTAGCAGCACATTGCACTAGGGGTGTTTACCAAGGCTCATCTGTTATTTTGTTTGCGCTCTGTACCTTGAAACCGTGCAAAGATTTGCACGCAGAGAAAACATCGGCTCACGGATAATAACATGCACCGTGAGTCTTCCAGACGTGGTGCAGCTGCTCTGTGTTTCATTGATTGGCAGCTGCCTGTGAAGATAACGAGATGCTACCCTGTGAGAGAAACAAACTTCCTTTTTGGCTATATAAGAGATTTTTCTTTTCCTGTTATTGTTATATTTGGTATAAAAGCGTGACAATTGTGCTGTTCTAAGTTGCTTCGGATGGCTAAAAAGATGACAAGACAACTGTACAAAAATCAAATGGTGTGATTATGAAAGTGGGTATTACACAAACAGAACCCCAAGTAAATTAAAATGAAATCAACACAAAATCTAACAAACATGAATTAACATAGAGAAGGAAACTAAAGAAAGAAAATTTCACATTTCACCATGTGTCAAAGGGCAATTACTACATGGCCTAAAAGTCTGGGTGAGGAGAAAACAGCTATGAACAAAAGCTGACACTGGCAACGAAGTCCAGCTAACTGGACAGCTAACTTTCCTAAGGAAGGCTTTTTGGGCAGACAGGAAGTGGAACATCCGAGAGACCCCAAACAAATAGATGGGTCTTCCTCTAGAGACCTCCTCAGAGCAAGATTGGTTAAAGCTGCAGGTGATATGGAATTGGGGCAAGAGGGAGTAGAAATGGTGAGAGCTGCTTTTATATAAGTTATTTGATTTCATTTTTAATACTTTACTTGTACTTGTACTTGTGTACTTTTTTTAAAAAAGGAGAAAATCCATGCATTAGTTGGTAATAAATAGGTTCTCTGTGCAAAACCATTTTTTAATGATTTGTTTTTGTCAGCTAACTTAAGCAAACCAAACTCTGACATCAGCAAAACAGATTTTTTTTTTTTAAGAGGCAACATAGGCAAAATTGCTCTTCTGTCTCACACTGCCCAGAACGTTCTGCATCATTTACACACACCTTTTGTCTTGTGCAAACCTCAGCTCGAAAATAGGGAAAGAAGATTGACAGACAGTGCCAGTGACAGATACAGTCTTTGTGTCAAGTGGTCCTTAGCTCTATATATTCAGCTTATTATTCTTATTTTTTGCAGAGCAGAGAACTTCCACTGAGTCAGCACTGCCCTGTGTTCGCCCATATAGATTACGCTTTGTGTTCACAAACAGCCTGACTGCATTACATCTAAATTATGAAAGTTAAATATCAGAACAAGAGTGACAGACTCAGCATCATACAAAAACTTCAATGATAGATTGACTTTATTCGTGAAAACATTAACAAATTTAAATATGTTTTAGGAACAAACTTGAACTGTGAGCACCTTCTTATAGCTCTCAGCTGTTTAACTATTCTGGTATTTAAATCTTTAGCTCTTTTGGCAAATCCCTGCTAATACTTTTGGTTTTTTCTCACTTTAATGGTCAGAAACTGGTGTGTCAGATCTCAAAATGCAGTGCACAGGGCTTTTGACAAGAACTCCAATGTTAAATAAGGATTTTAAACGTAAACAAACTGTGAAACAACAGATAACTGGAAAGTATGATAGATCAGATGACAGGAAAGCATAAACTGCAATTCAGACACTTATACACAACAAGGATGATTGCTCAAATCAAGACAGCTGTAGGTAATTAGCACATAAAACCATGAGACACTGGGGCAGATGGGAAAAACAAGCTTCAAATCAACAGAAAACAGGAAAATACAAGAACCAATAGCCAAGAAAGCAACTGAAGGAAACAAACCAAATCAAAGGAACAATCTGGACATTTGTAAGTTAAGCGGTCTTAGTCTCAGTGAAAATAAATCAGAAAAGCTTCAAATCCCCAACAAACTTTGTACTCCTTAAGAGCTGGGAACTTCAGCACACATTTGATTTAAGGAGGATTTGTTTTTTATAACGGTGCTTTACTTTTTTAAAATAAAACATGTATTTTATTATTGCTTATAGGTCTCAAAAGTGTAGTGATGTCTTGAGCAGAATCCTATTAACAGAAGCATAGACGTTAAAACAGCTTGTCCAATGTTTTTAGCCAGCTGGTTGGACATGTCTTGAATCAGCATAGCACAAGGACATGCATGGACAACGACTCTGTTGAGTATCATCTCAGAGAAAATCCAGCTTTTTATTTTGGTAGTCCATTTCCGCTTATCTGCAAGTCCATCTGAATGTTAGCTAAATGTTTAGTTTGGTTTAGCTCCAAACTAAATATTTACTTGAAAAGTTAATAATTTAATTTGGACTTTTTATGAAGTTTAAATGTTGAGTTTGGAAAATAAATATTTAGGTCAGATCAAAATGTATATATAAAAAAATAAAAATATAAAATTTATCATAATTTGCAAACTAAATGTTTATTTTAAAAAATTGAGTATTTAGTGTACAAACTAAACATTTAGGTTGTAAACTAAATCTATAAATATAAAAATAAATAACTTTAAATTAAATATTTAGCTTGAAAAAGTGATTATTAAGTAGTAAATGTACATTTATAAATGCATGAATTAGAAGGTAAAAATATGCATTTGAAAAATGAGACCAATATTTTTCTCCAAAAGCGGGCAAAATAACCCAAAATATTGCTGTTAATATATGACTCTGTTACGTTATAAATGGCACTCAAACCTTTATATCAAGTTTAAGGTAATCTTTTTAAGTGCCCAAACTTGCTGCAGTCATGTATTGATTTGTGATTATGAGTTTTTTTGGACCTAGAAAATGTCTCACTGTTTTCCAAATGGAAAACAATACTCTGTCCACGTCCTGAGTTACCTTCATGGTCTGCATGACAGTGATTGTAGGGACAAGAGGTTGCATCTGGACAACATTTTCAGTAAGTAGCTGATCAATACACCTGTCTTGCTTACCCTAAAACTCTAAGAGCACAGCAAATTGGAAATGAGGATTTGCTCTTTTGTTTTGCTTTATTTTGTTATGTTTTCTTGGTCCTTGTTCTGTTTTCAGGATTCACTAAGTCACATCTGGTTTCGTTTAACAGTCATCCACAGCTGTCTTTATTTCATAATAAAGGCATGACTTTTTCAAGTCATGCCTTTTTCAGGTCAACCTCTGTTTGGAAGATTGCTGGTTGTTTACCACCCTGTTCGTCCATGTGCCAAAATGTTCTTGGGCAAGACACTGAACCCCATATTGCTCCTAGTGGTTATAAGTTGGCGCCAGTGTTTGGCAGCAGGTCAGCCATCAGTGTGTGAATGTGTGTGTGCTTAAGTGAATGGGACTGCAACTGTAAAGCACTTTGATCCCTCAGTGAAAGTGATAAAGCGCTATACAAGTTAACGCCATTTACCATTTACTGTCACCAAGACAAGGAAGCTCTCTCTAATGCATTGAGGGTTTCACCCCAAATTCAGCACACTGGCACTGTACACTAAGCAGGAGGAGGGAGGTTGAGGGCAATTAAGAGCCATAGCTGGAATCCAAAATGAAATGACAAAGATCCAGGAATACATCAGGAAGATGGCTTATTAGATACCTTAGGTAGCAGAAAACAAAGAGAGGGAAGAATAGGAGTCATCATTAAAGGACACAGAATGCACCACCAGCAAATAGAAACTACTCAATTCTTGTAGACACCACTAAAGCTTCAAATGCCCCAACAATTGGAGCAATAGGAAATAGCCGTAAGGGTAGTGAAACAACCCGGATTCTGCGAAATTTGGGCTCTGTGTACAAAACGCGTGCCCATTGAAGAGTGATCACAAAATCTCACAGAAAGTGATCACAAAGTAGAAATTAATAACTTCGTTTTTTGAATTAAATGACACCAAGTCTGGTTTAATATCAACACCTTTTGGTAAATTAGCATGTTTGTTGAAGTTTGTGAGTAAAGTTCATACAAAAAAAAAAAGAAAAGAGTGAAAATATAGAAACCTATTTTATTTCTTATAACACATTTGTGTATACTAAAACGGGACACACCAGGCATATCTCAAGAGGGTCAGACAAAAATTACAATGGAACAGAACACAGCAAACCCAGCACCGCTCAGGAGCAGATGAATCACAGCAGCTGCATGTAAACAAACAGCATGTAGGGGTAAAAATCCATGCGCACACCAGTATTTTATGTTTTTTTCAGGATTTTTTTCATTAATTTTTCTAATAGGCAAAAACAAACCACTAGTTATTTTCACTAGTTAATTTTTAACCCAAACACTGTCTACCAGCTTTGGTTACTCATAAATCGTGTTGGTAAGGTCAAATGTTCCAAAAACTAAAAGAAAGTAACGAGTAAAAATATGAAAAAATACAGACACATGTTTGAAAGAGAGTAGGCAGAAACTTAGCTTATTAATAATTGGGGCCTTGTCATTAATAAAAACAAACAAAAAAAACAATCTATATTTTGTGTGGTGAAACCTTTTCCTGTCATTTTTGTTTGCATGCTTATGTGTTGGAGTTGGTTTTTATGGAGGAAATCTCTGATTTTGTTTGCATGCTTATGTGTTGGAGTTGGTTTTTTGTGTTTTGTGTTGTTTCACCCCCATGGAGACTGAGCCCCAGATTGGACATCCGGGTGTGTCCAATCAGTAAGTTGATGGCCCCACCCATAAAGCTGTACTGGCAGTAGGAGAAGACAGAGAGAGCAGCTGGAAGCTGTTGAAGGATACGGCACTGCCGCAAGTGGTGTTGCTGGAACTGCAGTCGGTGTGGGTCTTCTCCAGGACAGGGGTGCCACAACGCGACGTGCACGCATAGGCAGGGTGAAGAGCCCTGCCGGTGTGTGAGTATCCTCTTCCCTTCCAGTGGCAGTCCCACTCGGCATGTAGCCAAGCATGTCTATCCCTAACGACTGAGATACTCGCAGGACCTACCTTTATTTTGCAGGTAGATGTTTGGAGGAACAACCCACTGCGCCTGTAAAGGGTGGACAAAGACAAGACTGTGGCTGCCTGCAGAACCTTTCTCCACGGTGTTTCATGGACTGCTTATTTTTCTTTTTTTTAAACAATGTTTTGATGAGGTTCCCCTTTGATAGTTTTTAACTGTTCTTACTACCTTTTAAACATCGGGTTTTAGTTGATTGGGTTTTAACAGTTCTGGCTTTGTCGTGTTGGGGCTGCACGTTTTTATTCTATTAAATTATTATTGCAGTTCAAAAAACGATTGTTACTTGGGTTTTCTGTGTGGTGCCCTTTTCCTGGTCATGAATCTCTTGGGTGTAGTAATTTAGCTGGACCCCCCCCCCCCCCCCTCCATTTGGCAAAGGTGGGGGGCCAGATGAATGCATGCAAATAATATATTATAGTTTAACATTCTTAAGTTTGTTGTTCCTAATAATATACACAATAAATACAACGATATTAATAATATAATGTATGTATATTTATGACTACATAATATCAGTAGATTGTGATTTTAATGTCATAACTAGTTTCATGCTTATTGATACATAGTATCTTATATTTCTATGTTTTGCCTAGATCCTTTTTTTTCTTAAACTATATTTAAACTTTGTATAGCTTTTGTTCTATATCCAAGGTGTTCAAAATTTTCTTTAATTTACAAATGCAGCCATATTTAAAAATGTCAAGACCCTTCTTCTTAAAACGTGCACAAAATTTGTGACATTCTGTTTGCGCTCCAACTTTTGGGCAATTGACTTAAAAAAAAAAATTACGATTAAAAACTTTTAGGGCAAAAGCCCAACCTTTCTTTTTAAACTCAAAATAATTTCTGACTCCTCTTATGGAAATTTTAATTTAAGAAAGGCGCAACAAAGGAAACACTGTTTGTTTTAGTTAATTCTTCACCGGCTGCTGGGAGACTTTCTGTATTCAGACTAACTGTGTGGCAGAGAATGCAGCTCCAGTGTAGAGCATAACAAATTTATAAAAGACGGATAACAAGAGTTTTGTTCTGACATTGCACAATCCTGAGCTATTAAAGCTTATCTTTAAGGATTTCTTGAAGGATATCTCTCTAGCTAGGCAGCTCCCACAGCCATCAATTAAACATTTAATGACATGATTGAGAAAGTTTTCAGTTTTTTTCTCTTAAAGCAAGGTCAAGCACCTGTCTGTCACTCAGTCATTTTCCACCACACTTGTGACATGGAGCTCCGCCGAGGTGAAAAATGTGTCACGAACAGAGGAAATTCATTGTTGTGTGAGGACCCACAGCACCCTGACAGTAAAAATAGTTTATCAAATTAACAGAAACAAATGGTCGAATCTGAACACAGAAAAACAACCTACAGCAGCAAATGACAAGGCAAACTCAGCCTGACTAAACTCAGCCATTACTGGACTGAAACACGATTTATGAAGTGAAGAATTCTCGGAGAGGAAGACGCAGCTGGGGATTGCAAGCAGGAACCAGGTGGGGTTGTGAATAGAGCAGAACAAAGACAGAATATGACTGCAGAAAAAAATAAAATTAAACTAAAATAAGAGGGGAAAAAAACAAATTCTTCTAATATGATGTGTGTCTGGTTTGAGGAAGATTTTTGAGTTCTGATGAGTTACCTCAAATATGTATGCTCAGTACGCCTCGCTGACGAGCTATGGTCACACGTGCATTCCATAATGTGTGTTTCACCCATGGTGTTCACACTGCACAAGCAGGGAGGGACTTTTATTTTCTTGGCAACAGAGTCTTGGTGCAAATTGTTGAAGTGGTGCAAATCTCGTAAGTTTTTTTCCAGGCTTTTACTTTCACAGCTCTATTCCGATATGTGAAGGACTTGGTGTCCCGCAATTATTAATTATTAATTTCTCCTCCACGTTCAATATTCAAATGGTTGCAATTTACATTGTTAAAAGGGACACTATCCACATGTCTCTACTAAATCTCAGTCCCTGATTGTTCAAAGCTTGACCTGGTTCAACTGGCAGTCAATGGCTACGCATTTTGCACACAGAAGCTGGCGTAGTTAAGCTTGAATACAAGAGTTTTGAACACGGAAGCCTGAATGGAACACGCATTGCCAGGGGGGCGGTGGGAGTAGCTTTAGGATGACTCCAGGCTCTTTACAGTCCTGTCCTGTGCTCTTTCAACCCAACTATTAATCTCAGCTTCAAAAGCTAGACAGTTTTGCTCCACTTCACCAACCTCTATTAAAGCCATTCACCTCATATCATTAAATCCTTACTTCCCAAGCTGCTCTCATGAATCTGATTACCTAAACTCTATGGTCTTGACAGCAGCCACATGCTGCCTCAAAACGAATCAATATAGGTGGAGCCACATCTGCTAATTTAAAATGAAGCTGGACTCATGTTTAATTCAGCTGAAAGGGACTTCAGCAGACATGAATATCAGCTCTTGGGCTCCTCGCAGGGTGCTCAGCAGGAGGCCGTGTAGTGGTCCCGAGCCCTGTGGTTGAGTGTGTAATCGGGCTGGCAGCAAGTGCCACAATAAGTGAGTAACACAGAGATTGTGGACCGATGCCACTTCTTGAAATCAGACACAACACATGGTTAAACAAATGCGGTGATTGCTAGTAGACGAGAAAGAAGGCCTGGAAGAGTCACCAGCTTAAACTACCTTAAACTGGCGGTTAAACCTCTGAGGAATCATCCTTATCCACATATAGCCAGCCTTCTACTGAACAGCAGAACACAGAATTGTATTTAATAGCTATGGACTTTTCTGGGAGTAAAGCTGGTTGTTAAATGCCAATGTTTTTCTTCTTTGATAAAATCCAAAGAAGAATATGTAGCTTTTTATCTCTGAATTCACTCACCAGATGAGTGCGACCTTTGCCTTTCTGCTGTTTAGGGTCAGGCAGGCTGAGAGCAACAGTGTTTTACTGATTAAAACAGCTGCCTACTGTGGAGGATAAAGAATAATGCTCAGAGTAAGTTTGTGTTCACAAAATATGTGTTTGGCAGGAGCTAAACACAGATAGGAACAGTCACTGTGAATGTCACCAGAATGATCTTCAGAGGACTTTGTCATGATGAAGCCCTTCAAGAATTTCCATTTTTCAACATTAAATTTCCCTTTTAGATACAATACTGTTAACAATGTAAAGTTCACTTTGTCAAAACAGACAAAAAATTATTATATTTTTTTTAAATTGAGATGTTTTTTAAACCCTTTGAAGAAATCCACAAAATATGTTATCAATTTCATTATTTTTACAAGATATAGATTGGACCTTTTATGATATCTGGAATGGCTTACCAAATCACTATTTGGTGGAAGTTTTTGCTCACAATAGTGCTAACCAAAGATGCAGAAAAAAATGACATGACTGTTTAAAAAACACCGTAAGTACCTCATTTATCCACAGACTCAAATGTAACCACATTTTTTTAACATGGTGTAACTATATTATTAAGAATTAATTATCAGCAAATGTAGCATTCTTTCAATATAGCAAGTCATTTAAAAAAAATGAATTGCAATAGATTTGTTATTTTTACCATTATCTTTTGAAAATTACCAAAACATTTCCTGCCAAAACCGTTTTTGAGATTTTATGGCAGCGGCCATTTTTTCAATGACCAGGAAAAACAATTGTATTGCCCCTAGTGGAACAATTTAATTTAATTAATTTAATTAATTTTAATTTTATTTTATTTTATTTATATAGCACCTTTCATGACAGCAAAGACAGCTCAAGGTGCTGTACATAAAAACAAAATCAAATGCAATAAAATACAATAAGATACATTAAATAAGCGCCACACAATAAAATGCACAAAGACAAACACCAGTGGAAAATAAATAAATAAATAAATAAATAAATAAAGAGAAACCAGAAGGCGCCGTCTGCCCTGTCCTCGTATTGGCAGGGGTGTCAGTATAAAACCCAAACACCCCAGCCAAGGGTGAGAAAACACTCGTAAACAGTCTAATCAAATAAACATGCATTGAAATATTATAAAAAGTATACAAGTACAATTCTATATTAAAAAGATATGTATATGATATAATGTCATAAAATACAAGAATAAAAAAAAAATAAAAAAAACGATGATGGAACGATGATGCACTATAGAGCAGAAAACATGGACCAAGATGATATAAGGGTCTCAGAAATGTGTAAATAGGATGTGTATATGCAAATGGATATGCTATTGAACAGTAAGATTTTCTAATGCTGACGCAAATTGACCTCCAATCTTAAGGCCCGTACACACCGGGACGAATTTCGCGCGCGATATTCGCCGACGTTTAACGCCTCCTGACTAAACAAAGGACACCAATGCGAGTGTGCACACCGACGCAAATAAACGCCACGAGTCAAAGCGACACTTTTTAAAAAACGCCTCTGGTTCGTTTTTTTGGTTTGACGCACCACGTCAAAAACTATACGACCAATGAGAATGGCGCTTTTGCACACGTGTCTGGAGCTTCTGAAGTTACAGCAAAACACAACTTGGGGGCGCTCAAACGCAAAACTGCCTTTCTGAGCACACATACCAGCAAAGAAGATAGACGCCAAGTAGCGTCTACACTGCCGCAAAGAAATAATGACAGACATTCTAAAATATCCCCGAAAACGCTCATGATACATTTTCAGCTCTTGTACCCGTCGATAAAACTCACCATGTTCTTTTCTTCTCGTAACTATGGGATGTACCCAAAATCAGCGTCTTTTCTGGCGTCTTTCATCATTCAACAGAACAATAATTTCTTCATCATTGGAACTGGAGCTGGAGCTACTGGTGCTTGAAATATTCATGTTTTCTTTGTATGATTCTGACGAGCGCGTAAATACTGGCTCTCTTCTTCTGAGTGAAAAGTGACCACCTTGTGTACAGGAGTATTTCTGTTTAACATTAAGCGCCATCTAATGTCAGGGAATGAAATTGCATGTTGGCTCGGCTCATCGTCAGCGAAAATCGCCTGGGTGTGAACACAAAAGATGTGGCGAAAAACGATGGCGAATAACGCCAGGCGAATATTCGTCCCGTTGTGTACGGGCCTTTAGGTGTGACTTTTTCTTCCTATTCTGACTCAGCACAACACCTGTTTTGACTTTCTCCTGTTAAAACAATTTTTTATATAGTACTTAATGCATTTAAACTCAAAAGCTTTTGCAAGAATGTAGTTTTTGATTTACTGCTTCTTTGACTGGGCACCTCACATTACAACCATGAAGTGTTTATTTGATTAACTCTTTTGCTTGTTTTCCTTTACTGTGCTTCAGTTTCGTTCTTCCTGTGTATAAGTTGCACCAGATGCAGTGTGTCCCCACTGAAGGGGCATAGGTGCATCTTCAGGAGAAACCCCGGAGCGCCCAGCTTGCTCACTCTGCTCCACCTTTCATCCTATCGCTGCGGGAAGCTGCAGCAGCAGCAGCTACCATTGTCTCCAGCTCTCAGTCTTAGCTGTGCTTAGTTATTTTAAGCAAGACGTGTAGTGGTCTTTATAGCTGTGCATTTGATAAAATTAGGGTCAAATTGTGGTTAGTTATGTAGAATGGTGAGCCTGTGTTACATCCCACCCCAAGGGAGGGAGAAAATAGGCAACATAAAGAAATAATATTAAGCCGGTAATGGTTAAGGCTGTTAGTGCAGCCGTTTATTAAAATGACAGACTGCAAAGGTAAAAAGAAGGTAACAAACTTAAATGCTCAGGCACTAATTCAATAATTAATAACAAAACCAAAGAGGAGCTTAAACTAGATGGAAATAGCCAAAACACTAAACAAACCCAAAACAAAGATCACACACACAAGAGGGAAAACCAGGCCGTTTTTACAGGCTTCTAATGCCAAGTCCGACAACAGGGGCCAGCTGACTAAACGGATTCCTCTCAGGAATTCAGCTGTCACTGGAACAAGGAATGCTTGAGGCTTTTATGCTTCCCGCCCAGCCTGGTGATTGGAGGAGAGAGGGAGGCCGCAATAGTCTCCCGCAGGAAGTGAAGTCAGGTGGTGTGGTGGAGGCTCCTGTAAAGCATACGTACACACACATACACACAACACACACAACACACAAACACACATACACACCAAAAGGCCTGGGGCCGTAAAAGCCTGGTAACTACAGACCAGTGCAAACTGCAGGTGTCATGATTTACCGAATGATGAAAACTGTAAGCAGGTTGGCTAAAACGTTATTAAAAATATATATTTTAACTACAATACCAGGAAAAAACTATAAAACTGAACAGTAACATATCAAAAGTAACATAACTAAACAGAAGCAGCAAAATGTAGCCCCCTTCATGCCACATATCTGTGTCGCTAATTCATAATGTAGCATTTCATCCAGGACTCTTCTGCATCTAGCATCCCCTTGAACAGAGCAAACACTGAAGAATATATTTATATTTGGAAATAAAGTTAGGCATTAGGGGTTGAACATGAAATGAGAGACAACAAAAGACATGAAGGGGTCTGATATATTTACCAACAGAAATTACTGACTTTTACCAAATAAAAAACAAGAAACAGCAGATATATCTAGTAACAAAAACCAGGAAGTAGCAGATCAGAACACGAATAACAGAAAAAAGCAGCATGAACACAGACTCAAACCAAGCTAACTACCTCACATTGACAGCTGGTTCGGATGTTGTATAGCAATAAAGCAAACTGCCATCATTACTGCACCACAGTGTTGCATGGTGTGCAGAAAAAAATACATCCTGCATTTGTGGAGGGCTTTTTCATCCTGGCTTTCATTATTGGATTTTCCAAAGCCAGATGTTGACTCATCGTCTGTCTGCTCTTTGGGGCCACAGTGATGGCCATCAGTGCATGCTGACTGTTGCAAAAATCACCGGAGAGCAACTGATATATCAAAGGAATGATTGTGCTTTACAAGAAAACACTGAATTATATATGTGCTAATCCGTACCATAAATTAAATTCCAGTTCATATTTGTTTGTGTATTTTTATACAGGATTAATGTCACCTCTGTTTGCGGATTGTTGAAATATTTTCCAACATAATTCATACTCACTGTCTCTAAATGCATTTATGACAGAACTGTTGTAGAGAGGTTATAAAATGCATGGGCTGATGTATAATTTTTGATGATAAAAGACCTCCTGGCAGGTATGGGGAGTCACTCTGCTGAGTTCAGACAGTGGAGCAAAGTAGATTAGTTGAGGAAAATGGATAAGGAGAATGAAAGGCAAAGTCAAAGTTATGTTTAAAGAAGAGTAGATGAGAGAAGAGGTGCAGTATACGTTTCTGTCCTTTCATCATAGCAGTGTTGATTTTAGCAAAATAGGTGAGCAGGATAAACAATTAGTAAATAATACTTCTTGTCTCTCATGTGACTACCTTATCAGCCAATAATTGTTGTGATTTTAACATTGGTTATTTCCTGAGACATTTAGGTGTAAACATAAAGGATATGCTTGATAAATACAAGATAATACAGAAATTTCTTTAAATCAGCAGCAAATTTCGGCGGACATCTGAAGTGTGACTTTAGTAACCCTTGCTCCGAGTTATATCAGTTACCGAAGACAGCAGATTTGAATACAAGAACAAGATGGTTCCTCTAAAAGTTGGAGAATAATGTCATTGTTGCAACTTCTATAACACTCTAACACCTTCAACTCATATTTTCTCTGCAGTAAATATTTATATCATTTCATCAGAAACCGCAAAAGTGATCAAATAAATGATCTAAATCCATGTCTCTCATAGAATTGCTTGTTTGACACATGAAATATATTATTTATACAAGACTTTATCAGGTGGAAGCAAAAACAGAACTGCAAAAGACAAAGATCAAATACAGATTTCGAATCTAAACAAACTGTTTATCTATAAAGGAAAGGAAACAAACAAAAAAAAAAAGATTCCCAATACATGTTTTTTATTCTATTTCCACTGGACCATTAGTAGCTAGAAAGTAGCTAAAAGAAAGAGTTTGTGATAAAGTTAGGATCCTGCTTGGGAAATATCTACAACATACATTTTAGGGAACATTTTCCTGAAATGCATTAACCTTTGGCTCTTCAGCAAAAAAATGACATTGTTTTTAGCTATTTTTATTTTGACCTTGTTCTACTGAAAAAGTACATTTTTGATAATGACAAAAGGCAGAAAACACAGATATATTTAAACTATAAAGACTCTTTTTTATTGTGATAAAGCTATAAATGATAACTTTTAAACAGGTTCGATAAATACACATTAAGAGCTAAGGCTTGAGATGATTTAAACAATCCTGTAATTTCTAAGTTGCAATAGTTTTGGACTACACTTTTGTTAATTTCATTTTCAATTTCTAACACAACTTATAAAAGTCAATGTAAGATTGAGTCTTTTATCTTTGTTATCAGCAATGTGCTTTGTTAAACCTTTTTCTCGTTTTTTATTTTTCTGCAACAGTTTGGCGTAACAGTTTTAGTAGGTCAGACTTGTTAACATTTAAGGATGATCTTCAGCAGAGCTCGGGGCTGAACTGTTGCAGACCCATTAAGAGATAGACATGTACAGTAGCAGTGGGTCTTAATTTTTCATGTGATCTGCTTTCAGAGTAATCTGACAGATCACGTCATTAAATACAAGCTCTGAGCCAAGTTTCCATCAGTGCAATTTGTTGTGCTTCCTGTGTGGATGCATTCGTCTTGTAACTTGAAAATTTCATGTGCGTAATGTAGTCAATTTGGGGCATTGTCATCGGAAAACAGAGCCATTACAAGACGTATATTGTTACTAACAATTCCATGTAATAATATTCATTTAGACTTCACTTTGTTAATCCTTTTGGGATGACTCACTCTGAGAAACTGGTTATAACAAATTGGATTATAATAATATGAAATCATGGCTTACTTTGGGACGTTTTCTGTACCAAATCTAATAAACATTTTAATCTGTAAAGCAAACACAGCCACTATAAATAAAAAAATAATCAACAAATACAAAAATGTATATATAAAAAAATGTATTCGTCAATATAATGGTATGTTTTGCATTGATTTTGTAAATATATGGAGAAGAACATGAATGGAGGCTCTGTACAGGATAATGAGGGAATACCATTTAAAGAAGAGGTCAAAAGTTGGATTAAATGATAGGAGCAAAAGAGTGTTGAGAGAAATGGAGCAAGTAGAAAGATTGTCTTTAATCTGGTGCTAATCCTTTGGCTGCTCCTCCCAGTTTGACCATGACCATGTTGCTTCCACTTACACAACGACTTGACTTGTTTTCATTTGCGGCTGTTTATTTTTGCAACATGAAAATCAGACTTGTACATTTGTAGCTAGGATTACAGATACTAAGTAGTGAACATATTGTAGAAATTGTAATCTGTACAAAGACTTGACCCGATTATTGAGCAGAAATAAATTTGCAGCTTCAGCTGCTTGGCATTTTGGCTCCGCTTTTGTTAATTGTTTTAGTTAATGTGAGCAGCTCCTGCATTCAGAAAGGATGCTGTTGCTGCTTCTGCTAAGTTGAGACTGAGCAAAGAAGCTGAATGACTGATGGTGTCATTACATAAGCACATTACTGCTCTGTGCACGCATGCACACGCTCTTGCACGTACACATTCGAGAACAGCTCCGTGTTGCATTTTGCTGCCTGCAGTCTATCATTAACCTTGAGTGTATTTCCACTGTGACCCCACTTCTGCCCATTGCTCCCTCTCAGGCTAATTCAGGTTATGTGTCAATACAAATGGCCGATGGTGTCAGTGTGTCTGAAGTGCTGACATGTAAAATTAATGGTGCTTTTTCATTTAGGTTTCCAATTCACGTCTTATTGACATCTTGCATCATGCTTTGCTGCACAACCAGACTAACAGTTTCAGAATGGTCTGCAGAAGCACAGTGGCCTTCAATGCAGTCTGCCACAGAAACCACTCAACCTTATAACACAAAGTCTCACACATCAAGTTGCATCAAAACAAGGTGAGGAAAACTAAATTGTGAAATGGCAATATATTGTTGGGTCTATTTTTAGCACAAATGTCAGTGTACTGGCATTTGATTCTGGTATTGATATTTTAAATATTAAAATAGGATGCTCTGGAGTCTAAATGAATTTCTTCTTCTATATGCACTGCTGCTTCATGGCATCCTTGATTTAGATTAAGACATAAAATAAAGTGAACAAAAAAGACAGAAAATCAAACATTTATAGTAGATTAACTACAATTTTCAGTCAATATTAGGAAGGCCACAATTCTCAGTTTAAAATTGAACTGTATTTTACACCATCAAACTGAATCATGGGCATAGTTGCATCCCTATCGCAGACCAGTATGTCTATGTTGAAAGTGTTGTGCTAAATTTAAGATTTTTTTTTTTTTTTTATTAGTGACACCAAGCTCAGTATACGCCAACCAAAGGGTTTTTCTTTATTGTTATTTGCGTTTTTGCAAATGTAAAAGGGGATGTTTCCAACCTTTTTTGTTTTTGTTGTTGTTTTGTAATACACGAAACCTATATCAATTCAAAACAAAACCCTGGCCCAAAAATTGAGACTTGAAACAAATTGTGGGGAAAGTGAATCGTTGCATCCCTACAGCTGTTGTTAAAGGTTTATGAGGCGCTTCGGATCTATTTTGGTCCAACTTTTGGGTTCTGTTTGGCCTCAACATCATCAATGTCTAAAAAGGGTTGCTTAGCAGTCAATGCATTACCACTGAAGCCAGTGTATTGCAAAGGTATTGATGCATTTGACAAAATACATTTTGTGATAGTAAAACGTAGTAAACCATAAACCAAAAGGTCACTGGGATTTAGGTGATGCCCATTTTCTTTCAATTAATACCTTGAGAAAAAGAATATTCTATAACAACAATAAGGATAGATTAATTGATTTATTATGAGAAATTTAAATAAGATGTTTAGTTACGATTTCACCTCCAAAATAGTTGTTTTAATTTTCTTTATTTCGTAACACCATAAATAGTAGAGGCTTGAAATGTATCTGAGAGAGTCCTTTGTCCACAGTCACACCATTTATGTTTTCTTCTGGGTTTTTGTGCAACACGTATAAACCATTTATGACATATATAAATATTTAATATTTTCAAACAGGACCTTCTGTTTTACTGGGATGGTTGTCAGCGATGGATTTCTTGGAAAGCCCATCTTCAACCACTTCTTCAGTAAATATTTCGGACCATGGTAACAAGGCATTTTAAATTCTAAGAGAGACTACCGTCCACAAAGAAGATCAAGGTCAAATATATTAATGTAAAGTGTAAAAATCTTTCAAATGTATTGTTTTGGCTTTGGAAATTAACTCAAATAACAGGATCTTTGATTGGATTTATTGAATTATCATTAACAAGCAAATGAAACAATGTGAACCTTAATATTTAGGGACAAGAATGCGATTAAAAGAGTCAGGATGGGTTGCCAGGATTGAGGCTGACAGGTGGGAAAGGCCAGAGGAATCAGAAACAGAAACAGCAGCATGTTGTGGAAGAGTTAAAACCGACAAGCTCAGAAAGTCTAATTTGGTTTTATTTTGGTCCTATTTTTGCTCTCAATACACAGTAAAGACGTTCCCTCTCTTATTTTTCATCATATTTTAATGTATTCTCTTTTTATGAAATATTTGTGCTATGCTTTGACTACACTGACCAAAAATATAAATGCAACACTTTTGTTATTGCTCCCATTTTTTATGGTATGAACTCAAAGATGTGAAACATTTTCCACATACACAAAATAACCAGTTCTCTGAAATATTGTTTACAAATCTGTCTAAATCTGTGATAGTGAGCACTTCTCCTTTGCCAAGACAATCCATCCCACCTCACAGGTGATGCTGATTAGACAGCATGATTATTGCACAGGTGTGCCTTAGACTGGCCACAAGAAAAGGCCACTCTGAAGTCTTCAGTTGTATCACAATGCACAATGCCACAGATGTCGCAAGTTTTGAGGGAGCGTGCAATTGGCATGCTGATAGCAGGAATGTCCACCAGAGCTGCTGCTAGGGAATTGAATGTCCATTTCTCCACCATAAGCTGTCTCCAAAGGCGTTTCAGAGAATTTGGCAGCACATCCAACCGGCCTCACAACCGCAGACCACGTGTAACCACACCAGCCCAAGACCTTCACATCCAGCATGTCCCCCTCCAAGATCGTCTGAGACCAGCCACTCGGACAGCTGCTGAAACAGCTACATAACCACAGAATTTCTGCACAAACTGTCAGAAACCGTCTCAGGGAAGCTCATCTGCATGCTCGTCATCCTCATCGAGGTCTCGACCTCACTCCAGTTCGTCATCGTAACCGACTTGAGTGGCCAAATGCTCACATGCGATGGCGTCTGGCACGTTGGAGAGGTGTTCTCTTCACGGATGAATCCTGGTTTACATAGTTCAGGGCAGATGGCAGACAGCGTGTGTGGCGTCGTGTGGGTGAGCGGTTTTCTGATGTCAATGTTGTGGATCGAGTAGCCCATGGTGGTGGTGGGGTTATGGTATGGGCAGGCATATGTTATGGGCGAAGAACACACGTGCATTTCATTGATGGCATTTTGAATGCACAGAGATACCATGACGAGATCCTGGGGCCCATTGTTGTGCCGTACATCCAACAACATCACCTCATGTTGCAGCATGATAATGCACGGCCCCATGTTGCAAGGATCTGTACACAATTCTTGGAAGCTGAAAACATCCCAGTTCTTGCATGGCCAGCATACTCACCGGACATGTCACCCATTGAGCATGTTTGGGATGCTCTGGATCGGCGTATACGACAGCGTGTTCTAGTTCCTGCCAATATCCAGCAAGTTGGCACAGCCATTGAAGAAGAGTGGACCAACATTCCACAGGCTACAATAGACAACCTGATCAACTCTATGCCAAGGAGATGTGTCGCACTTCATGAGGCAAATGGTGGTCACACCAGATACTGACTGGTTGTCTGAGTCCCCTGACCCCCTCATTAAAACAAAACTGAAGATTTCAGAGTGGCCTTTTCTTGTGGCCAGTCTAAGGCACACCTGTGCAATAATCATGCTGTCTAATCAGCATCTTGATATGGCACACCTGTGAGGTTGGATGGATTGTCTTGGCAAAGGAGAAGTGCTCACTATCACAGACTTAGACAGATTTGTGAACAATATTTCAGAGAACTGGTTATTTTGTGTACGTGGAAAATGTCACATCTCATTTCACATCTTTGAGTTCATACCATAAAAAATGGGAGCAATAACAAAAGTGTTGCGTTTATATTTTTGGTCAGTGTATGTAACTTTGTGAGCATTTCTTTGTACAAACTTATCGAACTTATCTATTTTATTCATGTCTATACGTTTTTATCTCTCTTTCAATGTGCATATGTATGGACAATTAAAGTGCTTTATATTTAAAGTTCATTGTTATAATTCACTTCACCTCTAATGAACTGCTTTAACTAAAAAAATTAAAACAAATGATTAATCACTTATTAAAAATTGTTAAATTGATCGACGTTTAATGATTTTACTTCACTTGCTCCAAAAATTCATAAATTGATTCAAAAATCTTTCCTAATGTAACATAATTTTGCCCATGTTTTTAACTTTTGATACTTGATGAAATTTTGCTATGAAAATCTCTGAAACTGTGTTCTGTATTTTACTGATATAGTATTATTTTTTAATCATATGACTGACTTTTATAAGTAACATAATCTGCATATATTTTAGATAACTGATCTGCATTTGCCATGTTGATTTCTGAAATAGTTATTTTTTACATAATAATTAAGTAATTCATCTTTGTCATGTGCTTTATTGATACTTTATGATACTTAATTCTGTCTGATAAAAGCTAGGAACCAGATATTGATAAATCATGTAATAAAATGGTTATAGTATAACAGGGTGGGATTATAAAAGTTCGCTTTCTTCCACTCCCTTTCAAGCAATATTAATTAATATGTCTAATTATCCTAAGTTTGATTAGTTACTGTATGAATGTACAACTGATGATTGTATGCTTTTGTGTATTATTTCTAGTTAATTGCTGGAAATAAACCATTTAAAAAAAAAACTATAAGATGATTGATGAGCTTTCAGAGGTTTTTGCGTGTTTTTTCTGTGACAAATAAGCATTCATGACTGTGTTATGTTTACTTTAGAAAATGAGTCTGATAAAGAATTTAAGAAGTATGAATGACAAATACCCAGTTCTGTGTAAAAAAAATTCTGTCTGTGTTTGTGAAAATCTCCCCTAGATTTGGATCCAGACTGAGGAAAACTTTAACATGATCAGTGTCTGTCTGGAACAAAGCAGTCACAAATACAATATTGTTTAAGGCCTGTTGCATGTTTCATATGTAACTACAGAGTCCTGCAACTGTCTATACCTTCCTGTTTGCAACGCAGCATAGTGACCACCTCTGTAGACATAATGGAGATGGACTGCGATATGTTTTCCTTAAATGATGGCTGTAAGAGATTGGTTTTGTAAGACCTCCACAAAAACTGCAGCTCTAGGGAGTTTTTGTCATAAAGACATGCAGGTTTACCATGGAATGGTTATGGTAGGTACACAAGTCTATTGGATTGTGAAAACTGAAATGGGTGGTCACATTGGTCATAGCAACAACAGTTATGTGATTATTACTTTAAAAATTAACTGGAGCAAAAGCGTGATCGAAATGATTGTAAGCACTAAAGTGGATGTGCTCATGTTATTTTGATGGCAAAAAAACAACTATTTTTCGCTCTTAACTGTTGAGAAGAATAAGCCACAGTACTTCATAAAGGTGATTAGTCAGGGATAATGGCTGATGAAGTGTGTACTATCAGAAATTAACGCACGCCATGGAATCCTGAACCAGTAACAGAACAGTTGCTTCTGCAAAGTGTGTTAATTCTGATAATGCATGCTTTGAAGGCCATTATACCGCTTATAGCATGGTCACTTACAAAACAAATAAATATTCAATCAGTTTTTAGTACTTTATTTTTGTTATTTTTTCCGTTTAGATCATAATTTTTTTCACAAAGAGCGGAGTATTTGTTACATGGTGCGGTGCGTTGTCACGGTGACATGACAACGTGCCACTGAGCCAGCTGAGCCTTCACCGGCTTCAACTGCAACGGCAAAGGAAAGCGGAATATATTCTGGTCGACACGATGAGTTAAAGCATCATTTCAGAGAGAAAGTTCACCTCTTACGGCTTGTTTTTGTCCAGATGATGAAGCAAAAGTTTGTTTTAAGGAAACCAGCGCAGTGATACAGGAAATTTAAGATATGTGACCGGAACTTCTTTTTTTGGTGTCTATCACTGTGGTATAATCACTTTTTAAATCCACACCCAGCAACCAATCAGAATCAAGTATTCACCTAGAACCCGGTATAAAGTAATGATACTCTAATGTTAAAACACTTAAGTAGGCTGCTCCATGGAAACATTGTATTTTATTTCTGAATCATCAACAGAAAAACGATTCATCAACTCTAGCATTGTTGTTAGTAATATTTTTAAATTAAAATGGTGGCTAATTTCTGTAATAAAGTGTTCCTTAAACTGCTCATTTCTTCTCATGACTTTCTAATATCGCTCTGTAAAAAATTGCTTTTTAAACTAAAAAAAAATGTCTTTCTAATTTGTGGAACTCACATGATTTACATTTGTGATTTTACAGTTTAAGAGATTGATTTAATAGATAATTCTACTGAGTTTATGTTTGAGATTATATTTTTTGTCAGAAATTTCTTGAACAGTCAGACTGATTTATATTTTTAAACAATTTCCAGTCAACAAAGATAAAGACACTGTATCAATTATGGTTTCAAATTTGACAAAAGTTTGATTTTTCACTATTTAGTTGTTTGTACATTATACATAGAGGGATTTTGAACATTACTTTGAGATATTACAAATTTCATATCCACACAAAACTATCCATCTGTTCTAAAAGATAAAATTGATATATTCTTTCTTTTTTTCACCTTTTACAAAATGCCACGGTGGATTGGGGTTTGCATGTGTTTGCCCTTATGTTTTGAGGTTAACAAATGAGCATGAGAAGATGTGGAGAAAAAGGACAAGTCGACTGTCAGGTGGCCATCAGGTTATGTAAATGTAGGAACACAGAGAGGACACTGCGCTCAGGGAGCTGGAAAAAAATATCCATCAATGTTCAGAATCAATCTTCATCGATCCTCTGCACTGACATGATCTTCGATACCCGCTGAGAGCCAAAGGTACTTTACACGCCCATATCTTAGCACCTTTATGCAAGTGACACATCAAACAAAGACAGAAAAGAGAACAACGTACATACAACTTTTTATTTTACAAGAAGGGCACATTTTCTTTTGTACAAACTGTAAACTAAAAGACTCTGAGGGCCAAACTCTTTGACATCACGTTCATGGATGAACATCAGAGACATGTCAATCAAACCTTATCTAAAGAATTTTGAACTTTTCTGTATACTTTTTAAAATCCCACATTGAAAGAAAAAAACATACATCATGTAAGTCTGCTACACATGTTAAGGATTCTGAAAGATAAAAAGCACTTGTGTTAATCTTCACTACATTTTGAACATCACTGTACAACACTCCGTCCCTGCCATCCCCAACCCTTGACGTTGTCACTGACTTCAGGTTTTTACATGGCATTCTGTCACAGAACTGAGAATGAGGTAGGGTCTATGTCACTTTGAAATGAAAAGTAATACGAGACGTTGCCGTCGAAATGGCTGCATGTTCCCAAAGCTGGCTACTCACTAGAGTAGGAGGAGGAAGAGAAGAGTCTCCTCACTGTCTGATTTGCTTAAGTTGTCATGTTCCTGCACTTATTGAGGCTTATGCATTGTCACCGTAGCTCCCCAGAGGAGCTTGTAGGCAGCCTAAAGGGGAAAACCTCTGAATCAAACGAAACGTTTTGCCTCTGGAACTGCAGCCCGACATGTCCCTTCTCCAAAATCAAAGCAGTGGCAGCTGAAAAAGATGACTGACTGAGTTGACATGGTGAAGGCTACGGAGTCTCGGTAGGGGGGTGGGGGTGGCAAAAGGGTGCAGAGCCATACATATTAAACCAGAGAGCCTTCCAATTCTCAAAAAATGGACACAAAGAGCACATATGTGGTGCTAGTTATATATAGCAAACCTGTGAATGCAGATGACGTCACAAAAGTGACTGATAAAGCTCATTGTTCCCAATTTTCACCTTAATAAACATTGTTAAGATCACAGCATCAACAACAGTAAAGCCATGCTTATGCCAAATAAAAAGAATGGTTTTGGCAGCAGCAGTAACAATACAGAGTCCAATACTGTAATGGCCAGGTGGGGATTCAGCAATTCCATAACGAGAAAGGAAACAGTAGGCTCCGCCTGTTTAATATTAAATTCAATCTGTGTTAACATCAGGACCACTCATCAAGTCGACAGAGGCAGCCGAGAGAAAAGAGTAAAATACAGAAGGAAGGAGAGATGGGGGGGGGGGTGAGTGGAGGAGCAATCCTCCCCAAGGCAGTCTCCTTTCATGTCCAATTCTGACGGATTATACACACATCGTGTTTTATTGCATGTTTGAGCTGGCAAGTGATTGGAAATAACTGGATAAACTGGTGCAGAGGGAGAGGTGAGGTTTGTTAAGCTGATATGGCTGATCATTAGAAACCCCATGGTGGGATGGGGAGGGGGGGGTCGCTTACAATATGTGGCACTTGTTGTACCAAGCTTGAGCACTTGTAGAATTAAATGAAACCATACCATGGACGGGGTTGCCAATTCCAGTTGCCCTGCACAAAACATTGGATTCCACGCTGTAAGAGCAGCAGGCAGAATGTTGTGGGGAGGCAAAGAGGACAATGAGGTGCTTTTTCTGACACAAGCCAAGCCACATATCGAACAGAAAGCTTTGCCCTGCTGCCATCTGGATAGCATTGGATTTTCCAACGCAGGAAAATCAAATGCTTCATTCAAGACCAATTGCCTTCTATCCGATCTGCTCTCCTTTTCTCTGATGCGCAGAGGTTTCACGCCTTCGTGGGCACCAACCACGTGCAGGCAGCGCTCAGCATACAGAGCAACAGTACCACCAAAAAAAGAAAAAAGAAAAAAAGAACTAAAAGGGTTGGCACACAGGCTTCCACTTCAGCGCTTATTATGTCTGACTCTGATGATTATTTATGTCGCACACAGTGCATGTCACTATATAAAGTAAAAAAATCACTTCCACAACATTTCCTGTTCTCCTGTGGATTTGTTTCATTTTAAAACATACAAAACAAGACTCAAACTTAAAGACACTAGTCATTAGGGGGACTTTTAACAATTAGGACTCTTCACGGCACTTAAAACAGCACATTTGATCGGGCTGATTTGTAACGCAGTGGGTCAAACAGTACATCCTTTTCAAAGTATGGGAGCAGCAGCAGCAGATTTAAAGAATTAAAGACCCCCTTGCTATAGAATAAATCAATCTAAACAACTGTTTAAATCAGAACACTTCTGATTTAAACAGTAGCATTGTCTTTATTTTCCAAAACATCTGTGTAGAAAAGAAAATCTTCAGGACGTTTATCACAACAGCTACTCAAACTGACTGTCTGTCACACAGGTTACTCAGTGTGGTTTGCATCCATCTGTCTTTTGCATGAACTCTAACATATTTCTTTTTTTAAATTGATATTATCATTATGAACTGGTAGCTTTTGCCAAGAGGAGAATCATCAAGAATGTAAAGTGAGCAGAAAAAAGACATAAAATGGATGGCTGCCAAACGAGATGGTGTGGGGGAGGATTAAACTTTAAAGAAAGTGAAGATGGAAAGAAGCCTGATGAGTGTGAGAATGGCGGGGATAATGGAAGGAAGGAGAGCAAATGAAAAAAAAAAAGTTTTCTTTTTTTTTTTTTTTTTTGCAAGATAGGCTACATGGAGAGCCGGGAGGATAAAGATATCAAGAAATCTAGAAATGTTCTTTTGCTCCCAGGTGACCGAGGATCGATCAGAAACTGAATACGCAACAGAAAGCCGATCATAGCAGAGCCTTTCTCTTTTGTCCTCTCCTTTTAGTCTGTCACAAAAAGATGGACTTCTAAGCTGGACCTCTAAGTAAGGTTTGGAAAGATTCCCCACAGGCACAGAAAGATTACGGTGGATGGGTGCAAATATCAAATATGTATACCCAAACAGAATCCAATAACATTTTCCCCTGTCTCACAGCATTTGCTTTGGTATTTAACTTTTTTTTTTCATTAAAATGAATTACCACAGCAAAAAGGGAGGTTTTTTTTTCAACAATACTGCTTTTATGTTAGAGAAATAACTGCAATAAGGAACTATTTTTACTGCATTGATTCAGCCACGTTGTTCTTTCATTTAACACAAACAAGCACCTACTGTACCTACATGATATTTCACTAATGCTACATTTTCCCCCCACTGTATATACTCTTTCCAAATGAGTGACATTGCTGTACATCATACATATGCAGATGTATGCATCATACGTCTGCACTGGTGTTCTGTTTTATCATACATATCATCAACATTTATCATCAAATGTATTAATTTCATCAATAAATGCTGACTGTATTTTGCAGATAGTTATTTTCAGGATAAAGTGCCTTTACATTAAAACATTCTGTAGGTTTTTTTTCCATGTCTGCTCGTCCTGCCACTTGGTTCCTGTCAGAGATGTTTGTCTCTAATGTTTCCTTTTCTGCTCCCCTGTGAGAGTCTCGCCTGCTGTGGTCCATACACAGAAGCATTGCTGCATTTATATCCATTTTTGCTGACATTCTCTCAACATGACACAGCTTTATGTTGCCCATTCTGGGTAATAGGATTGATCTTTTCCAGCGTGACCTCTGCATCACTGTCGAAATTCCCAGAGATCGCTGGGGAGGGTTTCTCTAGGGTGTTGCTTACCATTCCCACCTCATTCTCCCCTCTACATCCTTCTTTCTTTTGTAACTCCTCCTCCTGACATAAGATGCTGTGGGGAATCACATAGCTGGCTGAATTGTTGCCCTCCTTTGGGATGTGGCTCTTGGGTTGATACTGGCAGTTGGGGTTCGAGGTAGCGCCACCCATGTTGTTGTTGATGCTGACGATCTCGATGGAGTTGCTCCCCGGACAGAGTCTGTGGCAACCCAAGAGGATGGAGAAGGCCTTGCGGAAGTCAGCGTTGAAGGCATAGATGATGGGGTTCAGTGAGGAGTTTGCCCAGCCAAACCACACAAACACATCAAAAGTGGTGGAGCTGATGCAGGGGAAGTCCGTGGATCCATCCGGCGAGTTTGTTTCGCAGAACGGAACCATGCAGTTCAGGATGAAGAAGGGCAACCAGCAACACACAAACACGCCCATGATGACTGAGAGCGTCTTTAACACTTTGGTTTCTCGTTTAAAAGACATTTTGAAGGAGCTCTCGCTTTCCATGCTTGAACTATTCCCCATGCTACTGTGGCGGTTTTTGGCACTCTCTGCTGCTCTTTCCAAGGCAGATATCCTTCGGATCTGTTTCTGGGCAATGCGGTAAATTCGCGTGTAGGTGACCAGCATAATCGCCACAGGGATGTAGAAGCTGATGAGGGAGGATGAGATGGCATACGTCCTGTTAAGGCTGGAGTCGCAGTTGTCAGGGGGCAGATCTAAGAGGTATGTCCCATTTAGTTCTGCATAGGTGGTGGTCTGAGCTTTGTGCCAGTTAAGCTGGACAGGAATGAAGGAGATAAGTACAGATAAAGTCCAGGCTGCACTTATCATTAGACATGCCACTTTAGGAGTCATCTTGCGTTCATAGCGGAACGGACTGGAGATGGCCCAGTAACGATCAACGCTGATCACACAAAGATTCAGGATGGATGCTGTGGAGCACATGATGTCAAAAGCCACCCAGACATTGCAGAAAGCTCCAAACGGCCAAAACCCCATGATCTCAGTGGCTGCCTTCCACGGCATCACTAAAATAGCAACCAGAAGGTCAGAGATGGCCAGCGAGATGACAAAGAAGTTGGTGACCTTCGTCCTCAGGTGTCGGAACTTGGTGACGGCAGCACACACGAGGGTGTTGCCTAGTAGCGTGGTGAAAATGAGCAGGGACAGGAAGCATCCTGTCAGAACCCGCTTTGACGAGTCTCTCTCTGCCGTGAGCTGCCTGCCATCTCGTACTGTTGAGAAATTCTGATCCATTGTTTATATTATTGTGCTAACAACGTGAGAGACAGGGGGTTGGGTGAGGGGGATGTCAGCACTCACCCCATCACATCTCCAGCCCGCAGTCGCTGATGTGCCGCTGTGAGAGAGAGCATCAGACAAACTGCGCTGCTGCTGGAGAGCTAAACTGTCTTGGCACCAGCTCTCCCACAGTCTGGGTCATCCGCAGGCTCCTCGGCACAAACACCATGTTTGCACAAATGATGTTAAAAGTGTTTCAAAACCTTGCCCTCAAGAATTCCTCCCCAAAAATAGTCGTCGATTCCTGCAGCAGCAACACAGACGGCCGACATTCTACTTTGTAGAGGGACAAAAAGGTTCCAGCTGTTGTTTGCATTTGCTCTTTTGGTCAGCACTTTCCTTATAAAGTTTCCTCTCTTTGAGCCAAAGTTCTTCCTCTCAGTTCACTCTGAAACTATCAAACCTTTCAGAAAAATTCCACAGTATACCGTCACCTCCTTTTTGAGTGAATGGAAGTTTGGCCAATGATTAGCCTTATATACCACCTCATCAATAACTTGTATTGATAGTTTCTGCACTGCGTTTATCTGATTTGTTTAATGATCTTCGAGGCGTGTCCCTGTGATGATATTGGTCCCTGGGCTGACAGAGATCCACCCTGGCAGCTCTCTCCTTTCTTTATTTTTCTCATTTAAACTCACTCACCTAGAAACAATCGGTAGTTCAGCAGATGATTCGTTACAATCCAGGTTTCAAGAAGCAGGAAATCACACGTGTGTTCATGCATCTGCTGTTGTAATCCAAATGCGCTTTTGTTTGGATCAGCTTGCTTTCCTTTTTTCCACTCCTCAAAAAAACATTCGACACATGCTGGCCGTTCATCTAAGCGATTTCTTGATCGGTTGACGTCCTTGAAACAGCGGTGCTGTTCCTTTCCATCACTGTAGGTGAGGACAGGGCGCGCTACGGTGCAGCTCCAGAAGCGCAGCGGGGAATTGGGCTGATTTCAATATATATGTAAATATATATATATATATAATCCAAAATCAAAGACTTATTTAAATAAATGTCGGACATTCCCCAGTATACATCCAAACTTGTAATCTTGACAGGAAATGTAAGCGCTCACCCCCTATGCCCTCTGTTCCGTGGGAAGTCTGGTGCGCTCTCAGCTGAGATCCTCACGTGTTCTGTCAGTCTCCTTCCTTCACTTTTATTTTTAGTTATTTTTTGTAGTGCAACATTCATTGAGATTACCCTGGGATGGCACTGCAGTCTGACTGCGCGCGGAGAGTGACGGGAATGACTCTCAGCTCTCCAAGAGCATGTTTAATGCGCGCTCCTCTCTCTCCGCTCAGCTGCTGCTGCTACAGCGCGCCACGGTCTCCACCACAACCGCTCCAGCCAGAGGAACGCCGACAGAAAAACACAAACTACTGGCATTTTAACTATTTTAATCCAGAAAATGTAATAAGACGTCCGTTAAAGCATCAATCAAAACCCTTTACGCGCACTTCTGCCGAACCTAGAGCCACATTCCACTGACATAAATGTTTAAGTTTAGTAGTTTATGCTCTCTAATTACTTCCACTTACATCAAATATTACTGCCATGAGGGTGTTGAGGTGAAAGATGAGCTACAAATCGACGTCCTGGCTTGAACTTGTTGCCAACAAGCACGCAATGGTGCCATCTACAGGAAACCTGAATTCAGAAAGAAACGTGCCAGGATAATCTGAAAGAGATTGGTTTGGTCACTTGATCTAACATGGATTATAAATACTGAATTAAAAGAGCCTCAGTAGAACGATCTTTGATCTCAGTGTTTGTTCTAGCTGGAAATCTGGGGACATAGTGGCTCCACACTTGAATAAATTCCAGGAGGTGGACCCCAATCAATAAAAGAATGTTTGAATTTATTTGAAGGTGAGGTAAACTTTTTGCTGATGGAAATGTGTGTGCCAGTGGTACACACACACACACACACACACACACACACACACACGCAGAAAGCCACCCAGAGTGCTGGATGTGAATTATAGAATCTGCTGCTATCATTACACTGGCTCCCTGGCATGCTCAGCTGGTCTGAATATTAACTATTTAGCAAAATGAAATCTTCAATACCACCCCCCCTCCCTCTGTGTGCGTTTCTGTGACTGCAGTTATTTTTGTAAGTGTGTCTGTGTGCATGTTCCTGGCTGTGTACACATGTATGTGTTTGCGAATGTGTCTATGTGTGTGAGTAATGCATGTAGACAAGCCAAGTGTAAGAGGCCTGGCAGACATGACGCCCACATTTCCCTGTAGCTCTGAGTCGGGGTGTGCGTGCAGCTGACAAAGTTCAAACCGAGACCACGTCACATACAAACACACTCGGCCTGGCCCATGCACACACGCACGCACACTGGCACACACAACCAGCCATGCAGGGTAATTCATGTCTGCTCCAAAAAGCAACAAAACAAAATAGAATAGAATAATGCTATTGCAGGCATTGACCATTTGTGTCTATTTTAACTATTCTGTTGCCACAAAGACGTTTTAACATTTGAAAAAAGTCAGTCCAGACTCCCATCGCAACTCCAACACCACTTGCAAACAGCACTTTTTTCTGTCGCCCAAACTCCCACAACGCTGACATTTTGACCTCCGCCTGCATCCTTGCATGATATCATAATGCAACTCTGTCTGCTTTTTTTTTTTTTTTTTTTGAGGGGTCATTGGGTGGTGCGTGCGTTTAGATTATGTCAGTGCTTAAGACTGTTAGCCAAAATCCAACATGACAGTTTTGAAGACCATCGAATGTGGTATAATTATGTATCTGTCATTTGTGATGCTATTGTCACGTTTAGTTAGGGCTTAATCCTTCACAGATTATCAATGAATTCGCTTGAAAAAGTACACTAATTTAAAAAAAAAAAATCTCTGCTACATTATTAATAATTTCAAAAACAGGTTTGAAAATTGTAGCTTATTGTGGAAATGTGTCTTGTTAATTGTCTTATAATTATTATATATAATATACCAGTTGTAAAATAGAACTTATTATGACAAGCTTTTGCATTGATAACATACTTGATATATTTTTCTAGTTTAAAAAAAGTCATTAAAAAAAAGATATTTCTGAAAATTGTGAAAATTGTGATTTGTCTTTTTTTAATTGCATAACTATTTCTGTGAGACTTTGTTTTCAAATGTGCACCATAAGTTAAATTATGCCCAGACGATCAATCTGTGGCGAGTCCCTTAAAATCAAACAAAAACAAAGAAATTCTTAGGTTGTGCAGATACAAATTCTCTCCTGTCCATTCATTTAGCAAACATGCTTAATCCCTTTCCGTGTCATGGGGTTGCTGGAGCCTATCCCAGCCAATATTAGGCGAAGGTGGTGTGCATCCTGGATGTTTTGCAGATCAATTGGAAGGCCACATAGAGACACACACACTCAAATTCACACCTAGGGGAAATTTTAAGTGTGTTTTTTCCCTTCTTCTAAACTATTGTAGCTGAACTTGATAATAATAATAAAAACAGAACATGTACCATCTTAAAGGTTTGCCAACTGACTTACTCATAGAAGCTTTGAATATTTAAAATAATTCAAATTTATTGATATCACTGTCAATGTATTGCTAAAGGGCAAAATTCTGATTTTACAATATTTATATGTATTGGTGTTTGACAATGACCTTGTACTGGCTCCCTTGTTGCCAAGCAAGTTCAAGTAAAATTAGTTCTATAGAAAAAACGTTTCTGTTTTTTTTTTGTTTTTTTTTTTGTGCACATTTAACTCGTGCAATATTCTGACATGTGGTGGAATTCTCTATTATCTCTGTTAGATTGTGTAAATTTGTGATACATTTTATTATTTTGAACTGTACATACTTTTTCCCGCTCTTTATCTCTTAACTGTAATGATGCACCATGAAAATATTCATATTGTGGGAAGAATAAAGGGTTATCCTGTCTTATCTTATTTTTAACTGTGCATGCTTGTCAACACATGATCGGTTAGGACTTCTTCTGCTACTCCTCCCATCATTCTGATGTCCCCTTCCTCCATATCTGGGGATAAACATCTCAATCCAGTTGATATTTTGACCATCTGCCTGCATTTTATTATGGCAAAGTAGGTTAATAAAGAAGTGGTACACTGGTCACGCTAAAGGTTAATCTCTTAGCATTTTGCTCAACACGCGTTTTTGTCTTTCTATCTTTGGGAGGCCGCTTGTTGATTTAATGCATTCCATGTAGTGGCCTGGTGCCATGGTTTAGAGATGGAAAACACAACATTACAGGACACAACACTGAGCACACTATGAGGGTCACAAAATCTGAACAGCTACAAGGACATTTATGAGGAGTTGCTACTTAACCTTTCAGTTATGATGAGTAATGAGTATGATGACTGTTTAGTAGTTTGGGACAATTAGTAGTGAGGTTCAAACAGAACAAATGAATGACAAATTAACCTACACCTGATGACGAATCACACACAGAAAGTCATGCACAAACCTACATTTTATGTATTGTAAGGTATGTTGCGCTCAACTGTCTACATTTTTTTTTTCTTGTCAGTGAAGGAAACCTTAACAGAATATGTGTGAAACATATCAGGGATCAACTTTGTGGTGGAGGTCAGGATGTTGCTTCTGAACTTTGAAGGAAATCAAAACTTAATGGATATTAATTAAGCAGAACTACAATTACAGTTAACAAAAGATAGCTTCAGTTTTCTTATCTTTCTAGGTCCTCATTGTCATGCTTTGTACACACCGGTAATGTAACGCAAATTTAAGAAAGGGCTAAATGCACATTCTTAAATTAGCGTTAAACCCAATGTGTTTACACTGGACGAGCAGAAAGTGGCTACTTTTTTCACTTTCTACTGTTTACTAGTGCATGCTCGCCACCATCAGTGAGAAGAGGCTTGGTGAAAATTCCCAGAATCAGGCTTGTTCTGTCTCAGCTCTATTCATATATATATTGGGATATTGGAATTCAACAGGCAAATGGCAACATGGAGCAGGCAACAAGGAAAGCTGCAACAGCTAAATACCTTCAATGAGTAAGGCAAGTCCTGAGAAGCCAGCTCAATGGCAAGAACAAGATCCAGGGCAATAAACAGCTATGCACTGTCAGTTATCAGATACCCTGCAGGAATAATAAGATGGCCAAAGGAAGAGATACAGACCATGGATGTTAAGACACGAAAGCTCCTCACCATGCATGGAGGGTTCCATCCGAAATCCAGCACTCTGAGACTGTATGCTAGCCTCAAGGAAGGAGGCAGAGGACTAGTGAGCGTGGAAGCCACTATTCAGGATGAAACATCCAAGATGCATGAGTACATCAAGCTCAAGGCCCCAACTGACAGTGTGCTCAGTGAATGTCTCAGGCAATTGACAGCAGAGGATACAGTGCTGGAGGAAAGATCCTCATGGGAGGACAAACCCCTGCATGGGATGTACCACAGGACCATAACTGAAGTGGCTGATATCAAGAAGTCCTACCAATGGCTAGAAAGGGCTGGCCTACAGGACAGCACTGAAGCACTCATCCTGGCAGCTCAGGAACAAGCCCTGAGCACCAGAGCAATAGAGGCTCAGATCTACCACACCAGACAAGACCCAAGGTGTAGGCTGTGCAAAGAGGCGCCTGAAACAATCCAGCACATAACTGCAGGATGTAAGATGCTGGCAGGTAAAGCATACATGGAGCGGCACAATCAAGTGGCTGGAATAATATACAGGAACATGTGTGCAGAATATGGACTGGAAACCCCAAGGTCAAAATGGGGAACACCTCCGAAGGTGGTAGAGAATGAGAGGGCAAAGATCCTGTGGGACTTCCAGATCCAGACTGATAGGATGGTAATGGCGAACCAACCAGACATCGTAGTGGTGGATAAAGAACAGAGGAAAGCCGTTGTGGTGGATGTGGCAGTGCCAAGCGATGGGAACATCAGGAAGAAGGAACATGAGAAACTGGAGAAATACCAGGGACTCAGAGAAGAACTGGAGAAAGCCTGGAAAGTGAAGGTGACAGTGGTGCCTGTGGTAATTGTAGCACTTGGGGCAGTAACCCCCAAGGTGGAGGAGTGGCTACAACAGATACCTGGAAAGACCTCAGACCTCTCAGTCCAGAAAAGCGCAGTGATAGGAACAGCTAAGATACTGCAGGACCCTCAAGCTCCCAGGCCTCTGGTAGAGGACCCGAGCTTGGAGGAGAAACCACCCACGGAAGTGTACATCACAATTATTCATTTCACCTTCATGATCAGTCTTCAAACAGTTGGCACTTCCATGAGAATAAAAGGGAGGCCATTATTATGTAACTACTACCAAATCCGAGTCCCTGATTGGTCAAAGTTTGACTTGGTATACATTTTGTCACATATTTTGTACGTAGACCCCAAAAACAGTTGCAGAAACTTGCGTAGCAAATTCTAGACACAGAATGAAGTTGAAGTTTTGAATGCAGTAGCCGGAAATGCGCTAAGACAAGCATTTATCCAATTTATTGGAAGTGGTTGCTTAAACGCCCATTGCCCAGGGCAGTGTGATCATAGGTTTACATTACCTCGTAATTTATTGCAACTGTTTACTGCCGTTTTGGTTTTTACAGAGTCACTTCTAATTCCATCATAGTTACTTTCCAAGTAACTACTCTAACTTTTGTTGTTTACAGTTTTCTTTATTTGTCAGCAACATGGAAATGCCCCCTTTTTTATTTTGTTGTATTTTTCTCCATTAATGAAGCAAACTCAGTATTGGAGAACTTTATGTAGACACTCATGCTACTACTTTTCCTACCTGTGGGCTGCACAGCACAACCACAAATCCATCTGTGAGGGCTAAGCAGCTCCGCTGGCACGAGCAGTCATGCCAGTGGAGCTGCTTAGAGCTGCTGGGGTTAAAAACATTGCTCACCCACCCAGGTTTGTTCCTGCTGACCCCAGGACTTAAACCACTAAAGCGGTTTAGGAAGGTGGCACACAACACAGCATACCTCAACTCTCCATAATGTTTTCATAGTTCTTTGGCAGACTCTGAAAAAACTGCTGGAGGCTGCGCAGAGACCAGACTCCTAAAGTGGAGAAGGACTTGCAAAAACAGGAAGAAACAAGAAGAAAAATTACTTTTTTTCACCAATGAATAAAAAGTGAGGTGCATATTGGCTTTTATGGATTCAAACTGAGCTCTTTTTGTCTTTGACAAAAATCATTTCATCTTAGTTGTGCGAAGAAATACGCTATAGCATGCAACATGAAAAAAGATTCATGTCTACTTTTTATTTGTCTTTGCATATGTTTGCCAGTGTTTGGGTTTCCAGCAGACTCCTCCCAACGCATTGTGGCTTTTTCTTTTAAAGATTTTGCAGATCAGCTTAACAGAGGATTGTTTTTGATCCAAGTCAACACAGCTTACACCCTGAACTGATCAAAAGACGTCTGACCCCTTTAAACTGCGAGCTGGGGACGTGCTGCTTTAAGTGGTGATTTGCACTTATGGATGAGACAAGGACGGGGCGGAGTGAGACGGGGGAATTACACAAATGCAAATATGGGTGAGGCATCTTGACACTTTAATCTGTTGAAGGATTTGCAGCATGGCAGACTTAATATGCTTATTTTAAGAGAGGATGCTGCATTGTTGCAGGAAACTAAAAGGGAAAAAAAGGGAAAAAATAGAAAAATATAGTGTTCAGCAGGCAAAATGTGAGATCATGTGATTAATAAGTTTGTCATTTCAGTTTTGTCTTTGCATTTATAATATAGGCAAAATGTAAACTCAGAACTAAGCAGGAGAAACTATTTAAAATAGAGATGAAATGAAATCCATTTTTATTACAATCTAAACACAACTTGTCAACTATAAGAAAAAAAGGTAAAACAATCCTAATCAGTATAGAAGAGAGCAGTTTATTTGGAAAAAATTATTCTCCGTTGGTTCATATAAACATTTGTTACAAAGTGGTCAAGAATACATCTGGCTTAAAATATGTCTGTTAGCTTTAAATATTTTTAGTAAGACAGTTGAGTAAAGTCAGTTTTAATCGTTTAAGCCATTTAAAAAAGCTAATGTGATTTTTTTTAAGGATTTTAAAGGAAAAGCGTTATTCTAGACTTTAAGCATAGACAGAAATTTCAAAACTTAAGTTGCAATTGTTTTTTTTTAAAGATGTGTGCTTCTATTTTAATAGCAGTGGCAACACATTTTTTGTCATGGTATTCAAAAAAAAAACTCTCAACAGAATGCATTTCCACAAGCACACATCAAAAAAATGTTGTTTCGCCTGTTTGGTTTGCAGCCACCTGGAGCTAAAAAAGCCCGTGTGCAGATCGCAGGGATGTGTCACCTTGTTTTATTTGCAGTTTATCAAACTGTGTCAGTGGAGAATCAGTTGTTGCAGTTTCTACGCAAGGATTTAACACTCCCGTTGTACAAATCTCAACTTAAATCCCAGCTACACATCACTGGAGACACAATTTTATAATCATACTACTGATTTTGCTGCTTACCTTTTCTTCACCCAAAACAGAATAGAATAGAATAGAATAGAATAGAATAGAATACGGTTTTATTATATATATCACGTTTTTATTTAAATTCCTGGAAATTCAAAGTCAGCATGGTGGATCTTAACGCATACTTTGGTTCCATCTGAACAACAAAAATGCTCCCATGATGCAACTTTTTTTTTTAAAGTTTAGGCAAAGTGTTGCGTTATAAAGTAAGCCAGAGATTTCTTTCTAGAATGTTCTCCAAACAGAATTGACATGATGCTGTGTGCTTCACACTGAGCTGTCACAGGAACTCCACTTTCAGAGCTAAACCCCTGCCAAGTCTGAAGCCTCTGCAAGACGTTTTTTTTTTTTGAGAGCTAGTTTGCTGGTTTGTGCAACACTGCTTGTGCAGTGTAGTTTCAGCAGGATATCTCTGATTAGAGGCGGAATGGCTCGTTTTGCACCTCCTCATTACTGCTTTGTGTTGTGGGTTTCCAGCTTTCCTGAACTGTTTTGTTATTTTGCTATTTTCAAAACTTTGTGTAAGTCTTTTCTGTGTGGAGTCAGCCTGAGTGACACAATCTGAGATTGACCTTTACTGCAATGGGGCGCTTTTAATGATTAAAATGATCAAAAATGCTTAAATTAGAAAATGTTTTAAAGTAAGGCTTTGCTTAGAAACTAAATAACTGAAACATGAATCACTTAATCCTAATCCTTAATCCTAATCTTAAACCTTAATCACCTAAAGATCCTCTTTTGTCAAACAAACCTGTCAGGTTCTTTGGTCCAGTTTCTAGTTTAAATTATTTTAGTACATTTGATTTAAGACAAAACTAACTTATAGTAACTCTTCAGTAAGATATGATGACTTGTTTTAAGACATTTTATTTTTTTGATTTCTCATTGAATCATTTGATTTTGAAAACATCTTAAGCAATATCTAATGAAACCAGTTTTTTTACACAAATTACATATAATTTTACATTTCTTTTAAAATGTGAACTTCTTTTCTTAGTATTGGTCAGATAATAAGCATAGTTGGACAGTTGTACTACTTAAAATAGGGTATTTTATGTGGAAAAAGTATTAGTATGTTTGTAAATGTACCTACTTTAGAGATATATGCTTATTTCATAATACACAGTTGTGTTAGAAAATAATTTTTCTAATGAATTTTGAGTTTTTATAGCAAATTTTGAGATTACATTGTTACAATGTTTATGTCTTAAAAGAGCAGGGCATTAAAACTTATTTAAAGAAATCTCACCAAGACAAATTCTACTAGTTCCATTAGTATAGTTTTTACAAGGAAATTATTATATATTATTATATATTTTTACATTTGTTTTGAGAAGGACATTTTTTTCTAGTGTTAATTCAATCCCTACTTCATCTATCCATCTCTCCTACCTGCCCTTACTCTTAAACTATTCCTTCTTTGACCCCTTTCCTTTTCCTCTATCTGCACACTTTACTCCTGTTTTCCTTTTTTCACATCTCTGGTAACCAGCCAGCATGCCTGATCCATCACTGACCCATATTTCCTCTACATTAGCAACCTCTTTCTACAATCCACTGTTCCCATCCATACATTCTTTCCATATTGACTCTCATTTGTCCAGCTGACTATCCCTCAGCCTTATCTTTCCTATTTCCTTCTCCATTCAAACATTCAGTACTGCTGTTGGAACACTGTCGTCTTTCATTCATCCCTCACCCTTTTCTGTTGATCACAAATTGTTGTTATTGTCTACTTCAAAATGGCACACAGGGGTGAAAAGTCAGCAGGGTACCCGAAATCAAACATGCCCCTCGATGAACAACAATACACCATCTTTCAGCCAGTGATGAGAAAATCAGAGTTTCATCAGTGTGTTTTTTTCCTTTATTGCTTGTCAAACGCTGTCAAAGAGAATGACTTTTATGGAAGCCTCACATGAGCTGTCAGCACCTACATGCTGAGTAAAATCACTGTGAACGGCACTTTCACATCGCTGAAAAATTACTAAAAATGACAGACAGTAAGGGAAATCTGAGAGAAATTTCTCTTCATGTTGATGAAACATGTCAGATTTTATCTGAAACATTTGCATTTTGGATTGCTAGAAGTCCTTTGTTATCCTTTTAAATCAGTAAAATCTGTGTAGGTTTTGAATAGTGGGAAAGAAAATCTCAGAAATGTAAATAAATAGAAAATAGGCCTACATCCAAATCAACTTTTTAATACTCTCTGAGCAAATTCTTTCGGTAGGTGTGACATATGTCATAAATATATAATGGTTAAGAAAACAAAACAAAAAAAGTTTCTCTTAAGAAAATTAAGTCATATACCATACATTCTGCACACAACAATCATAAAATAGAGTTTAGTTTGGGGACGTTTTTTGGGAAAAATTATCATCTTGCAAAGATAAATTCTTTTGAAGCCCAAAAGGAATAACTTTTCCCCCATAATAATAAAAAATAACAAAAAAGTGTGCAGAATAATTTTATGCTGCATATACAGTGTGTATTGCCAAATTAAAAGTGGTGAGTAATTATATTGCACCAGTATCTTATAATACCCCATCTTGAATTTGTATTTTTCCGTTCTCTCAATTGAAACTTACTAAATTCAGGAGAAAAACACACACACAAAAACATGTATTTATAGTTTATAGCTACTTTCGTCATTTTTTTCATAGGAGTCAAGACCAAAATTAAACTTCCACTATTGTCAAATAAACTTTAAAATTCCTACAACACAAATAATATTTAAAAAAAAGACAAAAAATGAATAGATTTGCAACTTTACAAGAAATTTAGACAATACCTTCATCATTAGCTCTCATTCACTGCTTTCTTTCTCGCTGTCTATTCTGAATAATCACTTGGCATTGCCTCCTCAAACATTATACAGTTACTCCTTTGTCATACAAAATGCTTTGACGCAAAGCCTGCTGCTCTCAGATACCAGAAAGAATATAGCAGCACAACCTTTACTCCAGTCTATTGGCTCAAAGCGACAGTAGCATACGTTCTAAAGACAAGGAGCATTTTTGTAAAGACAGCATTTGACACATAGCCTAAAGAAGTTTGTGCAGCATCAACTGGTTAATTGGGTTTTACACAGATCAAATGCTTCTCTAAACTGGAACCGCTGTTAGATTATTTGGAAACAAAATTGTGTCATTCAAACAGTTATAGTAGAACAAATAAGTACAAACCTGTCAATAAACCATGTAAAGTTTTTATTTTATTTTATTTTTTTATCAGATCTGCAGTAAAAGCAGTTAAAGTAATCTTTGGTGGTGTGGACATTTCCCATTGACTTAATATGTCAGTGACTCCTCCCCCTGTTGGGTTATAAATAGGAAGTACCTGCTGGCTGTGCCAAAAATCTATAGACTTCTATAGAGAAATAAACAGTTATTTCAGTTTTTCTTCTTTTTTTTCTTTTTTTGGTAGCACAAGTTGTTTTATTTATAAATTGGCCAATCAGATGCTTTAATAAAATTATGTGTTCTTACATACATTTGAAATGTTTGGTTGACTGATTTTGTGTAGCCAGAAGTAATGGGTGATGTCACTCTCACTCAGTCCATTTCTCATATGCAGTCAATGGCATTTCCTTTTGTGCAAAGTGTGTCATCAACAATTTGTGAAAATAATGTCCTAGTTTCATTTTTTGTTCACTGCTGAGTCTCTGAACATGTTTGTCTTCCTCCTTCCATCTCTGAAAAAGGATCGTAACTCATATTTAATTAAAAAAACACGCACGCCGTGCCGCATGTGTGTTCACGCTTGCGTGAGTGGATTCATCTCCAAAAATCTTCTTGCTAGAACACCTGCCGCGTAATTTTGTGTCTTCGTGTGAGTCTGGGGATGAAGTCGCAAACAAATGGAATTGTTTTACTATTGCTCTGTCTGTTTCTGTCAAGCCTGAGTGGTGTGAACAAATTTACCACACTGAGCACGCACATTTCAATCCAAATGAAAATATCCACCCAGCCAGAGGGTGTTATGAGTCCCTCCTCCCACAAAATTTGAAATGATTATGTTATCTTGATGGATAATAAAAAATATTGCACCAAAGTGAGCTCAAAGGACGTTTCATGCAACTATTTTCTGAATTGTCTATAGAATGAGGAATCTATCCATGTGATTATCCTGTTGTGAAACATTTTAAGATGAAATTTGGGTTGTATGGTTGTAAAAAACATTTCGTCACATGTTAATATGTACTGTTAAGCTATTTCACAGGAAGTTCAGTCAAGGCAAAAAAAAAGACTGCTAGCCCAGGTTGAGAAGCAAAAGTGTTGAATAATCCATGTCTTATTAAGCTGTCAAGATCCTCTCTGGGGGAACCGGCCCGTTGCCCCAGCTCACAAGGCCACCACTATCTCTATCCACAAGGTTTATCCTCTTTGACAAACCTTGAAGTTAAGACTCGCCCAGGTGACCTTAAGCTGTGCTTTTCGTAATACGGTGCGACCGATTGCTGAATAAAGTAAAGTCCCATCAGTTGTCACACACCTGGGTGTGGGCAATTTGTTTTCCACATTTCACCTATTCCCAGGGGAAGCAGTGAGCTACAAACACAACCACGCTCGGGAACCATTTGGTGGTTTAACAATCACAAACCAACCGCTTGAGCCAGGCTACTGAGCTGGTTTACAGGAAGCCCCGCAGCATTTTCCTCTGCATATCCACTATGTACATTTGAGCAATTTTCCACTTTTCTATTTAGGTCTTTGGTTATACATGTGTGATATATGTAATTCATAAAATAATCAATTAAATTAAACCGCCACTATGTGCATATACATACATACATACATACATACATGCATATTTTACTTTTATTTTATTCTCTACATGTGCAATAATACTATGTGCAATATGAGAGTTTTAAAAACAATTTCAATTACTTTGTCCTTTATTATTACCATTATTGATATTTGGTTTTTATTTCCTTCTGTACAGTGTGTTTTCTTATAGGAAGCTTGACTGAGGGGGGGAAACGCACAAGAATTCCAGTGTACGTGTTCTGCGATATATCTGTGCAAATTGCAAACTCTACTCTATTCTACTCTACTGTAAATGTTTTTTGTGTTTGCCATTGGCGCAGATGTCCGTCGAGGGTTTTGGTTAATGATTCTTAGAGTAAATTTGGTTTTGAGCTGTTGCAGCTATGCGCATTAATGTAGTTTATGCACGATTATGATGTCGATCTTACGCGAATGTGCATGATTTCTGCATTATAAATACGCATATTTGTAGCTCTCCACAACTGTTCCACGTATGTCCACGTGTGTCCAACTGACTTTTTCATGAACACCGACGTATAACATATATCATGTATATGTCGCACATATCGCGTCAAAATTACATAATTGATGCACAAATTAATTGCATTAATACAGTGCAGTACTCACGCACGGTTCATGTTCTACGTTGATATACCTGTTCTTTGTGTGGTTTATTCGTACTTCCGTGGTTAATAACGTTGATCATTTTGTGAAATCTACAGAAAGACCACAACTTTTCTCACTGTTTCCACATATATTCACATATGACAAATTTTCATCCACGCAATATGTGAAAACTGTACGTAGCGGCTGAGTGACATGGCCTTTACTTCTTCACTATAGACCAGACCCATCAGCTCTTTTTCTGCCTTGTCTTTTTGTCTTTTAACAGATGCTTTTGTTTTATGTGTCTTTCTGTCTTTTCCCTGTTTTCTCTGTCCTGCTGGTCTTGGCGTATTGTCAACATTTCTAAGGATGGGACTTTCCTCGTGTTAATGTAATTTTGAATCACCAAAATCACCCAACGTCAAACTCAGAACAAAAGTTTTTAAAGATTTTGTTTTCTTTTTTTTAGATTACTTGAGAAATATAAGAAAAAATAACAATAATAAATAATAATCATGGATTGGATTTGTCTGTGCTTTTCCAGACGCTCAAAGCGTTTAAATTGTGTGCATTATTCATTCACTCCTCATTCATACTTGGTGATGGTAGCTACTGATGTAGACACAGCTGCCCTGGGGCAGACTGACAGAGACGTGGCTGCCAGTACGCGCTTACAGCCCCTCTGACCATCACTGGGACAAGTGTCTTGCCCAAGGACACAACAACAGTTGGCTGGGGTGAAGCGGGGATCGAGCCGCCAACCTATTGACCATTGGCCGACCTGCTCAACTGCCTGAGCCACTGTCGCCCTAAATACAGTATTATTAAAATACAGTTTAACCCTTGTGCTATCCTAGGCACTTTGACATTGGGAGTGGGGTCATCTAGACCCACTAGACAGTGCGCTGAACCTTTTTTCTTCAATGATTTGTGATCTTCACTGGTGTCCATGGATTACATGAAATCCTCTCCACCTTTATCCACCTTTGTGATGGTAGGGATAACACGTCAATGTAAGGGTGGAGTCATAGGATAGCACAAGGGTTAAATGGTTTAATCTTTATAGAATGACATGGGTGAAATCTTGTGGATTTGTTGATGATTTAGAGTGATTGGATTGTACTACCTTAAAAAAAACAAGATTTCCTGGATTTGACCTTGAAGACATAAATTCGTTTTTGAATTGGTGCTTTATAAGAAAAATGAATTTAAAATCAAAATAATCTAATCTGGGATTATTTTTACAGTATAGTGGTTGTTTTGTTACCTTATGGATGTACATTGATAACTCTTGTGAAGTTAGATTTTGCAACACTGTTTATATGAAACACATTTTAACTGGAGCCTTCTCAAAGAAACCAAATTTATTGTGACAGCGCATCTGAACAAAACGTCTCTGTTTTTGAAAGGATCAACTATTTTACAGAAATCTGCTTGAGATGATTTCTCCATTTAAACAAAATTAGTGAAGCATATTTGGACTTTTCTGTAACCAGGTCATGGAGAGCAAAAAAAGAGCTGGATCTTTTCTCACAGCGATTGGAAATCTTGTTTGTTTAAATGGTTGACAAGTTTAACTAAATGAATACATTTTTTTTATTTCGGAGCAGCTGCAGGCTTCACTGCTTAGCTGTTAATATGCTGTGAAAGAAACTTGGCAGGTTTGAATATAAACTAACAGAAAATATAGTCAGAACTGTTTTCTGATTACTCCATTTCAAACTGTCAGATGAATTGTGTTGTGGCTGTCCATAAAAATGGAACTGCTTTAAATAAAAGCTGTTTAGCTGTTGTTTATGAGTCTGACTTCATCTGTAGCACAATAATAAATTAATGACTATAAAATAGCTCACCACAAGCACCTTTTCAGCACAACATCAATGTCATTGATAATTATAAAACAAGTAGCTGTTCCAGTCACTAAACAAATATGAAACACAGAGTTAGACAATATGTCTTAGCCTCTCGAAAGTATTTGACATATAAAAATGGAAGAAAGAAATGACAAAGCCGAAAGGAAATGGTTCCCTTTGAAGGTCAAAGACCAAAAAAGCACTTTAATGCTCTTTGAATGACTCAACAGATTGGCTCTGAGAAGAGAAAACCTTTTTTTTTTTTTCCAATGAGAGAGAATACCGGTACATAGAAAAGGGGAATTTGCTTCCACACCACCACTGTATCAAATCCAATCAAATCTGTGTCTGTGTGACATGCTGCCCTTCAGGGGGTAAACATGAGCCCCATCTGGACCTCAGCTGACCATTGGTGCAATTCCACAATAACCATACAGCTGTTTTAGTGTACTGACTCATTAGGGCTTGACACTGTGAGTACAGGGGCACACCAAGATGAGAGAGGAAACACTGTGAGGGCAGATTAATCAACACTTTTATATCAATGAAAAAAACAAATTTTAAAACAGTCCTTTAAAGACATTTCTTTCATGGGAAGTGCACAAGGGCAGAAACAGGAGAAAAATGTGACTCAATGTTGCACAATGAGCCCCTTGATTTTATTGGCTCATTAATTACACCTCATAGAGGTGCCCCTGAGGCCCCCAGAATGCCCATTCAAATAGCTTTCTTATACTGCCAGAACACTAACAGAACAATAACATTTATTGGTGCAATAAAAAGCCTGACCGGTATTCTAAACCAGTAACTGTATTTTCATCCATATGACTCAGTTTGTCCTTTGTTCTCATTTGTCATGTGAGCAAAGGACGGGTTTTCTTAATTATGCAAATCTCAGTTGAGATTGCCAACACGAGAACAATTTTTAGTTTAACAATTGAATATTGCAGTAATAAACTTAAGTGTGTAATTTGACGCAACATTAAGTATTTAGCCTAATTTATTGTTGTCGCTGATTTAAATTTACCAACATTGATCAGTTTATCAACTTATTTTATTTCCTTTGCCAATTTGATCCTGTCACTTGTCATTTTTTTGCTTACTTGTGGGTGATCTGAGAATATTTGGGTGAACTGAATTTTTTTTTTGTCTTTTTTGCTTTGATTTATCCTCTTTTCATGTCTCTGCATCTGTGCATATGAATTTAACTCTTTGTCAATAGTCACAGTTTTTTTTTTTTATTATTCAGGGGCGGTTGATTTTAAAAGCATAAATGCTGAAACAATGATGAAATAACTCCTTTCCTATATTTGTAGAAAAATATGTCTTCTTAAAGGGACAGATGAGACCTCTCTGGATCCCATGTTAAGTACCGGTATACTCCTGTTGTCAGTCATGTCCTTTTGAAATGAAAGAACAATCATGCATCCATGTGTAAAGTCATTGTGGTGTCTTTATTGAAGGACACATTAAAAGTAGTGACGAAAGGTCCTACTGTGCCAGAGGAACATTTTAGCTCACGTTAATTTACAAGTGCAGTTTAAAAGCAAAGTTCTGTATCCTATGAATACCATACATTTATAAATGTTTCTTTTTAATCTAATATTGTGAGAAAAATATTCAAGAACGATCTGTTCCTGTTGAATTTATTTGAATTGAAACATGTCAAATGCTTTCATTAGGAGACAAACCCTGACTGTGGGAAAGATGCTGCACAACAGACTGCATGTACATCAAAAGAGAAAAGGACGTTTCACACTGAAAAGCCCAGAGGGTCATGTGAACTCAAACAGCCAAAAATGTCACTGTATCGAAGTTCTCCTGAAAAATACTTTCTACTGTAGAAATGTTAGTTATAGACTGGTGTCTTTACTTACGGTATGCAATGAAAAATCAATTTTATATTGTTTGCACTGAATTCTCCAATTACAAAGTGGCGTCTTTCAGCATTTACCCAATACACAAGGTGCATGTTTTTAAAAACAAGCAGCACCAATGAGGAAAAAGAAGAGTTTGGAATAGTATTGATGCTTGAAAGGGTATGAATTCTGTAAAATGCATACAATTTGACACATTTGGATGAACACTGACTCACCATTGAGCTTTGGTTCTTTTTATATCAGCCCTCTTTTCTCAAGACACATTCCAGTGAGCGAGCAGCACTACAGCTGATCTGCCATCCAAACAGCCCTTTGGGACTTCACATAACATCAGCTCTCCAGGTTTTTTGTGAGAAGGCTTCATGAAATGTCAAAAAGCAGACAGCTCTGTGGAAGGTAGGACTGTCAGTTGGGTTTGTGTGTCTCCTGTCTGACTATTGATTGAGTTGGGCGAATAATCCAAAATACGTAACCCAATCATTTAAAAAAAGAACGATGTTATATCTCTTCTTTTTTCCCATTATGTTTCCTGTTTTTTTTTTTTTTTTGAATGTGTTAAGGCTGTCAAAAAAGTAATAGCAGCTTTTAAAGAGGAACGGTGACAGCGAGCATGTGCAAGTAAGCTTTAACTCTAACACACATGATAACACACATGCATCCAACAGATCGACACAAACACACAAGGTCATGGCATTTTCCTTTCAGGACGGGATGAAAATAGAAAGAAGGCCACGAGCTGGACAGACTGAGGCACGATGAGTCAGTGGGCTGATAACGCAGACCAACTAAATCAGTGGGCTGAAAGCAGGAGGCAGTTTGTGGGAATTTGTGTGTCTGTGAGTGTGTGCAATGTGCAAATTTTCAGGGAGGGGAGATAGACCGGAGAGAACATCAGAGAACTGACGCTCTGGGGTTTTAGGGGGGTCGCTGCAGGTGGGGAACACCAGACCTGCAGGTCCCAGTGGATTGTGTGATGTTTTTCAATCCCACACACAAGCTAAAAATAACTCTTTCTTTATTCCAGCTGAATTCTCCCTTTTTTTGCCTTGCATACACACACAAATGCACATACTTTGCCCCCACACTCTTATGAGTGCAGTTGCTATTCTATCTTTTACAATAAGTCTTACTGACGCCATAATTAAAAAAGAAAGTTCCTAAATGATTTTTTGTATGTTTTTAATGAAAAGAAAACTAATATAAACATTTCAAATGCTAGTACAACAAATGCTATTGTTAAATTGAGTTCCACATATGATTCATTCAGCCTGATCACACACAGAGAGAGGACTTCTATCTGTAGCACCATTTCCTCTACCATAAAAAAACATCCTGTTGTGTTGGATCCAGCACTGCCAAACAAAATCCCAGTGTCCCCACATCCATAGTCTGCAGAGGATTATTTTATCACACACAGTTCTCTGTTTTTAACCTTCCACCCCGCCCAGTGGATCTCTGCTTGGCTAGTTAGAGATAAATGAGGGGAAAAAATGCATGATGGTTGTTGTATTGAAGCAGTTTTTACAGTGAGATGTTCCTGTCAGCGCACATAACCTATGGCCCATTAGGACCATCAGTCTGGGTGCAGGTTTTCAGCTGCAATCCAGCTGCAGAGCTATGGGGCAGGCATTTTTTTACGGAAAATTGCTGCTACTCAGTCATAAGAAAGAAAGATTACAAGAAATCTTCCACGGTGTGTACTGATAACATAATCCACATATATTTTGGATAACTGATCTGCAATTGCCATGTTGATTTCTAAAATAGTTATTTTTTTTACATAATATTTAAGTAATTCTTCTTTGTCAAGTGCTTTATTGATACCTAAGGATTCTAAATTCTGTCTGATAAAAGTTGTGAACCGGATAATGATAAATCATGTAAGAAAATGGTTACGGTAGAACTATGGGGGGGATTATATAAATTCACTTCCTTCCACTCCCTTTCAAGCAATATTTATTAATATGTCTAATTATTCTACGTTTAATACGTCACTGTATGAATGTTTATCTGATGATTGTATTGTTTTTGCGTATTTGATTGCATGAAATAAACCATTTCAAATTTAAAAAATAAAAATTAAAAAAAAAAGTGTAAATATCACATTTTTTCACCAGTAATACAACTGACTCACAATGTGACATCAGTTTTGTCCCAGAGCTTGATTTCCTGCATTTAAATCTTTCCAGCACAACATAATGAAACAGCACAAAACTCAAGCATGTGCAGTGAAAGGTGTGACAATCCAGATGTTTCAGTCGAAGAAATTAGGTTACCTATTTATTGGACCATTGGGCACACTTTAGCCACTTTAATTTTCTGGAAAATTGATAGAACATCTTTAATACTACAAAGATGTACCAACTGATGTTAATGTTGGAGCATTAAGATGACCGTTGTCAGGAGCCTTGGATTAATACATACATAGGCGTGTAAGGAACCCAAAATCGCATATGTTCCAAAACATGCCTATGAAGCAGATTTTAAACTCAGGGCTTTCAGTTATGCAGTAAATGTAGGAATAGAGCTGCTGCCAGTTAATTCAGCATCAGTGAATTGATGATGTGAGAGTGGAGGATGCAAGAGATGAGCCTGCATCTAGCCAAGATGACACAACAGAGTTTGAGACAGAACAAAGTGAGATGACCGGTTATAGGACAGTTTCGACTCAGGAAAACAGTGGAAACACATGACATTCAGATTACCAACTTTCGAGGAGGTCCTTGGTGCTTCTGGTTTATGGAAAAGGTGTAACTTCTCCATCCACACAAGAATGACCCACCACAACTGCCAGATGCTGAGGAAAAGCTGGCCATGAAAATGAGTTTAAGACACAGATACTGTGGTTCTGAAAGTTGATTTTAGTGGGTTATGAAATTGAAAAACAAAAAAATGCAATATTTTTTCTGAGGTAAATATAATAAGTTGTTTATCCTGTCTCCAAAAATAAGATGCAGCACCCCCCATTGGAACATCTGCATTGTTTCAAAACAGCGCAAGGGATTTTGTAGTGGAGAAGACAGATGCTGGGATCATTCCAGGTTTGGCAGCACAGGTTTTTCAGCAGGAAAACACGGCCCTCTTGTGGGTAGTAAATGCATTAAAATGACAGACATTCAACCTGAATATGAACAGCATTCTCAAAACTGTGGGATTAGTCCTGGATTTTGCAAAGTGTTTGATTTGTTTCACATGAAATGTGTAAATAGGAGGAGGAGTTGCAATGTGATTAGAATATACTTTTTAACTTAACAAATTCAGTATCAAAGGAGACCTGGGATTTGTATTGTTACTTACACCTAAACAATCTAAACCTGAATTTGACTTTATTGAACCACATCGGAGTCCTTAAAAGCTTGTTTTTTTTTTCCCCTCAGCATTGCAAAAAATTTTACTGAAGACTTAAAAACCGAGTTAATGAAACTGATATAAACATTTATTTTTTAATATCTATTACATTTGTTTTTGTTCAAAACAATGAAACATGTTGAAAATAATTTTACATGGAGAAGCAAATAAAACATTTGCTTTACTTTTATAGAAGTTTAGAAATGTCTGTATACAATCAATAAGAAATTATTTGATTAGCAGATTAAAATGAATTAAAGTCAAGTAAGACAAGAAAAAGTAATAAGCATAAAAACATAAAGGCTTTATAAAGCTGTGGAGTGAAAAACAATAATCAGCTGTTAAATAACGGGAAAGTAGTGCAAGTCTGATACACATCTCATTATTACAGCTTTATAGTTCATCATTTGTAGAAACTAGTGTGCGTTTTATTTTGAAATGAGCACTTCTATTTTGTTTAGTAAAAGTGATCAAAACCTTCATTTTCAAATAACTTTATTTAAATGGACAAAACAAATAGCAAATTAAAATAGCGACCGACATCGATACGTAAAAAACACAAATTTAAGTAACAGTGGAATTGAGTAAATAAATTAATACCTGCATGAAAAAATACTTTTACTTTATTGATAGTTCAACAAATTATAAGCGCGCATGGCGAAAAAATAGGTAAGAATAATTTATATTTTTTGTTCTTTCAGAGTACCGGAAGTGGGCTGTGACATACGTCACTTTCCTCCAACAGCGCGAAAACTTGGGTTTCATGTTAGCGAAAACGGAACCACTAAAAAGGTGAGTTGAGTGGATACTAAGATTCTCCAAACCCATTCTGTCACCGAAAGTCATTTTAAGTCACTTTACAGTAGCTCGGTCTCATGTGGAGGGCAAATAAAGAAGCTGAGCTACAAAACCAGCAGTAGTTGTTAGCTAGCAAGTTGCAACGCATTTGTGTGTCTGACCACCAGTAAAGTTAAGGTCAAAAGCAACCTTTACAGTTCTGGCTCATCTCACATTGAAGTGTTTAGCTCTGCTTTTTGTGGCTTTTGTTGTGATTTGTGTTTTCTCTCTGCTTTTGTCTGAAAGCAAACATGTCAAAAATCGACAAAATGAGCATCCTTGGAGTGAGGAGTTTTGGGATTGAGGATAAGGACAAGCAAGTCATAGCTTTCTTCAGTCCTCTGACTGTTTTGGTTGGACCCAATGGAGCAGGAAAAACGGTATGAAAGCATTCAGAGGGGAGCTAAACATGCAAGCTGCAGGTCAACATAAAACAAGTCATTTCAGACAGAGCAGCATAAATAACATTTACAGAGATAACAGATCATGGGAAAAAGAATACAGAGAACATCTCACGTTTTCTGTCGAGTTTTTGTTTACAGAGAGTTAATATTTTGTTAGGACTTATGTGCCTATGAATAATAGTGTGAGCAAGTCAACTCTTTTTTTTTATTAGTGTCATTAGTGTTATTAGAACCAATCTCTGTTAGCGGGATTACAGCTCTGACTTTATTTAAACATCCTTAGACAAGTCATGTACAGGTAGGTGTTTGTCTTTCATACCCTATAGAGATTTTGAGTGTGGTGTTGTGCAGAATTTAATGAAGTTTAATCTCCATCTTTGTCTCTACAACATGCAAGAAAGCTACACAAATGAGAGAAATTTAAAACACTGGCTCTTACATTTTAGTGCAACTAAAAAAAAAAAACTATTTCTCTTCTTCGATACTGTTTATAAAACCGCAACACACTTAGCCTTTTAAACAGTTTAGTATCTACTAGTGATGGGACGATGATACCTCAAGGAGTGTATTGACACACTAAACAAACTGTGTCGGCACTGTATTGATACTGTGTTGGTCACCCAATAGTGACCCCTGCAGTAGTTATAAAATCATTGCAGGTAAAGAAATTCCTTGTTCGTGTAAATGCTAAAACTGAGTTGGTATGTAAAATATAGCAAATTAGAGTGAACATTCAGAGTTACAATTTTTTAACTTATGTACACATTTGTCAACTTAACTGTTAATTCATATGAAATGAAAGACAAAAAAGTGATTAGTTCATGAATTTTTATTGAGAAACAAAAGTTTTTGGAGTGTCTTTGCTCCAAGGCGATTTCTCCTCTTACACACCAGCTCCCCAGCCTTGGAAAATACTCTTTTGCATGGTACAGACCATGATGGTGAGCAGAGAGTTTTAAGTGCAATGATGAAGATGTGGGTATATTTCCTGGTTCCATTTCCAATATTGCAAAGGATCTTGGTTTCTGGGTGTGTTTGTTTCTGCCAGGTAGCGTTGGACTTCAATAATGGAGTCAGCTGTTTCGTTCCTCGTCTTCTGGGTCTCTGCAACCTCCATTTCTTCCACTTCTGCAACATTCCACTTCCAGAGATTGTGCCCTAAAAAAGTAGTTAATCATTACTTTATTATCACATGATATATCATATCAAAAAGTGCCACAGAAATGTATTTTCATACCTGAACTGGGTTCTGACCCAAGAGAAGAAGAGCCAGGCTCTTCTTCTCTTGGGTCCTCATTTCTTCTGCCTACTTTGACTGCAGTCTCTTCACCGCTTCACTTGCCTTTTGCTGGTAATAAATCCATTCTTTTTAAATCTGGGATCTACCAGAGTTGCCAGAGTCATCACACTGAGAGATTCCATGCCGCAAACAGCATCAGTTAGCCGCTTCCTCAGGTTTTCAGCCAGTTGCTGAGCAGCTGTTTTTGTCACTGTTGTGGCCTGACGTTGAAGCTCAATGTGGAGCATTCTCATCATGGGAATGACCTTCGACCCAGACACCCTTTTTTCCTCAGACAGTTCTCTTGTAGCTTGGTCAAAAGGAGCAAGAACCCTGAGCATCTCTTCAATGATCTGACATTCTTCTGGAGTCAGTGGAGTGATGTCAGGTTTTAATTAGGCCAGTGACACCCAGACTGCCTCCTTCTGCTCAGTCATTCTTTCAAACATTTGGTAGGTACTGTTCCATCGTGTTGGCACCTCGTTTATGAATTTATGGCCCGCTGTTCCCAGCTGTTGCTGTATTTGAGTGAGCTTCTCTTTAGCAGTCACACTTGATCGAAAGTATGTCACAATGTGTCGTGTTTTTTTGCGTATTTCAGTTATTGTTGGGATTTGATCACATGATTTTCTCACAATTAAATTTGGGGAATGGGCTTTACAAATGGTAGGCCGTATTTGCAGCATTCGAGCACATGCAGCCATGTTTGCTGCTGCATCAGTGACAAGACACCTGACCTTTCCTGCTATGCCCCACTCCTCCATGAGGCTCCTTTTAACCGTGGCAATGTTTTCTGCAGTGTGTTTCTGAGGAAAATGCTGCACTGCCAAGACTGATGAATGGAGTTCATGGCTTTCTTTGTCCACATAGTGGCCAGTATCAGCTAGATATGCCTCCATATTCATAGACGTCCACATATCAGCTGTTAAAGTAACAGCAACGGCACTCTGGAGGTCCTTTTTGGTTTTCTCCTTTTCCTCCTCATATCTCTGGCTCACCAAGTCCTTGATGGTCTGAAAATAACCATACAAATACTGTTACACCAATAAAATATAGTTATATAGTTAGTACAAACATATAATAAAAATTCTTAAACATACCTTCCTGCTTGGTAAAACATACAAGGGTACAATAAGCTTCAGGAGCTCCCTGAATCCCTCATTTTCAACAAAGCTGAGTGGCTGACAGTCTCTGATGATCATATTGACCACTGCCTCATCCACTGCTTGCTTGTTAGGAACTGCAAGCCAAAAGGAACTATTTTGTCAAAAGCTTAATAAAAGGACTGTAATTTTTACAAACAATATCACATAGACATAAGACGACATGGTGGTGTAGTGGTTAGCACTGTCGCCTCAAAGCAAGAGGGTTGGAGGTTCGATACCAGGCGTGGAGCCTGTCTGTTTGCATGCATGCATGCATGGTTTTTTTTAGCACCATTTTTAGACAGAATTTCAACATACCTGGGGTACTCTCACGAGTATCTGCCAATTCTTCATTGCCATGCCGAGCTCTATAATGCCTCAGCATTGATGAAGTGCTCTTATTGATATAAGATAGCTCTGTGGAGCAGAGCCGACACTTCACCTACAATAACAATTCAAACCTCTTACCAGAACATTGCATTCACTTGTTAAAAAAAAGACACCCTATCTCATGATTACGAGATCAGGATCTCATAATTACATGATAACATGAATAAAGCAACTGTAAGGCTCTTTAACTGACTATCATATGTATCACAGGTCATTCACTTGATAAACTAATAAAGTGAGTCCAATGCGCCACAGTAAAAAATAGTATATAAAAGAGAAAAAAGATTTACCTTGTTTGGCGTCACAAGATCAAAATGATTCCACACCGGGGAAAACTTCCTAGGACGATCCATGATCAAGCAAAACTCCATTCGACAAACCCACAACATGTTGATACAGTTTGTTCCCTGATAAACACACTTTGGCGCAGCACATCCAAACGATACAGTTCCTGTATCGGTCACGTGATTCTTTCTTAAAGCAATACACGCACCGATACAAGGTTTCCCTCTTGAGCTCTCGGCACAGTGCTGATGCACCAGTGTTGCTCGTCCCATCACTAGTATCTACTCTATCTTAAGTTTATGACAAAACAACACAGAAAAGAATATTTTTAAACTTACCATATAATTTAACTTTAAATAGCATAACCAGAACATTGCTTTTTTATTATTAGAGAATCAAATATTGAAAAACAAACTATTAAAAGCCAGAAATAATGATAAAAAAGCTCCTGTATTCAATTTTGAGCAATGTGACTTTTGCTTTCAGACTATTATCGAGTGCCTCAAGTATGCAACATCAGGAGAACTTCCCCCCGGGTCCAAAGGAGGTGCTTTTGTTCACGATCCAAGGGTCAGTTTTGTAAAAATCTCAACAGATATTTGGAGCTAACTTGTTTGAGACTTTTTTTAAATAACATTTGTGAACCTAACATTAAAAGGAATTCTAGACGTGATCTTGTATCATTTCAGGATGCCCATGAGACAGATGTACGAGCTCAGATTCGACTCCTATTCACCGATGTTAATGGAGAGAAAGTTAGCATCCAGCGCTCCATGTCCTGCACTCAGAAAGCAAAAAACAACACCTTCAAAAGTTTAGAGCAGGTCATCACCAGAATGAAGTAAGCCACTATGAAGTTCCTTTGTCAAACATTTTGTTTCATTTCAACTTAAGGGATTGTTGTTAATGTTTGAAGGGGTTTTAATTCATATGTCACTCTTTGTGATCGCTCAGAGACGGCGAGAAAGTTAGCTTGTCCTCAAAGTGTGGTGAGCTGGACCGAGAAATGATTTCCTCACTGGGTGTGTCAAAGCCAGTGCTGAATCACGTCATCTTCTGTCACCAAGAAGAGTCAAACTGGCCACTTAGCGAGGGCAAGGCACTGAAAGACAAATTTGACTCCATCTTTGCTGCAACAAAGTAAATTTCTCTTTTTTTATAGTGTAATAAATCAATCATCTTGTCTCTTGTTACTTAAAGTCAGATATCTACATAAGTAAGAAATGGCAACAGAGCTTGAAGACATTTCCAGAGTAGGTGCTTTATTGCAATGTGTCTTTTTTTTCCAGATATATCAAAGCTCTGGAAACTATGCGCCAGCTGCGGCTCAAGCAAAGTGTGACGGTGAAAGAGTGTCAGGTGGAGCTGCGCTACCTGAAGGAGAACAAGGAAAAGGCTCAGCAAATCCGAGAGACCGTGGCGAAAAAGGAAGCTCAGCTGATGGCGTCTAAAGACAGCATTCAGCACATCGATGGCCAGATTGAGCCACTTGAGGTGGGCTGATTGCATACGTTTTTAGTGACTGTACTAGTCGTGTGCATTAACTCTATAAAAAGGAGCACAGGAAATCCTTTCACTCTTATTGTTTGTTGTTTATAATTACTCGACATGTTTGCGATTATTGCAGAATCGCTTGATTGAAATTGACACCAAGCTGGGGAAAGTAGTAAGACTGGATAATGACATAAGGTTGCTGGAGAGCAGAAAAAAACAAATGGAACAGGACAACAAGGAGCTGCTGGAAACAATGGAGCAGGTAACACAAGAACCATAAAAGAATTCACACAAACTAAACCTTTTTTTCCTTCCACTGCAATTTATAGACTAGAGTTTTCAGTTGCATCAACGGATCAGATGACTGAAAATATTTCAAACCATTTTATTACAGGAGAAAAATAATAATATACAAATCTGAAATTCTGAAATGTGCTTGATTTACTGCTCTGTGCTAAATCATATAAATTTAGCTCTTCTTGTTCAGCTAGACTTAAATTGCAATAAAGAAGAAATATTTTGTTACTCTTCAAAAATGAACAGTTTGGTGTCAGACTTTTAGAAAAGTGCGTGTGTGTTTGTGTGTGTGTGCTTTCCCATGTGTGCTGCAGGTGTTTCAGGGTTCAGATCAGGAGCTTCAGGATGTTTACCAGAACCACCAGAGGACTGTGAAGGACAAAGAGCGAAGGCTTGCAGACTGCCAGAAAGAGCTGGAAAGAGCTGGCAGAGAGTGTCAGAGACTCAACAGAGTCAAAGCTGACCTCCTGGTGGAACAAGGTAGAGTGGACACCAGAAACATAGCTGTTTATAAGGGATCTATTTCTGTGAATAAATGATCACTTGTGTAGTTGTTTTGGTTTCAGTGAAAGTTTTTTTTTTTTATATCTTCTCTCTATTCTGTGCTGTGATTGGCTGATTCAACTGAAGCATTTTACAGATATGAAATACACTTATTTATGCTTTTTTCATATTCATTAGATTTTTTTTTAACATGAGTGCATTGCTAGAATGAGCTAATTAAAACTTATTGAAGTTTTAGAATTTGAAAAGTTTAGAGCTTTAGAGGAAGTCAAGTCAGACGCCTTTTTTTCCACAATTTACATGTTGAAGCCAGACGTCGTCATCAAGCAGGGATAGATCCGAGTCGTTCTGAGTCAACTTTTCTTTGGCAACCACTCTCACCAATTAGGAGGGAGTGGGCTCATCATTGATTAGCAAGGAGATCCTAAAAAGTTATCAGACCAAGAATGGTTACTCTGACAAATAGTATGACTGAGTAGAAGCTGTTTAGTTCTCAACTGTAGTCTATGGGATTTTGGCTTCTTGGATCCAGCATGGGGCAGGAGTCACTCAGTCCATGTCTCATAAACGGTTAATGATCTAGAGTTGCCAATGTGTCGTTATTGAAACATTTCCTTGTCAATGTAAACAAAAAGTTAACATGATTTTTAGGTCGCCTTCAGCTGGAAGCCGATCGCCAAATGCAGTGCATCAAGAACCGTGACACTCAGGTGAGACTGAAGAGAGGGGGGCAAAAAGGACAAGATATCAGACATACATTAAGCTACTGAGGTTTACAATGTCAGCCCATAGCTAAATCATCTATTATGTTCCTTCTTGCTAAATATCTGGTTCCTTTTGTTGTGCAGGTTCGCTCTTTGTCATCGTATCTGGAGATGGAGGGGTACGACCGATCCCCCTTTACCGCTCTGCAGCTCGAGAGTTTTCACCGACACGTCACTCAGAGACTGGAGCAGGAGAAAGAGACGTTCAGTCAGGCTATGGTAAGAAGCAAATTCTGTAAGTGAAAATAATGATCAATATAAAGAAGACAGAGTTAGACTGCACACATCTGTAAAGCGACAATGCTGCCATTTGTTGCTATGTTTGTGAAGGCTGACTTGCAGGAAAAGGAGCAACAAAAGCAGCAATCCATCGATGAAATGAGGGACAAGAAGACCGGCCTGGAGCGAACCGTGGAGTTAAAGAGGGACATGCAGGGCAAGAAGCAACAAGAACTGAGGAGCATCAGGGCAGACCTGCAGAGGCTTGAGGGTTCGTCCACGCGGCTGCAGGAACTGGATAATGAATTAACTAAGGCGGTAAGTAGATGATGAACCTGCACCACTACAAAGTCTTTGTTTTTAGTGTCTGTTTTCAGCATTTGAGTGAGAAAGTCACAAAATGACTTTTGGAGCTAAATTAATTAACAAAAGATCGTCAGCTGTTAGTTTTAAAGTCTTATTTTAAAGTTGCACTTTTATTACTCATAGCAAAAGAAAATCCTCATATTTATCAATGGTACTGTGCTAACAGTAAAAGTATATATTTTTTTTACACTCGGACACTTTGAATAACAACTTTAGGACCCATTCGAACGAAAATTGAGTTTTTTGGTGTTTTTTAACTTGTTCGTGTGGCATTTTTCTGATAATGGAGGACATATATTAAAAAATATAAAATAAACGTCCTCCATATCCGCAGATGTCTCTGGCCCCTAAACCCCACAAATAGGGGGCCCCCGCCAACTAATGTTCTCGAAAAGTTTTTTGCTTTAGGCTAAAAACAGCATAACTATTAATAAAAGACCAGTGGGACTTTTGCAACAGATAAAAAGATGATCGGAGTGGGATTTTAAACTCAATTTCTGTAATTAATAAAGTTTTTGTTAAAATAAGTTGAAAGAGCTGCTAGCTGATACGGCCAGTGTGCTGCACTCTCACTACATCTGAGGAAACGGTGACTGGGGAGTCGCTTCACACTTATAAAAGCACAAAAACATTTCCATGAAAATCTACTTCTACTGGAAGCATTTGACAGGATTCTGCTGCCCCGGCGGGGAGTGTCTACTGAATCTTAAAGTGCAGTGAAAGAGAATATCTTGGTGTGTGACAGGAGAGATTAATAACTGACTTCTTGGTTCTTTTGTTATCAGACAGGTTATAACCCGTGTCTGATGACAAAAGAACCAATAAGTCAGTTAGTAACTACAGACACTATGAATTGTATTGCATTAAGGAGAGTGTATAACTTCAGTTGTACTGACCCCTGTGAAAGTATTGTGACATGTTTAAGTAGGTCTGCACATACTCAGGAGTTGATCCCAAACACAACTGAATATAATTGTTTATCTTTCTTACATTTTTACATAATTTTGCAAAAATGTTTTTCACACAAAAACTTCATTTTTACTTAAGGGGTAAACTGGCTTTTTTAAACTGTAAATTGTAACAATGAGGATCTATATAATTTTTTTTTTTTTTACTTTGTTTGGTAAGTTGATTACATTTAGCGATTGATCCCTTTTAGAAACGACCTTCAGATCTATCTATTTATATTTTTATTCTTAATTATCAGGAGCACGATCTGCAGAGTGCAGTTCAGAGGTCCAATGTGGAGGAGCTGAAGGTGGAGGTGGAGGAACTGCAGAGGGAGAAGGGTGAGCTCGATCGCACACAGAGGCAGCTCGACCAGGAGATGCAGACTCTTAATGTGCACACAACTGCTCGCACACAGATGGAGATGTTAAAAAAGGACAAGGTATGACTCAAAGTCATTTTAAATACATTTTAATTTGATATTAAATACTGTCACATGAACTCAAAACTACCGTTGTCTCACTGATAGTCTTATTTCCTCAAAATAAACCATTAAAAAGTCTTAATCTAATCTTTGTTATTGTTTCTCTATGTTTCCTTTTTCTGATTCTTCATTTTTTGGCTTTTTTTTTTTTCAGCTGGACAAGGAGGAACAGATACGGAAAATCAAATCTCGCCACAATGAGGATCTCGTGACACTTCTGGGTCACTTTCCCAACAAGAGAGAGCTGGAGGACTGGCTCTATTCCAAGTCAAAGGAAATCAACGGCACCAGAGACAGACTGGCAAAAGTCAAGTGAGTTAGATCCAAGTAAACATGAGTCTTATTTAGTTTTTCATTTCTCTGCCAATGACCAGTCTTTTTGTTTTTTTGGTTTTTGATTCTTTAATCTCAGTAAGGATTTAGCATCAAATGAGCAGAACAAAAGCCACACTGCTGCAGAGCTGCGCAAGAAGGAGCAGCAGCTGACCAGCGATGAGGAGAAGTTCTTTAATGTGTGTGGCAGCCAGGATCTGGAGCAGGACCTGGGAAAACTGCAGGAAGATCTGGAGAAAGCTTCCAAGCAGAGAGGTAATCTACCCAAATCCAGAAGGAAGAGCCTTTTCAGATTTCTAATTGAAGACTTTTAAAAACCCACTCTGATCATCTTTCAGGCCACTGTAAAAGTGTTTCCAGTGGTCTTTTTTTGATTATGCTGTTTTAGCCAAAATGGGGGGAAAAAACGATTGTTTTCTATGACAGTTTCTGCAGAGCGGCACTAGTTCATTAGAAATCCACCTCTGAGTATTGAGCGGCAGTATTGATGTAAGAGTAAGCCCACCCCTACTTCCTGTCATCTATCTGCATACACTTTCCCGTTAGCTTACCTTTCCCCACACCCTAAACTAAAAATGGCGAGCAGTATTGGAGCTATCCAGCCGAACGGTTTTGAGCCAGATGCCAACTCAGACGAGGAAAATGGGGACGCACATGAATCGATTTGTCTGCAATTGGATGCATCAGAATGGAGCGGAGGAGGAAACTTTTGGCTTGCCGTTATTTTTCTTTAAATGTGCCTCCATTGTGAGAAAAATGTGTTAAAAACACAAATTCTCATTGTCTTTAAACAGAGAATTGAGATAAGGTAAAGCTGAGGTAAAGCTGTGAAACTTACTGCTTTGGTACATGTAGAAGTGTAGAGCCGACTGACTTTTGGCGTTGTTTGCCCTTTTCTACCTTTGCTTGCACAGCCATGTTAGCTGGAGCAACAGCGGTCTACACCCAATTCATCAGCCAGTTGACAGAGGAGAGGGAGCCCTGCTGCCCCGTCTGCCAGCGGACGTTTCCCTCTGAGTCCGATCTCCAGGACGTCATCAACGACATGCAGTCCAAGCTTCGTTTGGTGCCGGACAAACTGAAAAACACAGAGCAGGACCTGAAGAGAAAGGAAAGGAAGAGAGATGAGATGATGGCCCTCAGGCCTGTGCGGTGCGTTCCACATTTCTTAAGGGGATCATTGGATCTTAAAGGCTTTTTCTTATGCAATCTGTGTAAAGTTGTGTTTGGTTTAAAGTATTTCTTTTGTTTTTGGTACTAAATCCCAAAAACGTCAAACACTAAGTGGAAAAGTGGAATTTAATTAAAACATTGTTAGAAATGGAGGTGTTACAGTCATAGAAAAAGAGAAGCAAACATACAAATCACAAGTATTTTCATAATAGTTTTCACACAATTAACATGTCTGAATAATAGTAGTGTCAAAAAACTTTTTTTTTTTATGCAGGCACATTTTTAAACATGCAGAATAGGAGGGGAAGGCAGAAAAAAGTGACATTTTTATTTATTTTACTCAACAATAGCATGTGATCCAAAAATGAATGTTCTGCTCGTTCAAACAGGAACTTTGACAAAAGCCACAAAAGAGATGAGTTCTTGAGTTCATGTGGTTTTGAAGCACATTACTGTTTTCCTGAATTGAATTTACAAAAGTAAAATCATTTCTGTAATTTGAAATGATGACAAAAGTTACCTTTTAGAGTTTCATAACCTCTGCTAACAAGTAAATTATACATTTATACATACCGGTACTTTTGTATTTGCAATTTGTTGTTGTTACCTAACAAAATAAAAGGAGGAAAAAAAAGTAATTTTACTTTATGAAATGTTTGAAATATTTAATATTTAAGTGTAAAATATGTCTAGTAATGCCTTTAAATTTTCATATAAGTTAGTCTAAGATTGTTTCCTCTACTTTTTCTTACGAATTTTTAATGTGAAGCTGTGACACTGTGGTTCCACTAGATGGGGCTACATATCTGTAGGACCCTCAGTCTTTCAGGATGGTTCCATAGCAAAAAAAAAGGTTCTAAAAGGGTCATCCAGGCTTAATTTTTAGGGTTTTTTGTTGCTGCAGATGTTTCACCTCTTGTTCAAGAGACTTTATCAGTTCTGCTCCTTCTCTGAGTTAACAAAGTCTCTTAAAATCTAACTAAAAAGTTTCAGATAATCAAACAGAGATAATTAACAGAATAAAACAAGTACCGGTAAACACATATTACAGTTTTTAATCAAAGATATTTCTTTTTCAGTAAAAAAAAAAACCTCTCAAACAGGCGCGTGTGTCACTCCACATAAAGGGAGTCATACATGCACCCCTATGAACTACTCTACATTGATAATCCTCCTTTACTGTCTTTCAGGGAGTCAATTGTACAAGTGCAGGAAAAGGAGCTTCCTGAGTTAAGAAATCGTCTGCAGACTGTGAACAGAGACATTGAGAGGCTCAAGGCAGACGTGGAGAAACAGGAGACGCTGCTTAGTAGATTAATGTCTGAGGAGGACACGGCCAAGTCCTGCCTTCAGGACATCTCTCTTATGGACAGATACATGGTACCGCCTGCCTGTCTGCATGATCTGAACCCCTGAATCCTCTTGAATCACTTTTTCCTAAAATGCACTGGATTATCTGAACCTTTCTGCAAAAGAAATTACAGTTTTTCTGAGACACATCCTGGCTTGTAATTATTTTTTTTTTCTTTTCTTCTGTCCTGCTTTGCCACAAATGTCTTTCATTCCCAGATGGATCTTAGAGAAGTAGAGAGAAAAATAGCTCAGCAAGCAGCCAAGCTCCATGGGGTCGACCTGAACAGAACCATCCAGCAAGTCAGTCAGGAGAAACAGGAGACCCAACACAAGCTTGACACCAGTAAGATTCATGAAACACAACTTGCTGCACTCAGAATTACAGATGTGTAGCTGAAATGACAACCAAATCCAATCGCACATTTTTGTTGTTTATTGAATATTTCATTAGTTTCACGTTTACGCTCGTTTTTAAAACCTAACCTAACCCAACCCATCAGATTATTTTTCAAGTGTGAACAGAAAAATCTGATGCCTTTCATCCAAAAACGAGATATCAGATTAACACATAGATTTTCGCCCATAAAATCGATGTTTTGCGACATGTATCCTCGTTTGATTGATTTTATTTTGTAGTTTTATGTCTAAAAAAGTAACACACGAAACAACAGCCCCATGTTAAAAAGATAATCCACTTCCTTGGGTAGGAAGTGCTGAACATCCAAATGTGAAATTTTCTTTTCTCCTGTTGACAATGATTGGGTACAGCTGCATCGTGGGGACTATTTTACAGACATTCGTTCCTACATTAGTAAAAGTAATGGTATGACTATTGGCGCAAGGTATTACTAAGAACAGACCCATTGTACAAGTCAGAGGAATTTTTTAACTTGCGTCATTGCATATCTTCTCCATATTAAATCAACATAAACCACATAACTGGATTCTTAAAGTCTAAATGCTAATATCTGATTTCTGTGGGCAGTTTAAAGGTCTCACTGCAACAGGTATTTGTCACGACTGTTCTTTATCATAATGGGTGCATTAAAAGTTTCAGTACTTTTCCAATTACATTAGGATGACTTGTAAGGAAGTGCTGCCTATATTTAGTAGGATTACCTAAAACTGTCAGTTAAACTATTGACAGTATTGTGTGTGAGTAGGGCAATCCATGTTCGCTTTCATTTTCCTCGTCGGAGCTGACATCCGGCTCAGAACTGAACGGCTGGATGGCTCTGATGTTGATCGCTGTTTTTGTTGCACCACCAACGTTAGCTTGGGATCATGAGGGCCTGTAAGATAGCAGAAGATAGTGTAAACAAAGGGATCATGGGAAAGGAGCGCAGGCTTACTCTGCACCTACAGTTCTCTCCACAATTCAGAGGCAAGTTTCTGTTGAACTGCTGTAGCTCAGCAGAAACTATGTCCTAGGACACGACAGGTTTTTTGATTCTAATTATTGATTATATTGTTAATTATATTATTATTATATTTTAGATTATTTTGATTATTTGATCATAATTTAAAGACCACTGGAAATGCTTTTACAATAGATCAAAATGGGATTGGAGTGGGACTTTAAGCTTTGACTTTGTCCAAAGTGCGACTGTTGACATCAAGACAACAGTTTCAGATGATTGTTGCCAGCTCTGTCAAAGGAAAATGATAATAATAATAATAACAATAATAATACGAATAAAAAACTTTATTTGTATAGCACCTTTCAAGATGAAAATCACAAAGTGCTTCACAGTACAACACAGAATACAGAGAAAATTAAGAAAATGCTATTTGAAAAAGATAGGTTTTTAGCTGCTTTTCAAAAGAAAACACTGAGTCTGCAGATCTGAGCCACTGCTGCAAAGGCTCTGTCACCTTTAGTTTTTAACCGGGTTCTCTTAACAACCAGCAAACCCTGGTCACATGACCTCAGGGACCTGCTGGGAGTGTACGGCTGCAAAAGGTCTCAGAGGATTGTTGCCAGCTCTGCCAAAGAAGAATGATCATTCTTACAGACCACAGCCTTACCTCGTCTTTGTCCCTCTTCATCTTTTCAGTTTCCAGCAAGATGGATCTGAAGCGTAACCTCATCCAGAGTCAACAGGACCAGATTCAGATGCTGAAGAGTGAAGTCAATGAGAGGAAGGCAGAGAAGCTGCAGCTGAGCAGTGACATGCAGAAACAGCAGCAGCTGGAGGAGCAGTGTGTGGAGTTCACCACAGAGATACAGGCTCTGACCAGAGACATCAGGGTACATTTAGACATTTAGACATTTTTCTTGTTGATTTGAATGTTTCTCATCTATACAACAGTGTTTAATCACTACAGTTTTTTCCTATTGCTAAAACACTAAGCGCCGTTCTCCAAACCAGTCGATCAGCTGCTTTAACTCTTTTTCTCAAAAACATCACTCTTTGGTCTGAACCTAAAACACAATTTATAAAACTCTAATCTACTCTTTGCACAAGACATGACCCATAGTTGGCATTCACCACACAAGATGCAAAAAGTTAACACAACAAGGCAAGAAAACAGTTCACACAACAGCCATCATTACAAACAACTGATCAAAACTGAACTGCAGTGAATATGAGGACAATTCTGGAACAATTGAGCAGCTTTTTACTGATGGATAATTGAGGAAAACCCAAACCTGCACCAAGACCAAGATTCTTTATAAACTTTTTGTGAACAGTGTCAAGTATTTTGTTGTGTATCGTGTTGCGTTTGCTGTGTGTTTGTTAGTTTTGATGACAGTCTTCATTGTAAACTCAAAGTGAGCTTTTGACTCAAGAGTTACGTGTTTCGTATATTTAGCCTGTCATTTGAAAATTGTGTTTGGTGGTCTATTCTTTCAGAAAATCTGTTTTGGCAATTGGAAAAAACTGCAACAAGTTGTTCATCAGATGGTAGACTTTAAAAGTATGTTGTGTTTTAGATGAATATTAAGTAGAAATTCATAATTTTCTATCCACTCAGGAGGCAAAAGAGCAGTTGGCTCCTCTGACTGCTGCTTTGGAAAAACTGCAGCAGGAAAAACAAAGTTTGATGGAACTCAAAAAGCAGAAACAGGAGGAAGGACGTGAGAAGGTAGAACATCACTCCTTTGTAAACCCGGTTTCTGTCTGCACTCGTGTCAGTTTAACACTAAATACTATTTATGGTTTGAGTGTCTGGACGTTAAGGGTGTGGCTGTAATTTACTAAGCTGTTTCTCTGTAGTTCTTGAACCTTTTCTGGTGTTGACAGATCAATGGTATTAATGAGAGAGTCAAGGCAATCACCACTTTGGAACGAGAAATCAATAAGTATGTCAGCGATGGGAAAGATCAATACAAAGAGGTAATGTAATCTCACTCTTTTTCCACTTTTTGAATATAAAATTCTTTTTTTTTTATCTTTTGATGTGTAAAAGTTTTCAACAAAAGCATTTTTTTTCTTCAAATTGGACATTCTTGTCACATCTTTCATGCTTAATTTGTCATTTAAAAACGTTCTAAAATCTTTGCAGCAAAAAGAGTCTGAGCTTCAAGAAACAACCACTCAGCTCCATGAGGCGGAGAAGCAGAAAGAGAAAATAAACAAAGAGATGGGGAACATTCGCCAAGATATTGACACTCAAAAGGTACTCGCTTTGGAAACTCTTTCAAATCCACAGCTCTGCAGTGTCCTTTTAAGAAAGGTTATGTTTCATTTAAGAAATTATGCATGTTTAGTGCTTTTGACCTACAGAGAGGAGTTTTATATGTGAAGATCTATAAAATCAAATGAATATTTTTTCATTGGATTTTTTCACATTATGTAAATGAAATAAAGTGAGTTCCTGACACATGTTGGCTTTTGATCGGTTGGTTAAGATGCTGCATATAAGAAAGGATTTCATAGGACCAAAACACAATTTTAGTTTGTTTTTTTTCTTAATGTACTGAACATTTCTCAGGTCCAAGAGCGTCTGCTTCAGGACAATCTGACTCTCAGGAAGCGTGAAGAGGAGCTGCGGGAGGTTGTGGCAAAACATGAGGCTCTTCTTAAAGACATAGGCAACATGCAGGTCCTACAACTGCGCCAGTAAGAGTTTTCTTTTGCTACTCTCATAAAGCTATCCTGACTCTTCCTTTGTCTCCTAAAGTGACATCAGTGGTCCTAACCAGGGCTCCAGACTAACATTTTTCACCAGGAGCACAGTGGCCCCTAACTGAAAATTTTAGGGGCACAACCAGAAAATTTAGGGGCGCATACCGTAAACCAACATGCTAACCAAATCTACTAATTTCCACTGTATTACTAATAAATACCTTAATAATAGATGCAGAAATTACAATGAGCTGTTTCACATTCAGTGTCACATTTTATCCTGCACTTTTGAAGATGCAACAACAAGGTAAACTGACAGAACCATCACTGTCATGACAATACAAATAGTAAAGAAAATGGATGGAAATTTATCTTTGTGACACCAAATATGTGCAGCCAAGATGCACAATAAGCCTGTTTGAGATCACCCAGGTGAACTCAACGCTGCGCAGATCACCTGGTGTGTGACATATATTTTTGTTTTTGCTCCAACATCAACTGTCAATCATCACAAAAATATCGCGAGAAAGGGGTGGGAGCAAGGGGCAAACCTACCCGAACACAGCTGGAAACTGAACTGACTGAAAGCTGCCCTACAGACTACAAAACAATGCATTATGGGACATGTGTCCTGATGGTTTTTGTAGTTGAGTGATCAATTAAAATAATTTAAAATACCAATTCATTAAAAAAAGGCTACATACATTACAAAACATTAAAATAATCATAAAATATATTATAACAGGTGCAACGCAAGACAGATTTAATGTAATTTAATTTAATTTTGGACCGGGGATGGTATTTTCTCTTTAGTAATGATAATAACAATAATGATTATAATTTTCCCCTTGTCATAGCAACTTTCTAAAGAAGTTTGTTTTTGGCTCATTTTGGTTGTTTGGGTTTAATTTTAGTGGGGTTTATCACCTGATGTTTGGTGTCGCGACTTTGATGTGCGTTAAGTTTGACAGATGTAACAAAGTGAATCCAGTCACTTTTCAAAATAAAACGTTTTTGTCGGAAAAAAAACACTAAAATGGATATAATTTTTTCTTTCTGTGCGTCCCGGTGCAAAAATTTCCCGCGGCCTGGAACCGCTCCGCGGCCCGGTGCCAAGTGTCCCGCGGCCCGGTATCAGTCCGCGGCCCGGTGGTTGGGGACCACTGATTTACCCCACTGTGATTGGTTGGTCAGCTCCGTGCACGACAATGAATGAAAAAGTGTCATTCATTAAAACTGGCGGGCTGCAGTAACATTAAACTTCCACATTAAGGCGGGGGCTGCAAAATATCATCTTGGGGGCTGCAAATAGCCCGCGGGCCGCGAGTTTGAGACCCCTGCTGTAGTTCTGTCACTGGTACACTAGCCGCAGGTTGGAAGAATGAATCAATAGTTCACTTACTCATAGCTCAGACGCACACATCAGGTTGTGATGATATTTGTCTCCGTTTCCTTCCCACAGATGTTAACGCGCGCTCGATTGTCTCTAGGCCCCTCCCCCTCCACGCATTTTAGCCACGTGCAGCGGCTTTCCTTATTCTTCTCACGGTCCTAACTGGGTTTAACCTTCAACCTAAATACGGTCTTTCATGTACAGAACCGCAAGTCTTCAACCGTTTACACGATCAACAGGATTCAACTGATTCTGACTCTGAAAAGAGGATTTTCATAGTGACACTTTGAAATACAAACACATTACTAACATAAAGTTTTGCGTAACCCTACCAAACGAGTTTACAAATCTGTATCTGGGCAATATTGAAGACTCTGTATTGAATGAAGATGTTTAGTAAGGATAGTAAGGATATTACTCTTGGCAAGCAAGAAAACGATAACAAAAAAATGGCACAAAGTGGAGCCCCCTGGAAAAGATGACTGGTTGAAGATCATATGGACCATCTACTCAGTGGAAAAATTAACATTTCTACTAAAATTAAAGTTAGACATTTTCAAGAAAAAATGACAAAAATGGTACAAATATATGGAAAACCGATAAAAGGTTCAGAGGATTTTGTGTATGTAAAAAAAAAAAAAATGTAATACTAAGAAAAACAGCCCAATTGCAGTTTGTTGTGGTTATTGACCCATGTATGTAAATGCTGACAACTGAAAACACTTAATAAAAACAAAGTTTAAAAAAAAAAAAAAAAGTTTTGCGTAACGACACAAAGCCGCTTTTCTTCACGGAAGAATCAGCTTATGTACGCTGATTGCACAAATAACACAGTAAAGTGTAGCATTTCAGTTCAAAGCTGCTTTTCTGCTGGAAAAAACGCTAATTCTGTAAACAGTTGTAGTCTAAAGAATATAAAAGGGTTCAAATATCACGGCTTTGGTGTTTTACAGAGAACGTCGTGACGTGGAACGCAAATTGGAGGATTTGAAGAAGAACCGCAGTATTGCACTGGGCCGCCAGAAAGGCTTCGAGGATGAGATTCTTCATCACAGGTGAGACATGCTCACACAGGAATGTTTTCACTAACGGCATCGTCATCAACACACAACTGAATCGTGTTATTGTGAAAAAAGAAGATAGAAATGGCCAATTTTGTTATTCAGATCAACTACTAGTCCATTGAATTGTTTTACAGTGCTGTGAAAAAAAAATAATAATAATAAAATAACAAAGCTTTGTCTTGTAATTAATTTTTGCAGAAAAGAGCTGCGTGAAGACCAATACGACAAAGCTGACGAGCGATACAAAAATAAGATGATCACTATGAGGACTACAGAGCTGGTGATCAATGACCTGAACCTTTATTACAAAGCCCTGGATCAGTAAGTTTGGAACCTCACACGCTCTTCTGGTGCAGCAGAAACTATCTCAGTCCAGCAGTGCTTAGCTCACTGCGTCCACAGGTGGAGCTGCTGCACAGAGCAGCTCCCAGCTTAGAACGTAGACCTGCTTGAGTGTGAACAGGACTGAGTCCCAATGTATAAAAAACATTCAGTATTACCAATGGTTTTATTTTCCAGTCTAAAAATATGTTCAGTTGCACATTTACTGTTTAATGTGGCCATCCATGGAACAGCATGTTGGTATTTAAGCGTAAAATCATCTACAGCAACAAGCTCCTTTATACTCAGATTGAGTCCATATCTGGATCTTTTGCACTTTTCATAGATTTGCATGAAAGTCGTGTTGATTATATCAAACGGTTCCCTGTTTCTGCTTGAGCACCATCATCTGTCTCAATTTGTGACCCGGTTAGATCTTTTGCTTGTTAACTATGACCAACTGAAGTTTATTCCACCTTGATGCAGAAAAAAAAAAAAATGTTTTGATTAGTTTTTCTTTCTATGCCAATGGAATAAAATGGCAGCCCAACATGAAAGCTCAATAGAAGTCAACCCGTCATTCCACGTAAACTAAAAAGACAACAGTTTAGAACGCCCAGTAGCATAAGCACAATTTCACTGTGTAATAGCTTTAAATAGCTGCCAAAAAGAGCTGAAAGATCGTCTCACAATATGATTCTGCTGTAACTGTAAAGCTGTCAATGCCAGGAAGGCATTAGCGTTGCCATAGTAACCTGTCGTTTGCATTGTACTAAAGATTCTTCCTCTAAATCCCCACCGCCTTCATCATTTACCAGATGGTGACCTTGTGGTGTTTGACCAAAACCATCATTTTTCCTTTGGTGCAGGTCTACTAAAAGGTGACAAAGTTCCTCGACTAAAACATTTGATCTCCACTTCAAGAAATAAAGACAAATGGGTTCGATGTTGTTAGTTTTCTCTTTGGCAGAGATCAAAGCCCATGTCACAAAATCCAAAACCTTCTCTCGAGGCGTTGTTGCACCTTTAATGACCTAAAAGTTTGAACTCTTTCAAGCAAGATGTGGCCCAGTGCAGCACGGTAATCTGCAAGATCAGGCAGAAAACCATTTTTATGTCACAGTTTCATGAGCTTTGTGTGTGTGTTTGTGTGGGAAACTTAGATTTCCTCTTTAGTGCTTTTCTCATAAGCGCCAGAGGGAGGCCACAGCACAAACACCGAAGCCCTTATTTGGAAGCACGTCAGGAGTGACACAAACTGAAAGTATTTTTTTTTAACTGTTGACACATGATAGATGCTTCCTCTCAAGAACCTGTGAGGCAGGTTGAGCGGTGTTTGTTCACCTTTCGGCACACCCCTGCAGGTGTTTCCACAGCAACAGCTTTCACTGATTCACACAGGTGGTTATGGTGTGTATTTCCTAAAAAATCCCCAATATTAGTACTTACTAAAATTGATTTTCTAAGATTGATTTTCTGCATTTTTACGTTTAAAATATTGCATTGCATAGAACTAACACGACCCAAATCTGTATTTTATTCTGAGAAAAAAAATCTAAACAGTTTTTTTGAAGAAAAAAGCTGATCATGCTTTTCATCGTAGTATTTGTCACTCATTTCTCCTAAGCTTGAGTATTAAAAAGCAACTTTCCCCGCAACTTTTTTATCCATTTTAGATTATGAAGACCTTTTTGTATATGAATGCAACAGCTCAATGTTTGAGTCAGATGGATTCTGGAATCACGCCGCTTTAACAAACTAAGGCCTCGACTCATCATTGTGAACTGGACTCTGGAGTGGGACGGTCTTCTCTGTCCACCAGGAGGTTCACACACTGGTGCATTTTTATTAACCAGACTCTTCTTGGACTTTTACCTTCCTACATTTGCAGCTTGACCAAGCTGAGGACTGTGGAATCATACGGACTGCGTTCCAGTGACCACCTGTTGCTCGCTGTTCCATTTGCCCGTACAGAACTGGAAAAAAAGGCTTTCGTCTTTTCTGCCCCCTCCACATGGAACACTCTACAACAAAGCTGGACATTAAAAGAATAATATAAATGAGGGCTGCACGATATGAGCAAAACTTGCGATATGAGTGATCAATGTTGCGATAACGATATTATTTGCGGTATATAAACAAATAGCAAAACAACCAAAAACATCATTACCATTTCATTGCAACAATTTAAAAATTATACTCCAAATAACCCTCGTCAACGTAGGAGCCAAACATCTAACTTGAAAGAGCTCCATCTGATTGGTCAACAACGTGAAGGGGTCCATCCAATTGGTCAAATGCATAAATGGATTTATTTGATTTGTTAAATGCTTCAAGCTGCCATAAGATTGTTTTAGCACATTTAAGGTAACCATTTACTGCGATTTTTGCTGACTTTTGCGATATGGATATTGCACAGATTGATATTGCGAGAACGATAAATTTGCGGTATATTGTGCAGGCCTAATATAAATCCAGGCTGAGATGGGAGGAGAAAGTCACTTTTAACTGTACCTGTTATACATAAACTCTCAGTTTTATTTATGTTATCTTTTTAATGATGACATTTTTATTATAAATGTAATTTATTGTTTGCCCTCTAGCCAGGACTCCCTTGAAAAAGATATTCTTTATCTCAATGGGACAATCCCGGGTAAATAAAGGTTAAATAAAAATTACTAGATTTGTAGAGCGTCGAAAAGTCTGTGATGTACCCAGATTAATGCTTTGTTCATAACGTCTCAGCCTTAAAAACATAAAACAAGATGCTGCAAATACTAAACACATCACTGTCCACATTCAGCATGTCATCAGTACTTATTTTTATTTTGTAATTTTTGATTATTTGGGAAGGAGGCTTGGCACAAAAGAGCCGTTTAAGATGAGAATTTTAACAGCTGCTCAATCAGACGTTTGACATTTCATCTTTATTTTGGGTTAACCATCCATCCACTTTCTTAAAGTCCCGTTCCATTCCTATTTTGATCTGTTTTTAAAGCTTTCTCAGTGGTCTTTTAATTGTGATTATGTCGTCTAAGCCCAAATCTAAAAACCTGCGTCGTTTTCTAGGACACGAGTTACTGTAGAGTGACAGAAGTTCATTCGAAATGTGTCACTATGTTGTGGGCGGGACTGTTGGTGTGTGGTAAGCCCACACTGATTTCCCATCATCCCTTTGTTTACATGCTTTTCTGATAGCTTACCATCCCTCACAACCCAAACCTAGCATTACCGGTGCAACAAAAATGTCAATCTAATATTATAGCTATTCTGGTGTCTAGTTGTCTAGTTTTGCCAGCTCAGATGAGGAAAACAAAGTCGTACATGGATGTAGCCGTCTAGAAGTGAATGCATCAGAATGGAGGGGAGCAGGGAGCTTGTGGCTTGTGCTAAATAGCCTCTACGTCACACCTACAAGATTTTTCAAACAACTTTTTTGTGTCTGCTCTTGGTTCGCCACAATTTGAATAAAGAAATACTCAGAAATACAATTTCAAACTTAATTTATGTCCTACATTAGGCAAAAAATGCCACAAGAACATGTTATAAACATCAAAAACATCTTAGTCATCAGAGCAGACCTTTTTAAATAAAGGGCCCAAACTTGATGTAACCATTGAAGGACAAACTTCCCCTAAATTAGGGAGGAGTAAAAGCTCCCCTTTATTTTCAGGTGTGGGAAAAATCAATAATTTCACATCTTCATTTTTTTGTGTAAACTGCATGTCAAGTCCAGTTAGGATCTGTATAGGATTCATTTATAGATTTCAGTTATAAGTATTGTAGTCACAGCTTTATATGTTAAATGTGGAGAACAGCTGCACAGTTTGAACTCATGACAGATTGTTTTATCAAAGCAAATTGTATGGCTTGTACGTGTCTGGAATACATTTGCTTTGTGCATTTTACTTCTAAACATCTTCAGTGCTTTTCCTGTAGCTGCTTGTAATTGTGTGGCTTTACTTCAAAGGCCCAGATAAGACTTTGCTACGACGTCTTTTAGCGTCATCTGGAGAAAAGGGGTCATTTCTTAGACTTAGTAATCAAATCTAAATATTTCAACCAGAAGTATTTGTGTTTTAAGTAACTCAAAGCTACTTTTGCTTCAAATGTAAAGACTTTGTTTTCAAAGGCGTCTCTATAGCACATTACTTCTTGGTTTTGGCAGAAAATTACCAATGCACAAAATGTCTTCAATGTATTTTTATAGCACATTTCATACATCTTTTAATTGCCCAAATTGCTTTTGTACAGCTAAAAACCTAACATAAAAAGCACAAACAACTTGAGTAAAAAGGTTAAATTAAAATACAACGGAACTCACCTTTTTATTACATTACACATTACATCAAAGTTTCATGCCAGTTCAATGGCAAATGCATGGTTCTCACAGATTGACAGTCTGCTGACAAATGATAAAACTGACTATTCACAGATGATAGCATCTGTGAATAGAGCTGAAACATCATTTACCCACTTTATGCAGTTATCAAGATAAAAAAAAAGCCTTCCAGCCGTTCACCACACATCTGTGTCAGTGTGTCTGCCAGAATACACAGAAATGCTCTTCAGGGTTAAGATTTTTTGATCAGAGTTGAGCAAAAACCTCAAATGAAGCGGTGTTTCTGGAAGGAAACCAAAATGCTTAAGTGTTGCTACTGATTGAAAGGGTCAGAAAGTGACACGATGTCAAAGGTCAACTTATTAGTGCGAGCAACATTTTTCTCTCTGATTTTCCTAAATTCTTAACGTTTTTGCAGCGTTTTCAAAAACATCATGTATTGGGGGGAAAAATACCTTTTATAGACACACCTGTCCATTGATTTGAATGGCTAAACGTATCCACACTTTGGAATTGTCTCGTACTTGAAATATACTCATGCTGTAGAGTTTATAGAAACATGTTTCAACATCAAATGTCTTTTTTTAATACAGTTTTCTCTCTTATGTCAACTATTAGTTTTCTGCAGTATACTACATGTATGTTGAACCATTTTGCTTGCGCTTTTACTTACTTTACTTAAATATACTTTGTTTATATGGTGATTACTTTGGGAGCCGGTTTAGCTCGTGCTGGTTTGTGGCGCCTTCCCTCCGTGAAACCAGGGTTCAAATCCGGGCTGCTTCCTGTTCCCTTCTCCACGTCTGTGCCGGTCTCAAGCCCGGTTGCTTTGAGAGGGTTGCGTCAGGAAGGGCATCCGGCGTAAAACATTGCCAAACTTACCATGCGACTCATTCGCTGTGGCGACCCCTGATGGGATAAGCCGGACGAGTAAGAAGATATGGTGATACGGTGATTATTTAATCAAACTATGATTCCACTTCCACTTCTAGTTCTTTTCATTATTTTTCATTACAAATAGTAAGTTTCATTTTTAATTTTACTGTTAAGACCAAAGGACATGCATTCAAACTGATAAAGCGTCTCACATATAGACTGACTAGTGCCGCGGAACTCAACATTTTTATTTATTTGAATATTATTTCTGATGAAAACATAGTACAGGATGTTAAAAATCCTAACGCTTTAATGCACAGAGCTAAATGCTGTTGCTTTTGTAATATTAAGCAAATGTATGGTTTTTTGGAAAGATCGCGCCTTTGCGCTGTGGAGGTCTAGTCATTCCTCGCATCTGTTAAGTAAGCATTTGCGCAAAGAAAGACGCACTGTGTCTGATTGATGGATAACGGCTGCATTTCTCCATCTGTCTTTGTGGTGCAGCATCCTCCTTGTAAGCCTAGTACGATTAGACTTCTTGCATTTCAAACCACATTCGCTTTTTTTTTTCCCCCTTTGGCTAGATTTGAGACAAAATGCTTCTTAGAAAACAGGAAATTCATTTCAGTGTCTTGTCCATACATCTCGCATCGCCGCATATCTTGTCAATCAGAGTTCAGTGGATTAAGCAAAGCCCGATTTGCTTTGTTTTATTTTTTTTAACCGGGTTGCAAATTGGAGCAGGTTCTTATTTAAATTAATGCTTTTTATGTTCTACAAAGTTTCACATTGTGTTGAAAAGATGTCAGTATGTTAACAGTATGTCACCTATATGCATAGGGAGGATTTAAACAAAAACATTCATGGATTTCTTTTTGTTTTCCACAGAACCATCATGAAATTCCACAGCATGAAAATGGACGAGATCAATAAGATAATAAGAGACCTGTGGCGCAGCACCTACAGGGGCCAAGGTGCTCCTCTAAAAATTACACCTATTTGACTGATTTTGCAAATAAATATTTTTACTTTCTATGTACTTTCCCATGACTCCTGCGTTTCAGATATTGAGTATGTGGAGATCAGGTCCGATGTGGATGAAAATGCCTCTGCCGGAGTCAAGAGAAGGGTCTACAACTACAGAGTGGTGATGGTGAAAGGAGACACGGCCCTGGACATGAGAGGACGCTGCAGTGCCGGACAGAAGGTGCTGCATTCAGTGTCTGTCGGTTTGCTAGGGCTTCTCAGTGAAATATTCTAAACACAAACACAGAAATATCTGTTTTAAAAGAATACCTGTGCATCGGACCAGAAAAGCAGAACTTTGTAGAGACTGTAAATGTTTGGAAATGTTGTGCATGTGATGTCAAAAGTGAGACTTTTGTGAGTCAAAGCAGCAAAGTTGCAGAAACCGCGGAAGAGTTTGACCTTTTGGCCTCTAAGCTCAAACTGTGAAGTATAGAAAACCTGAAGAAAACAGCTTTGCATAATGACCTTTTCTTATCAAAGCAGCTTTTCACAATAAGACTAATGTTGAATCTGACTAGCTTTTCTAAATTCCCTAATCGCACGCATATATTTAAAGTCCCAATAATCATCTTTTGATCTGTTGTAAAGGCGTTTCCAGTGGTTTTTTAATTATGAGTATGCCCATTTCAGCCAAAAAAAAGGTGCCGTTTTCGTGAAACGTTTTTGCAGAGCAGCAGTAGTTCGTCAGAAATGCGTCTCTCGAGTCGTGGATGGGACTGTTAGTGTGGAGTAAGCCTGCCCCTGCTTCCCGACATCCATCTTTTTACACTCTTTCTCATTGGCTTACAGCCTCCTGCTTTTCAGCCCAACATTAGCGGTGCAACAAAAATGTTAATCAATAATGGGCTATCCAGCTGTTTTGAGCCAGATGTGAGCTCAGACGAGAGAAACAAGGATGAGCATGGATTTATCTGGTCATACGTGGATGCATCAGAATGGAGTGGAGCGGGAAGCTTGTGGCTTCAATGTGTGAAGAGTTTATTCACAATCTTAGTTTTTGGTAGGACAATTTGTACGAAAGAGGCTGTTTAAATTCTTAGTTAAAGTTAATAAACGATAAAACATCTTCAGCTTTTTTGCTCTGGATCTTTGATGAATGAAAGTCTTCACAGATCACTTTATAACATTATTTTATACCTTTATTTACTCTGATTTAAAATGAAACATTGCATTTATAATGTGTTACTTTTAGGTGCAAGAATTCAGGATGTAAGTTCTTCTCTGAATTCCCTACAGATCATTATTACCCCTTTTCAAAAATATGTGCTTCATACTGTTGGTTTTAATACTTCAACATTTTAACATTTTAAGAGTTCACAAAGGCAATTTCTACTAACAGTAGAGCTAACACATCACAGCAAAGTTCTAGTTTGGTTGTCTTTAATCGTTTTAACCGCATTTGAACCTGTGCAGGTTTTAGCCTCGCTGATTATCCGCCTCGCTCTGGCAGAGACGTTCTGCCTAAACTGTGGGATCTTGGCTCTGGATGAGCCCACCACCAACCTGGACAGAGAGAACATCGAGTCTCTGGCACTGGCACTTGTGGAGTGAGTACACTCTCAAGGGTCAATGACTGTGTTTACTACATGCTTTTATGTGGCGCTAATTCCAATAAACGTTATTTCCTATTATATTTTAGATTTCATTTCTTTACCTTTATTGAAGGTAAAATAATGTGTGATAATGTGAAACATCAAGTCTTTATTCTTTGTCATTTCCAACTTTGCGTTTTCAGCATCATCAAGAGTCGCTCGCGTCAGCGGAACTTCCAGCTGCTTATCATCACTCACGATGAGGACTTTGTGGAGCTGCTGGGACGCTCCAGCTACATCGAACATTTCTACCGCATCCGCAAGAACCAGGACCAGAACTCGGAGATTGCCAAGTGCAGCATTTCTTCACTGAGTGAGCAGTCGTGATTCTGTGCTCTTCCTCAGATATGCACTGCAGTACTTTGATGAAGGGCTGAAGATTAGGATCAGATTAGCTTTCAAAAGGTTTTGTCACCAAACGTTCTTGATGTTTAAAGTGTTTCTGAAAGACTAACAGAAAGGGTTACTTTCTGAAGAATTTCAATACAATTCTTGCTAATAACCTTTTTTCTGACTGTTGAACCACTTAAGCAAAGTTATAAAATCTAGAACATCATATTAACACTAAATATTCATTACAAATTAAATGTATCAACTAATGATGTTAGGATTCATACTCTGTATTAAGAGCTGCCTCATCAGCTTTGATTATTCCTTATACTGTAAGTGTCATAATTTTGGCTCATATTTAATATCTCATTTAATATGATATTAACAAGTTACATCATAATGAAAGTGGTTTATCATAATACATTGATGTCTGTGTTCCAACATCAAATAAAATGTTTGATTTTTGAAAATGAGGAAGATGTTATCATTGGTTTATAAATATCTGCAAAGTTAGAGAGCCAAAAGTGACAAAAAACAAATGTTTGTGTTGTGGATTGTATATTTGCCCTATATTGGCAGGTTATTCATTCATTCGGGGTCATGGGGGCTGCTGGAGCCTATCCTGGCCACTTGTGGGTTAAGGCAGGGGACACCCTGGAGGGGTCACCAGTCTGTCACAGGGCTATTAATAGATTATGTTGTTATTAAATGTATTTCTTTAAGCATCAAGCCTCATATTTTAATAACAGAACTTACTTAACCTGACAACTCACTTCACTAGATTACTGATTTTGATGTAAACTTGTGATGTCAATCTTTTTTTCTTCTTTTTTTTTCTGTTTTTGTGGTTTTGCACGCCCAGACTTTTTTTTTTTGGTTTGTGGTGAGTAAAAAAGGCGTGAACATGCAGAGTATAAATGTACTCTCACTCAAGGCTTTAGTGCAAACTGATCGCTGATCACCGAGCTCTTGAAGATCTTCACCGGCTTCCTCGACCACCAACGAAGCAAGAGTTATGGAGATCGTTTCCCTTCTGCTGGTTGCTGGGGTGGCTCAGCTCTTCAGCCTGACAGCCTGTAGTCCAATTCAGGCAAACCTCAAGGACATCATCAACGAAATCCCTAAATTAAATGAGAGCATCCATAAGGTGAGAACCTTCTCAACAGAAGCAAAACATTTTCTTTCTTTGTTTTAACGTTTTTAAACATTAATTTTAAAACAAGCTTTGTAATTGTTGTTTCTTTTTTTGGGCAGGAGTACTTTGTTGAAGATGTGGAGGACCTGGCTGTTAATTGCACGGTAGGAAGAAGCATGCATTAATGTAGATCTAAGTGTTGCATCAGAAGGTGCACCATCATTGTATAGTTACATTCTTTTTTTATTTATATTTTGAGGCAGAGTTTTACATTTACTGGAGAATTATTTTTATGACTTAATCGTAAAAATTACATCATGTAATCCTGTGCAGATCTGCCATGTTTTTGGTAACACATTAAACAAGTAGCATGTTCATTTGTTATTCAAACCCAAATACTTAGATATATATTATATTAATAAGCCTCAAATCAGATGCTTTGTTGAACTCCCTGTATTTGTGTATGAGAGTATTCATTCATGTTTCTGTTTTTTTTTTTTTCCGATAGGATGAGTTTTTCTGCAAAGTCTGGGACATCCTGAAGAAGCATACACTCTTTTCCAAAGCGGAACAGCAGCAAGAACACAAAATTGTGAAAAATCTTGCCCAATTTACCAAGAGTAAAAACGTAAGTTTGTCCAAAGGACAAGAAAAAGTCTAAATTTCACGTCAATGACTAAGAACATAGACCAACTGCAATGTTTCATTTTCTGTCTGAGGCGTTAAGCTTGCATGGAGCAACATGAAGTCAGCAGCAGTCATCCTGCATCTAATCTATTTTTTCTGTCCTTTCATCCGATGAAGTGTGAAGGGAAACAAATGGAAGAAAGTGGTGTCAAAAAGCCAATCACAGACCTGCTGGAGAACCTCGAAAAGTGTAGCAAACATAGAAACACTTTTCCAAGACCATCAACTGCTGCCATCTGAAGATTTCTACTGTTATATATTTCCAATAACATTTTACTTCTATTGTCAGTATTTTAAAGTAATATTCACTGGGCAGTTCAATTTGAGAATGACTTGATTCTCATGTTTTCATTATTTTAAGCATTATTTTGTTTACATTATTTCTAATGGACAATAATTCTATAGAGTTTAATGTTTTTGAGTTGTCAAGAGAAGCTTTCTGGTCACAAAGTACAAAGTTGACTTGGTTTTTTTTTTTTATCTTTACCTTTTTTTGGATCTTACCTGTTTTGACAGCCAGGTTGACCTATTGATTGATATTGATTATTGATGCTATTTAAATACATGTTACAAATGTTTTATACATATATTTAAACATTATTTACTGTAATTTTTACACAATGAAATCATCTACTAAAACAATAAATCTTAGTGCCCATTAAAATACCTGTGCTGCTTTTTTATTTTTTGTTTTATTTTTACTCATTTTGACCTTTAATGACCCCGTAGTTTTAACTGCCTTGTTTCTTTTGGTTTTCAAAATATGAAAAATTAAAAACAAGTTTTAGACTCAGAATATCATAAACCGCTTAATGATGACCAGGGCTACCGTATATAAAAAGACCTTTGCACTCTGTGCTTAGAAACTAATTATTTATGCAGGACATGGTAAATGGTAAATGGCGTATACTTATATAGCGCTTTTCTACCTTCTTTAAGGCCCAAAGCGCTTTACAGTCAGACCCATTCACCCAGGCACACACATTCACACACTGGTGGCGGCGGCTCCATTTGCTCATTTGATTTAATCCAAAACATTACTGCACTTCTTGGCCTATTATGCTACGAAGGACTATTTAAATATGTAAAAGAATATTACAGTCAGTGTACAATTCTATTTAAAATCTATCACTGACTAAAACGGAAAACTATATTTTTATTGACGTTTCGGGTCGTTGTGCCATTTAAGCAAAAATATGTAAAGACATAGTTCCTAAACTTTGTGAAATTTTTTTAAGTGAAATTGTTTATTTTTTATCATGAGCAATTTTTTTAAATTTAGTGTCTCAGAAAATTTAATGTTAATGTTTAATGTTAACTTAATGTTGCAAACTCGGGTGTTCCATCCTAATCAGCTAATTGACTCAAAACACCTGCAAAAGATTTCTGAGCTTGAAAATTGTCTGAAGTTTGAAGCAATAGGCTAAACGGTTTGTTTACATAAGACTGGTCCATAGTATCGGCATCAACATTCTTCACAACAGGGTGACCTACAAAGTGCCTTTGCTAAATGAGCTGGTTGTTTATAGAGTGCTGTATGAAAATGTTTTAACAGAGGATTGTTGGGGGATAACTGCAGCCTTAAGAGGCTCTTGAAAAAAAGGCTCAAGAAAAAGGATGTGGTGGGGCATCTATGGGCTGTATCTGAGAACTGGAGTGTGACCTTACTTAGAGAAATGACTTACTTCTGGATCCAATGAAATGAGGCCAAATCAATCACCATTTTTAGGGATGTCGCCATGTTGGAGCCAGATGATGTCAGTAAGGACTTACTCATCATTTCTATGGCAACCACTCTTGACAATCTGCAGTGAGCTTACTGGTTGTCACTGCTGGGAGCAAAAAAAATGAAGAATTCAGATAACACCGGATGGGTTTTTTTTTACCACTTGATGTATTTAAGTCTTTTAGTTTGTTTTTGTTCTGTTTTAAGTCCTGCAGGTCACAGTTATAGCCCTTAGCTACCAATAAAGTTCTTTGTTGTTTGGTGGATTACCTGATCAGAGGATCGGCACCCGACAACCGTGTCCCCAGCTGTGGCATCTGGAAAAGTGCAGATAAATAGAATCCATTATTATTATTAATAGTAATATTAATATTATCTAGAATCCAGTTCAAAATCCTCTTGCTAACCTGTAAGGCCTTAAATGGTATGACCCCATCCCATAATCAAGATCTCATAATGCCACCCAAACAGAACACTTGGCTCACGAAACGCAGCACTGATTATGCTTCCTAGGATTTGTAAAAGTACAGGTGGAGATAGGGCCTTTAATCACCAAGCCCCTGTTTTATGGAATAAGCTCCCAGCTCATGTAAGAGAGGCCGACACAGTTTCTACATTCAAAGTTAGACTGAAAACAATCCGCTTTGGACAGACTTCAATTCCAATTCAATTTTATTTTTATTGGTATAGCCCAAATTCACTACAATAGTCGTCTCAATGGGCTTCGTACTGGTAATTGTAAGGTAAACATACAATAAAAAAATATCATAAATGCATAGAATTCAATAGGAGAATACTAAACTTTAACTAAACAGACTAAACTAAACTGACATCCCTGCCCTTAGACCCCCCTTTGGAGTAAGGAAAAATTCCTAAAAAAAAAACAGATTCTGGAAAAAACAAAGAAACCTCAGGGGTGCCCACATGAAGGAGGGATCCTCCCCCAGGACGGACAGGCGATTTACCAGAACTCATAGAGAAGAATTAACTTATCTAACTCTACAACTACATATTTAAAGTCCAGCAAATGATCTTCATCCACATGAAGTTGGAGGACGGCTGGGGGCGCGAGACGAGCCGGAGACAGGATCCACAGCCAGGTGTATTCAGTTCAAAACAATTTTATTTGTATAGCCCAAATGCACAGTGTAGGAGCAGTAGCAAAGGCAAGCCAGAGACGAGGTACACGGTCAGGTACAGGAGCACGGATGAGCCAACTGGAATCAGGCTTATTGCCCCCAGTCGTCCCCCAACTCCATCTGGTTTTAGTGTATTTATACTTGTGCAGCACTTTGGATGTCTACAAAGCAGATAATTGAGGTGTCCGTCAAGAATATTGCTTTTGTTATTGAGAGAAATGAGAGGGCAGCTGGCCCCCCTTAAACCCTGTTGCCCGTGGACTATAAAAAAGTCATAGTAGAAAGTTTAAATAGAAACTATGAATTAAATGATAATATGAAAATTAAAGCAGAACTGTTGGGATGATCTATAAAATTTGAAGCCCATATTTATTTCTTGTTTTTTCACTGTGCACGTTTTGCCTCACATAATCAATAAGCCCTTTTTTATTTTCTTTATTTAACCCAACCTCTCTCAGAATGTTGTCTTGAAGTCGAGTCGTGGGATCTGGACTGAGAGTCCTCTTTATTGAAATGTTTCACCACTCATTGAAGTGGCATCTGTAATGGTTTTCAGTTTCTTTGCCTTTTATGTTTGGTTCCTTGTTGTTTTGTACAGGTCTTGAGTTCGTTTCCTGTTTTATTTTGTAGGGTTTCTTGTTTTGCTGTTGTAGTGAGTTTAACTTTGGGTCGCCATCTGTCATGTGTGTTTCCACCTGTGTCTCGTTGTCTTGCATGAATTTAAGTCTTGTCTTTCCCTTCCTCCTGTGTTGGTCCATAGTTTGTAGTTTATGATGCTGTTCCCCTGTCTTGGTGTAGTTTTGATGTTTCCCTTTTTGAGTATTTCGAGTTTCGAGTTTTCTAGCCTGCTTAAGCAGTGGTTTTTGGTTTTGTAGTTTTGTTTATTAAAGCCACCGTTCACCTGCGTCCTCCTCTCTGCATCTGGGTACTCTCGCCAACCCCACGCCGTAACAGCTTCAGCAGTCTGAGTGGTGCTGGGTTCAAGCCCTACATACTGTATATCCTGCAGGTATTTTTAGTGGTCTATTTTAGAATTTTCTATGTAAAACCAAACTGGAATAACATCTAATCTGCTTCTGACAGTGTGCTCAGTGAATGTCTCAAGCAATGGAGAGCAGAGGATACAGTGTTGGAGGACAGATCCTCATGGGAGGACAAACCCCTGCATGGGATGTACCACCGGACCATAACTGAAGTGGCTGATATCAAGAAGTCCTACCAATGGTTACAAAGGGCTGGCCTACAGGACAGCACTGAAGCGCTCATCCTGGCAGCTCAGGAACAAGCCCTGAGCACCAGAGCGATAGAGGCTCAGATCTACCACACCAGACAAGACCCAAGGTGTAGATCTACCACACCAGACAAGACCCAAGGTGTAGGCTGTGCAAAGAGGCGCCTGAAACAATCCAGCACATAACTGCAGGGTGTAAGATGCTGGCAGGTAAAGCATACATGGAGCGCCACAATCAAGTGGCTGGAATAATATACAGGAACATGTGTGCAGAATATGAACTGGAAACCCCAAGGTCAAAATGGGAAACATCTCTGAAAATGGTAGAGAATGAGAGAGCAAAGATCCTGTGGGACTTCCAGATCCAGACTGATAGGATGGTAATGGCGAACCAACCAGACATCGTAGTGGTGGATAAAGAACAGAGGAAAGCCGTTGTGGTGGATGTGGCAGTGCCAAGCGATGGGAACATTAGGAAGAAGGAACATGAGAAACTGGAGAAATACCAGAGACTCAGAGAAGAACTGGAGAAAGCCTGGAAAGTGAAGGTGACAGTGGTGCCTGTGGTAATTGGAGCACTCGGGGCAGTAGCCCCCAAGCTGGAGGAGTGGCTACAACAGATACCTGGAAAGATCTCAGACCTCTCAGTCCAGAAAAGCGCAGTGCTAGGAACAGCTAAGATACTGCAGGACCCTCAAGCTCCCAGGCCTCTGGTAGAGGACCCGAGCTTGAGTGAGAAACCACCCACGGAAGGGTGAGAGGGGCGTTTTTTTAATGAGAAATTAGATAAAGACTATCTCAAACTAAGAGAAGGTGACATACATCAGTAGAAAGAGAGGTTGTGACGTAGGGGAAGGAGTCAATTGTGTAAAATGTTTGTTATCTTTGGTTTAGTAGTGCAAAGCAGCCAAACTCAGAGGGTTTGACTTCCTGTCTGTGGTTGAATAGATTTTTGTTGTTCCTTTGAGCTTTTACTTTGTATAAATTTGGGCACATTTTGTGGTATGACACATTTCTCACAAGTTTTTCTCTGGAAACAAAAGCACAAAAATGTAAATGTATGCTTTTTGATATCAGAAATAAATCCATGTTTAAATGATTTACACATTTCCAAAACAGATAACTAGAGGTAAGGAAAACTGTTAGGCGTTTCTTTCATTTGTAGTGAGTAAGATTTTGTTAAGTTGAAACACATTAGGTATGATGTTTAAATTAGCATTATATATCATTAGTTTTAAACCTCTAACAACAGCCCTCATGATCGCACAATATTGTCAACATTCTTCTCAGTTTCCAGAACAGTAACATTTAGTCTCACAGGTTTGTCATATGAAAATCTGCCTTTATCTTACACGTCACTGTTGAATTACCAGAAGTCAAATGTGGTTTTGTGAAGCGGTTTTGAATCCGAAAACTGTTTTAATGAAGTTAAAAACAGAATCTTCCGACCCATGTTCAACCATGTTTGCACAAACAGGTGCAATGCAACACTTTCTGTTTTAAATGTAGCAAATTGGCAAACTCCTAGTTTTTAGAGAAAAATTGGCTGATTTGCACGAATTTCCTCCTTAACCACATTTGAGGTCAAAGAGGATGTGTGTGAAAACAGTATAAATATGCTTTCAGCAAAGGTTTCAGAGCATTTGAAAGGAGGTGAGGAAGACTTCAAAGACTCTCTTTGGCCAAATCTTCAGTTGGAAACAGACTAAGATGGAGATGATTGCACTTCTGCTGGTTTGTGCTGCGTCCCAGCTGATCAGCCCAGCTGCTTGTGCTTCATTCAAACTTCATCCAAACCTTAACAACATTATTATAGAGGTGGACACATACTATGACACTCTGGCTAAGGTAGGAGTTTGTTTAAGAAATTGCTGTTGGCAACCCTTTTTTCCAATTCATATGCAAAAATGCGACATTTAATGATCTTTTTTACAGGACTATTTTGTAGAAGATGTGCAGGACTTGGCTGAAGCTGGATGTAAGGTAGCTACAGAATTATTACATTTGAAAAAAAGATAAAAATAAACTAAACGGGGTGACGTTACTTTTACCAAATTTCTTACACACATATGCAACCAGCCTCTTAGTGAGTTTAATCATGCACCAACTTCCTCCACTTTTAAAGATTTAGATTTTAATGATATTGAGCCACATTTTTGGTCTGTACAAACACAAGAATACTAGAAAAAAAAAAAAAAAATACTTCACTTGTAGTAACATTGGTGAGCAATCTGTATTCTGCCTGTTCAATTTCTGTCTTGTTTCCTTTTTTTGGTCTGTTTTTTACTATTTATGTTATTTATCGTTTTATCTTAAACACTTTTTGTTTTTGTGAAGCTGTTTTTAACGATCTAATACATAAAACGCCTGTTACAAAGAAACAAAAAAAGGTTTATTGTCTCCACAGGACGACTTCTTCTGCAAAGTCTTGGATATCCTGAGGACCCATGCTAATCCTGCACGTCTTGAGACAAATACCAAGGAGCAGAAAATATTGAGAAACCTTGAGGCATTCACCGCAGAAGTAAGAATTGTCTTCAACAAATTTCAGAATGATGTTTTCATATTTTTCATTTTTTGCTTCTGACATTTTTCTGGACGTTAACATGATGTGACGAGTAAATTGTAAAAACGCTAAGTAACCGTTGAGCATTTTATGTTTTTTTTGTTTTGTTTTAGATGAAATGTGAGGAGAAACCAAAGATGGAGGAAAATACAGTCAAGAAGTCAATCACAGCTCTACTGGACTTCCTTAAACAATGTAGTAGAAGAAGAAACACATTTGGCTTAAATTAGGGAATTTCTTTTTGCTTCATGAGTTTAATATTTTATTTATTTGAATATTTTTTTTCTTTGTCGTACTTTTTTTGTTGCTGCATTTCATGGATTGCTTTAATTTATCTAGATCAACAAGTTGTAGCTGTACATGTTTTTCAATATAGCATTGTGACCAGCTAAACTTAAATATTTATTTGATCAAAATGTTTAATCTGCACAAAAACTGTATTTATTAGAGATGGAATACAAAAAAGTTTGAGTTTTTAGAGACAATAAACCTTTTCATTCATAAGTCAAGATTGTGTGAAATCATTTTGTTCAAGAACTGGGAAGTTGTTCTGATTTTCTTTTGAAACTGTCTCAACTCCGCACTTCTTTATTATGCATGCAGTTTGGTGCCAACAACTAATACAATGTTCTGCAAATATCAGTAAAGTAGAATGTTATTTAAAACATGTTTGGAAACGTTTTCATATTCACATTTCTCAAGATAATAACTGAAATAATAATACATTTAATGGTATATATTTCAGCTGTAGATGATCAAAAACTTACATTTGGTTCTTGGAACCCATAACACACACTGGTCCGCAGTGCGCAACAGGGGAGAATTTTTTTCAAAGAAGACTAGAAAAGTAAGAAGGTGCAGTACCAGTCAATGACTTAAAAACAAAAATAATTTTCATAAAATTAAATATTGCACAGGCAGCCAGTTTAAAGAGACTTCTTTGTACCACAAAGAAATCTGGCTGCTGCATTTTGAACTAGCTGCAGCCTCGCCATTGAAGCCTTGAGCAACCCGGCATATAAGGAGCTGCAATGATATAGTCTGGACAACACAAAAGCATCCGTCACAATTTCAAGATTTGACTTAGATATAAAAAACAGACTTAATCCTGGCCAGAGCTGACCCCTGAGGAACTCCCCACCTCAGGGGGTAACACTTGGATGAGTGGATGAGTGACTGAAAAACCTATCTGTGAGATAAGACCTCATCCACTGCAGGGCTGTCCGGGTTCTGAATTTTTCCTTAATAAAGAGAAGAACCACACAGGAGATGAGAACTTTTGCTAGACTTCTGCCGAAGGAGAATCGGTCTGTGACAGCACGAACTGTCACAGATGAGTTCTGCCATCCTAGTGCTGAAGGTTGCAGACATGAATGTGGGTCATTTAATCAGAAACAATAGGAACATCATATTCTTGTATAATCAGAACTTTTCAAGTCATTGTTTTCTTACTGAAGGATAGAATGAGACAAACATATCATGGTGATAATAGCGTTTAAGCAAATGATAATTACATAACCCTAACAGGGCTTCGCCAGAAAACCCCACACAGTGTTCCAGCCGGCCAATCAAGATCTCGTTAACAATTGTGTCAGAAGCTGCCGATAGGTCCAATATTGAAGTAACCACCAAATCACCTGCATCTATTGCCAGCAAAACATAATTAAAACCTTTTAAAGGGCAGTCTTTGTGCTATGTCCAGGTCTGAACCCCGACTGGAAAGGTTCAAGGATCCTATGTGCATTTCAAAATGTAACCGTGTTTTTGTGCACAATGTTCTCAAGGACTTTAGCACAGAAAGTAGGTTAGATATTTGTCTATAGTTTGAAGCATCCAGCCCTTGTTTTTTTTTAACAGTGTTTCATTACTGCTTGTTTAAAATAAGTGGAACCTGACTGGAAGCAAGACTAGTATTCAATATGGTTCAAACAGCTGGAGCTATCACTGCAGAGGCTTTCTGAAAAAAACAGGCTGGCAAAACATCACGAGAAGAATCAGTTTCAGATTTGATACCAACCTTTCTAGTTCAGTCAGGGACGCCAATGAGAAGGAATAAAGCATGAGAAGGAATAAAGCTTAGCTACTGGTATCAGTGGAAATGGGGGAGAATAAATGGAGCATTGAGTAAGAGATTCATTTCGATTTGAGTCCATTACTGAGCCCTATGTCTTAAAAAGGATGCGTTGATCAAGCAGAAGAAATAATATCAGAAAAAAACGGTCTTCTAGCTTTTCTGACAGCTTCATTATACAGGTAGAGTTTGTCTCTAAGAAGAATATGGGAAATTTGGAGTCTATCCTTTTTCAATTTTCTTCCAGCTTTCCTACAGTCCCATCTCAAGGAGTGCATTTTCTCCAAGATCCAGCGTTAAGTGAAAGGGTCAATCTCATCCAAGATTTGAGCACACAGCAGTTCAAACTACAGGAGTTTTGAAAGAGTCTGTAGTGATCTGGTATGAGTATAACCTTATACGTTGGGTCAGAAACCCACTGCACAAAGTTAAAAGTATCCAATACATAAAAAAAGTCTTTGACAAATGGTTTGTCAAGACTGCACTACATGAATATTACAGTATCACCTGAAAACAGCACATGTTCATCTGTTAAAAACTTAGCATTAAACTTAGGAGAGCGATATAGTAAAAGTCCTTAAAAGTAGAGGAAGGGTCCAGGTCAAAGAGACAAAATTCAAGAGTCATACAATAATGGTGGTGTAAGGTGTCTAAAATTAAAGTATAACTGAAAAACACAGATCAATCCACCACCTCTGCCTACAGATCTTGGGACACTAAAACACAAACAGTCATCAGGTAAAAGTTCCAGCAGAACACCTGATTGACCAGGTGGGATCCAGCTTTCCACAATGCCCAGAAAGTCCAGCATTTAAAAAGTCTTTCCAAATGAAGGCTTTGTTCATGACAGATCTGGCGTTTATGTATCCAAACCTCTTTGGAGTTTAGTCCGCGTTCTCCGGTGATGAATCAGCAGCAGAACGTGTCATCGTCGTAACCTCCAGATAATTTGAAGGGTCGCTCTTCCTCCAACAAATTTGAAAACATTTTGTCCTGGCGAGCCAGACTCTGGGTTACCCCACAGGGATCAGGCACAATTTAGGACACAAAAGTAGCCTCCAAGGGCCAAACAGGCGATTTCCGGGGGCGGAGGCACCGAACACGTCAGCCCAAAAATGGAGACAGCAGGCATGAAGCCGAACTATTATCCCGCTTCGTCTCCCCCTGGCGCCGCTGATTCTTGGTGCGCAGTTGCAGACTAGCCAATACAGACTAGCAGGTCCAATGATTTACAATCCAGTCAATCAATCCGAGAAGCCGGGTGGAGAAAAAAATGTTAATCCAAACACTGTGCCTCATCATACAAGAAGAGTGCGCCAGTATTTTGCACTAAGCAGAATAAAAATAATAAAACAATAAAAGTTGAACAACAGACAGATGGCATGCTATGAACATCAGCGCCATCTTGGTCCTCAATCATTTTTTGTATTAAAACAGCAGTTCTTTGGGCTGAGGTGCCATTACTGATGTAAAGCAGTAACATTTTGTAGAATGTAGAAATTCTTGAAAGATAAATATGGAATTCAATTATGCTTGTATTGATGATTTTTTGGGGGAAAGTGGGGTGTAAAAGCCTTTTGTGGGGAGGGGCAGTTGAACACTCCGCCCTGTAGCTCCGCCCCTGTTTTTTTGGATTACAGACTGTTGGAATTCTGTTTTGTGTGATGGATTAAAAGAGCACCGCTTTGATAAGTGATCTGGATTAATGAAGAGGAGCTGGTTGTGCATTATCAGAAATCAGAATCAAAAATCCTTTAATATCATTGTACACAAGAAGCTTGATTCAACTAAATTGTTCAATGAAATTTAATGAGGAGATTCACACACAGAGGACAAGAGGAGAATAGGAGGACATTTTTTGTAATATCTCATTTCTTCTTCATGGAGTCCTACTTTACCAAGCAACCTGCTCCTCGTCTGTTTAAATGTTTTTCATTTCACTTTTTCATTTGATTCCAAAAAGTCAATATTTAAGGAAATTATTAAACATTTTGAAAATCCAAAGTGAATTATGAGTTGCTTCAAAATTGAAACTGCAAAAATTAGTTAGGGCTGGATGAATGAGTAAAAACAAATCCATTTAAATTCTGGTATATTGGATCTATGACTCATCTTGAACAGACTGTAGAGAGCTAAAAGTGAATCCATCCTTGAATTCACATAAGCAGCTCTAACAGTCCAACAAAGACATAAAAGTTCTAAATATAAGAACAACTCGAGGTTTCCAATCAGAGGAAATCTGATCAAACTTTATTTATATACTGCTATATAAATAACTGTGAACTCTGAACTGCTTGTCAAGAGCACCAAATGATTAAAAAAAACTAATAACCTAGCAGGAAAGTAAACGTAGTACATCAAAGGAATCAACTATAAAAGACAACCATGAAAAATGCTCCCACACTTCTGCTATGCAATGTGAGCATAACTTAAAATCTTTTGAGAATTCAATTATTGAATAAGTCCACCATAGAGTTCTAACCAAGTAGGTAATGTACCGTCGTAACACCATCTATGTTTTTATTTTATTTATGTGTATTGGGATATGGGATAAGTGATGTTATCGTTTTATATGTAAAGCAAATTCAGTTTTCCGTTTCTTTGTTCTTTTTACCTGATTTTAGTGCAACAAAATGGATTTTTGTTTTTGTGTGTGACGGCCCCAAATAGATAAATTGTTGTTTTTAACTCAGTTATCCAATGCATTTAACGTTCATAGTCTCTAAGGAGCTTATATTAAAGAAAAGCACATTTTTATTGTATCTTCATATATTTCAGTTGTCCCGTCAGTCACACCAGGTTAGTGTTGATTATCAGCCACAGCTGTTCTCATTTCTGTTAAGTGTACTTAAGTGTATTTAAAAGTGTCTGGTTTTCAGTTCTTCATGGTCAGGTCATCTATTCTGCTTCATCTCTTTTTCTTTGTTTGTTTCTCCACGGGTTTTTGTCATGTTTAATTTTATTTATCAAATATTTACGTTTCTAACATCAAGCCCAGTCTTTTGTGTATAGGATTCTACACCACCGGTTCCAGACTCTTAGCCAGCCATCCTGGAGGTGTAGTGTTTAGTACTCTCATGTCACAGCCAGAGCGCCCTGCTTCAAATCTCAGCAGCATCCTCTTTGTGCATGTGTAGGTTCACCGTGTGCATGCATGGGTTTCATCTGCAGTTCAATAAGATGCTTCACAGGATAATTTGTGACTGTAAGTTGCCTTTTAGGTTTTAATTTGAGTGTGTATAGCTGTCTGTCATTGTGTGGCATTGAGATGGACTGGCAAACTGCCTTTAGGGCAGCTGGGATAGGCTCCAGCAACCCTATTACTAAAAAGCCATTGTCAAACAAGTTATTCTTTATGCAGTAAAGATAAATATGAGTAAAGCAAAAATCCCTATTTACACAATGATTCATCTTTTTGCCAAAAAATTGAGATTGATATTTTGTTTTATAATAGAGAAGACTTTCTTCAAATTTATTTAGTTAATACATACCAATCAAAATGAGTGTGACTTGATGATAAGAGAAGCATTTATTTTATATTTTTAAAGTTTAATTTTTTATGCTTTACAAAAATTCATAATTTTTTATAGTAAATTAATTTTTAATTAATCTTGGTTTGACAAAACACTGACAAACTTCAGTAAAGCAGATGAGGTCATAGGTGTAGTTGACATATCACCATTTCCAGTGTTCCACTAAAAACCACAAGATAAGATCAACAAATTCAAGAAATTTGTTATCTTATCCCTCAACTACTCTACAGTCATGGCCAAAAGTTTTGAGAATGACACAAATATTAGTTTTCACAAAGTTTGCTGCTAAACAGCTTTTGGATCTTTGTTTCAGTTGTTTCTGTGATGTACTGAAATATAATTATAAGCACTTCATATCAAAGGCTTTTATTGACAATTACATGACATTTATGCAGAGAATCAGTATTTGCAGTGTTGGCCCATCTTTTTCAGGACCTCTGCAATTCGACTGGGCATTCTGTCAATCAACTTCTGTGCTAAAGCCGGACTGATAGCAACCCATTCTTTCTGAATTACATCTTGGAATTTGTCAGAATTAGTGAGTTTTTGTTTGTCCACCCGCCTCTTGAGGATTGACCACAAGTTCTCAATGGGATTCAGATCTGGGGAGTTTCCAGGTCATGGACCCAAAATTTTAACGTTTTGGTTCCCGAGCCACTTAGTTATCACTTTTGCCTTATGGCACGGGGCTCCATTGTGCTGGAAAACTGTTTGATTGTTGGAAGAAGTTGCTGCTGATGGGTGTTTTGGCACCGTTCATTGTTAAAGGCTGTGTTTTGGGGCAAAGTTGTGAGTGAGCCCACTCCCTTGAATGAGAAGCCACCCCACACATGAATGGTCTGTGGATGCTTTACTGTTGGCATGACACAGGACTGATGGTTACTCTCACCTTTTCTTCTCCGGACAAGCCTTTTTCCAGATGCCACAAACAATCGCAAAGAGGCTTCATCGAAGAATAAGACTTTTCCCCAGTCCTCAACAGTCCGTTTGCTTTACTTCTTGCAAAAGATAAATCTGTCCCTGATGCTTTTTTTTGGAGAGAAGTGGTTACTCTGCTGCCCTTCTTAACACCGGGCCATCTTCCAAAAGTCTTTGACTCGCTGTGCTTGCAGATGTGCTCACACCTGCCTGCCGCCATTCCTGAGCAAGCTTTGCACTGGAGGCACTCCGATCCCGCAGCTGAATCCTTTTTAGGAGACGATCCTGGCGCTTGCTGGCCTTCCTTGAAGCCTTCTCATTCCTTGTGCTATCCTATGACCCCACCCTTACATTGACGTGTCCTCCCTACCATGACAAAGGTGGATAAAAGTGGAGAGGATTTCATGTAATCCATGGAGACCAGTGATCACAAATCATTGAAGAAAAAAGGTTCAGCGCACTGTCTACTGGGTCTAGATGACCCAACTCCCAATGTTAAAGTGCTTAGGATAGCACAAGGGTTACCAAGAATTGAACCTCTTTCCTTAAAGTTCTTGATGATCCTATAAATTGTTGATGTAGGTGCAATCTTAGTCACAATATCCTTACCTGTCAAGCCATTTTTATTGATTGATTGATTTTATTTTAAGCATTGTAGTCAAAACAATATAGAATAGCGAATATATTCGCATTTCAGGCACCAAAAACTCGGCAGTCTCTTTCCCCCCTAGGGCGGTAGTTAATTAACTCACCTGTTCAGCTTCCTATTTAAGTCCAGGTGTGCAGCGTTCATTCTCTTTCTTACCGCAGCGCCGCTTTCGTCGCCCCACCCTCCTCCCCGGCTTCCACCTGTGGGCTCCGTTCGAGGGTTTTTACCCTAAAGTTTATGGAAGTTATCTCATGGAATTGTACGGAGCCTTATGCCAATCAAAGTTTGTGAATGCCAACTAAGATGTAAATTAAGTATGTGAAAATAAATGTATTCTACTGCAAGAGTTTTCGTATGACTGAAATGCACACATTTGTCAAACTCATGACAGAAATGCATATATAAAAACAGAAAATAAAGCAAAAAAATACCCTTAAATCACATTTGCTTGATTAAACCCTATAGTGTTAATGAACTTAAAGTTTGTGCAACACGGTGGCTGCATGTGTTTCTTTGCTGGTCACCATAGTTAACAACAGAACAATGATTTCAAGCATCATCCTCCTTTTAACATGTTAAGTCTGCCATTCTAACCCAATCAGCCTGACATAATTTTCTCCAGCCTTGTGTTCGTCAACATTTTCACCTGAGTTAACAAGACAATGACTGAAATGATCTCAGCACGTCCTTTAATGACAGCAATGAAATGCAGTGGAACGTTTTTTTCGGGATTATGTTAATTTTCATGCCGAAAAAGGGCTATGCAATTCATCTGACCACTCTTCATAACATTCTGGAGTATATGCAAATTGCTTTTATAAAAACTTAGGCTGCAACTTTGCCAATTTCCAATATTTATGTAATTCTCAAAACTTTTAGCCACGAGTGTACGTAACAATTTTTTTCCTTTTATCTCTGTGTCACTGCAGAATTAGTAGAAGTTCATTAAAATTACTGGTGGTTTGAATCAGCTAAGAAACCGTTGAACCCTTCACCCACAATCTGCTTCCTGTCAGGTTGATCTCAGAGGAAAAAAACCCACAGAAAAGTGACGTTATTAGAAGCATCGTTGAGAAAAAAGGGGGTATTCGAAGATTATAGTCTTAAACTGCATCCGCAGGTTTCCTTCACTTTTGTCGGCTTTTTTTGACCCATATTCCTATGAGACACGCTGTACTGACTCAGTTGTTAATGTTTTGTAAACCCTAACGAGTCCAGAAAGTGAAAGCCTGTCTATTAAAAAAAAACCTCTCTGTCTGGGTTACATGAAGTTATTTTTTCTGAGCTACATTAGAGGAAAACATCTTCAATTTAAAAAAATATAAAAAGTACAAAAAGAAGTTTAAATCTAGATGCATTTAGTTTAAATTTCATTTGTAATTACATTTTAGCAACAGGCTGACATCTACTGGTATCTTCTTCTGCATTCGTTTGTTTGTTCTGACTCCTAAAGTCCTCCATGAAGTGTTTTAATGTGGTTAATAAAACTTTAAAGACTTTTTGATTTCATAGGGGGATTTTTGTTTTGCTGTACGTGAGATTTACAAAGTCACTGGATGTTATCAGATGACCAGCAACCGAAGTTACTGTTTGGTGTTTGAGGTTTACATTTTCCTTTGGTGAACTTTCAGAATGAAGCACTCTCATATTTCCTCTTAAACATCAAAGGAACTGCCCTGTCAGAGATATTGTAAAATTCTTTACCCTCGGCTTTTATTTTATACGTAATTAATCAGCAAAGTCATACTTTTCACAGAAAAGTGAGGTGTAAATTTCCATATTTGAAAAGGCGTGGACATGTGGGTAAACGGAGTATAAATGTCCTGCTCTCGCAAAACGTTGCAAAGCAAACTGAAAGGTTGCAATCTAGATTACAAAGGATCCACTAAAGAGTTCCTTCAATCGCCAACAAGTCAAAAGTATGGATCATTCTGCACTTGTGATGGTTTCTGCTGTGCTCTACCTGTGTAACTTGACTGCTTGTGCTCCACCGGGGCATCAGCCAAACCTCAAGGACATTATTTCCGTGATTGACAAATACAATGACACTACGGTAAGAGCTTGTTCGCATTTTACAACAGCTTTTACTAAATAATGAAAGAATTTCGTAGTTTGAATAAAACCTTTGACGTCTCATTTGTTTGTTTTATATGACAGAGCCAGTTTGTAGAAGATGTGCAGGACTTGGCTGATAGATGTGAGGTAAGAAGAATTACAAATAAACTAAAGTTTTAAGAATAATGAATGAGTTCCTCTCTATGGACTTCTATTTTCTCATGTTTACTTATCCACACAGGATGAATTCTTCTGCACGGTTCAGGACATTCTCAAAAACGTGGGTAACCTTAAACCTAAAAAAACTGAGCAGGAGGAAAAAGTGATAAGGAACCTCGCAGTATTCATTAAAACATCAAAGGTAAGAATTCTCCTCGAGAACTTTCCAAAGTAAACTTTTAACGGTGTGCAGTGAAGTAGAAGGCTTTTAGTTTCTAAAATTATTCTGCAATTCTACAATCATATTCAATGACAGTCAAGTAATGAGGGTAAAATGGGACGAACGCCTTTAAAGTCTTGTGCATTTGTGTTTCTTTAGATGAAATGTGAAAATAAAACAAAGACAAATGGAAATAAGGTCCCCATCACTACTCTGCTGGGATCCCTCCAAAAATGCTGTAAGAGAAGAAACTCCTCTTGGAAACCAAGAGCTTGAGACACTTGGTTGTTGCTGCCTTCCTCCTAGATATTCACATTTAGCAAATCTTTAGTTGTTGCCCGACAAAAGTTTTGACAGTTTATTTAAAATATGGAATATTTATATAATTATTTATTATTTTAATTTTCAATGTGCATCTTCTGAAGTGACGAGAGTGTTGTGCTGTGACTAAATGCCTAATGCCTTTGTGGGTCATTTTTCATTCGGATCTCACAGATTTGTTGTGGTATGTCCATATCATTGTGTTTAAAAAGCACTTTTATGTTTGTAACTACTCGATCTGTTGCTAACACACAATGCCTACATATTTATTTACATATTTATTTCCCCCTCCAATAAAAATCATGTTTTTTCAGTGTTGTTACATTGAATTCTTCTTATTAAAGAGATAAAATGTAATATGAAATCCTTTCATTTTTTCATTTCTGAGTATTTCTCCTTTTAAATCTCTGTCAGTTGAACTGTCGCAAAGATGCTCGGTTTGAATTATTGAGCCATTGAGATGTCACAACGGCCCAGGAGCGTATGCACATTGCGCAAAACTCCTAAAAACAATAAATATAGCTTAGAATGACTGAATGAAAGTTGTGTAGATGATTTTGTTTGATGATAAATGCTAAAAGTTTTTTTTTTTTTTTGCGACTGGCTAGTTTTCTCTTCATCATAATATTTATCAGTGGTGTGAAGATAATCCTGTCATTCTGTTGTATTTGGTAAAACGAAGTTAAACATTTGGATTTTACAGATTCATTTTAAGATTTATGCCATATAGCAAGATTTATCTTATCTTGAGCTACATAGATTATTAATTTATTAAACCTACATTTTATCAGTTTAAATATGTTTTTATTATTTTTTTGACCCTGTGCATTTAAAATAATCTGGTGAAGGTATCTCTAAGCAAATATAAAAAAAAACATGTAAATGCATTAATGTGACAATGGTGCACATTTGTTTGCATAAGTAAAAAAAAATAATAGCTCAAAAACTTAAAGACAATCAGGAAGACACATTAAGAGCAGTTAAAGCAGGAACTTCTTTCTTTTTAACTCTGTGAACACATGTCCTGTAATCCCACCTCTGTTGATAAGTTTACAATCAGACCCTATCACTTGTTCTGAGGGCTAACCTAACATAATAGTGCAAAAACATTTAAAAGTTTAGATAATCACTCAAAGATTAATGATTCTGTAAATCATTTAGCCCCCAGCGAACTTCCCGAGAACCCTGTTTTTGTGCAGCGCACTAAGCTAATCGGAGTGACCCAGAAATCCAAACGTGTAAATGCTCCACTCGGCTCTAGTGAGCTGGTTTCCGCTCCGAGAGAAACATGTTTCACCACTCTTTTCCCTCTTGCCTTGGACAATGTACCCATCACTCAGTGATTTGATGCAATGTGAGAGCTGAGGGGGGTTGCTCTAGGTGGTGGCTGGATCTCCATGTGGCATACAGCTGTGTGTATTTGTGCTACTGAACCGTGGCTCCCTCATTACTTAATAAAGACAATCACTCTCTCCTTCTGAAGGGCTTTTTATAGAACTGCTGAAATATTCCTGATACTTTCTGCAATCTTCTTCAGTATTTTTCCTTGAAGGACATAGAGGACAAAGAAACTCTGAAAAGTTTGACATCAGTTATAGAGAGGACAGACTTCTGTATAGACAGCAGATCAATCCAGAACCATGTCTTTTGTTTGATATTCATCATAAGAGTCCTGTATGTACAACATCATAAAAAAAACAAGGTTGATAATGAAAAGATTTGCATTTTTAGTACAACTCTATTAATAATTAAGAATGTATTTTGGGCAGGAACGTATCCCAGATGTGATGATGTGGGGGACAGAATGGTCTGCAAATTACTAATCACTAATTACTGATATGTTGCTTTTTCACTGAGAAATGGATACTAGGAAATAATCATTTTAAAGATAGATGCTGCTGTCACACAGTACAATAATTTTAGAGGTTTTATATTTTTGGATTGGGTTTTTTCATCTGCTTATATTCAACTTACTTTTTCTTGTTCTTGTAACCTCCTTCCTTTCTTTCTCAAAAGTTCTTCCCTTTTGCCAGACCACAGTTGTGAATAATAGTGTTGTTCTTTATCTGTCCTACCTGAATAAATAAAGGTTAAATAACAAACAAAAAAAAACGGCACTTTCGGCTTATCCCATCAGGGGTCGCCACAGCGAAGTCGCATGGTAAGTTTGGCAATGTTTTACACCGGATGCCCGGCCTGGCGCAACCTTCTCAAGGCAACCGGGCTTGTGACCGGCACAGGGGTAGAGAAGGGAACAGGGAGCAGCCCGGATTTGAACCCTGGTTTCACGGACGGAAGGCGCCGCAAACCAGCACGAGCTAAACTGGCTCCTAAATAAGAAAAAAACAATAAAACAAAATAACATGTCATAGCAAGCTAGGCTTGGCAGACCCAGATGCTGGAACCCAGAAGGAGGACAGGAGGTGAGTAGTGGTAAATAATAGATTTATTAGTTCCGCTGGTGAGGCTGTTTCAATGCAACAGGGAGGCGGCATGGCTGGAGAGGGTCCGAGGGTCCGAGGCGAAACCAGAGAAACGTCGATGGCTCGAGGCGTAGCTTGGAGGTCCGGCTATGGCTCGTGAGGTGGCGTGGAGTTCGGCAAGGCTCCTCTGAGAGGAGTTTCTGCTCGGCGTGTCAGCTTGGATGTCCAATCGTGGGAATTGGGTTTTCCTGGAACGGGACAAAGAGCTTGTGAGGCAATGGCGAGCGCTTTCAAACATGAGACAAAGAGAGGTCAGACTAAGCACCATTAGAGGCAACGAACTAGCGTTGAATCCTGGTCGTGGAGCTCCTTATGAAGGTGTGGCAGGCTGATGAGTTGAGTGGATGCAGCTGAGGTGAATGAGGCCAAGCAGAGAGGGGAGGGGGAAGGAGACTGACAGAGGCACCATGACATAACATTTCCGAACAGGAAGAACTACTTACAGAAACCCTCTAGCTAGGACTATCCATTCTATATCTGCTTTTTCCTGTTCAGGGTCACCGGGGCAGCCCAGGTCAACTAACCCAAATTAAGACCCGAGAAGAGGAGCACAAAGTAAAACGACTTTAGATGTCAGAATAAAAGTGTTTGTAAAATGAAAACCTAGAAATGATGTCCAGGTCACAGGGCAATTGAGTCAACACCAACCCAAGCAAACATCTGCATTCATTTATAGATTGTTTAGAATTGTTGGTAAGGCAAAAGTCCAGCAGTCCATGATTTAAAAAATAAAGTCTCCTGTTCTCCTGCTTAGGCATGACCCCAGCATGACAGGCTTACATCTGAGGATGAGCACAGCGTCTGAGTTTAGTGACCACTTTATCCTGGTGTTTGCCTTCCATTCTGAAGGAACTTCATGTTAGGTTATGTGTAAAAATTCAAATTGTGCAAATTAAATATGTAATAAAATAATAATAATAATAATAATAAGTTATAACTATGACAAACCACTGTCAATAACACGGTCTCCTTCATTTTATAAATGACAAAAATGTACCATAGATCAATATCTGTCTGTATTCTCCCATATCTTTGAAACAATTAATAAAATCATATTTTTAATAGTTTTTCTGCGTGTTTTTCTGTGTACAATGTATGTTGTGTAATGAACATATTTTTAAATTCATTGTTGCACATATTTTTACCCAATTTTTGACCACTTGTTCATGTTTTTTGGTTGTTTTTCTCAGCTCCACAACTTTAGAAGTTCAACATTCTTGTGTGACACATCAATTTTTGTTTGATATTTATTGCAGGCTCAGTCATTTTCTCAGATGTTTCAGTGCATGTCTTTTTCAGTGAAGGTAATGACAGAAACTCAATATTAATAATTTATCTTAATGTATTTTTAATGATTATAGAAAATAATATTCTTAATGGTGCATGTGTTTTAATTAAATCAGTTTGTGGAAAGTGATTAATCATATTTTTCTTTGATTGTGTTTTTGTTTAGATGTAATTTAAATCATTGGATTGTATTACTGATATCATTGTCAGTAATACATATATATATATATATAACTGTAAAACGAAAGCTTTTTTAAAAGCTTCTCTTATTTGATTAAGCAGATATGATGGCATTTAACACTTTTCTGAAATGTTTTACAACAACAGCAATGATCAGACTCAAAGTAAACGTTGCACTAAGTCTTCAAAGTTTTTACAAGCTGGTTAGTGGGAATTACATTTTATCGGTCTAAATATTGTTTAGTTGTGTTCTTCCCTTGATCTGTACGCACATGGTCCTGCTGGCTGCCTCTGTATGGTGTTCCTGGTTGCTTAGCCTCAGGGCTGTCTTCAGGGCCTGGAGCTTATGGGAGCAGACAAGGGGGAGGGCGGGTGACTGCATCTGCTTGGGGACCTCCTTCAGGGGCCCCTCTGCGGCCTGGCTCAGTTTATGTCTATCTTCAAAGACTCAGCTCTGTGGAGGGAGGTACACAGAAAGTCTGTCCTTAAAGAGCCGCACTGCCATTGTGATGTTTCCACATGGCCTCTACTGGAATATGTCACTACCCGACTTGTAACAGCCACCCATTCAGTCTGCTCATGCTCAAATATTACGTCACTTCCTCTATAGCGGTTTACAGTCAGGGTATATCTTCGGATGTTAATAACAAAAATTTCCATGAAATGGTAAGAACAATAAAAACGTTTACTTTAATGTTGAAAAAGATGAAAGAAAAAAAAATGACAAGGCTCTGGACTGCGCCATCCTGCTAATGACTACAAACGTTTTCTTCTGTTTTGTTCGATGGCGGCTTACGCCCCCTGGTCAGAGGACACGATGCCACTTACAGACACTTTAATAACTCCAAAACACGAACCCAATATTAAAAGCAAAAGCAGCTGCAGCAGGCTGTCACGTCCCCTCAGAGTGAAATGTGCTCTCTTCTCCTCTTTTTCTGTTGCCAACATATAAATAATGAAAACGATCAAACAGAGCGAAGGCCTTGTGGCAGTCATTCCCTCACATATCATTGAGATTTTTATTGTCTGTGATGACAACAATGTACGATTATATAGTGTTGCACTTAGGCAATGTTTTTCTGAGCTGTAATCCAGTCAATAACATGTAAAAAAACATGTATAGTGATTACAAGGTTATCCGCTGATTCAAAGACTCGGACAGTAGTAAAGGAGTCAGAGCAGGAAATGCTACCGGCAGCGGATTTTTTAAAAATATTTGTTATTTTCATCTTTTGATAATAAATTACAAGGTTTACAGTCTTGAAACAACAAACATGTAAAAAATATTCAAGTTACACGCTAATAGATATGTAAATATAAATCAAATTACTTAACTGTCGCAATGTTGGGCATATAGAGGAAGTGACGTAATACGTGCACACGCGCAGACTGATCGGATGGCCGTTACTGATCTGGTAAAAACAGTATATAATAACCTGGTTGATGGTCATGATGACCCTGTGCTGCTGTTCACCACAGAGCACATGTGTCAAACTCAAGGCCTGCGGGCCAAATGTGGCCCGCCATGTCATTTGATGTGCGAGAGCATAAAAGTTTTTAATTTCATGAAGTAAAAAATAAAAATTGGTGTGTATTTATTTATATCTAGGGGAAATTGGATTTGAAATATCAGATTGGGAAACTACACATTAAGACTTAAACACTGTCTATATTACCTAACCTGACAGAATCAAATGTAAAATGATTTATGTTAGAGTAACAAGCAAACATATGTTTTCTATGCAACTGTAATTGCCACTTTAAAAAGTTATAATAAATAAATAAATTAGTTGTTTAACAGTAAGGAGTAGTTACATATATTTTTCATTACATTTAGTTACATATATAAATCATATCTGGCCCTTTGAGGACAATCACTATGATGATGTGGCTCAGTGAAAATGAGTTTAATTCCCCTGCCCTAGGGGTATAGAATGACCAAAGTAACACCAATAAATATGATAAATCAATTTGTCATCCTCAGAAAGACAAACACTCAGCATGTGTCAAATTTGACATGTACTCAGTAATTTAATTAATTAAAAGAAAAGGTCTTCTATTAATATCTTCATCCAAAAGCTTCATTCACAAAAACACACATTTAGAAAGAAAATGGTCAAAAAATACATTTTCTTCTAAACTGAAAACGAGGTAGGATTAATAAGCTGTTATTTTGACGATAATAGTGGTAAAATTTTTAATCGTAACTATACATTTTTCCACTATGCTGTAAATACTCGTGTCATTAATTTGGGCTAAAATTATTATTTTGTCTTTGTATAATATTGACCTTATAGACTTAGACTTATGTGAGTTTTTCCTTCTTACAGCCTTTTCAGTGTTAATACAGGTTTTCGACTTAAATGTTTAAAGATCCACTCTGATGAAAATCGTGTTTTTAACATCTTCTTGTGGCATTATTCTGATGATGGAAGATAGATACAAAAAAATTACAATTAAAACTGCGTTTCTGAGTATTTCTTTACTCAAACTGTCGTGAATCAGGGGCAGTTGTAAAAAAATGCCTTTGGAACAAGCTTGTAGCTATGACGTAAGTGCTACAATTGGCAATCCGCTCCATTTTTATGCATCCACTCGCAGATAAATAGATCCGTGTACGTCTCCATTTTCCTCATCTGAGCTGGCATCTGGCTCCAAACTAGATACCTCAGATATTGTGTGCCATTTTGTTGCATTAACAATGTTAGCTTGAGAGTTTGAGGGGCTGGAAGCTAATAGGAGAGCGTGTAAAAAAAAAAAAAAAACGATGGCAGGAAATGGGAGGGGCTTACTCTGTGCTAACAGTTCCACCCACAACTTGGTGGAGAATTACTAATAAACGCCTATCGCTCTGCAGAAACTATGTTCAAGAAAACAACAGGTTTTCTGATTTGGGCTCAAAACAGCATAATCATAAAGACCACTGATAATGTTTTAAATGGTCTCAAAAGATGATTGCAGTGGAACTTCACTTTATCAGATTTTTTTTTTGTCTCCCATTTCTTTGCCTTTTAAAGTCCTATTCAATTCTCTCTTTTTTGTATCATCTTTTAAACTATGTAACATTAAATCTGAAACTATCTGGTTTTAGTTAGAAGTTTAAAACTGTTTTTCTATTAATCGATGCAAATGAGGAAAAACTCAATTAGTGACCTTAAAAAACATTTGTTCTACTTCAAGAATTCTTACAGCTATTTTCAAAGAGTTTACAGTCACTATAATGAAAAAAGATTTTTCACACACTTAAAAGATGTCCCTGTGAGTTTAAATCAAGGTCAGACTGTGCAGTGCTTAAGGAAAATGCAAAAAGATACTTAAAAAAGGAACTCAAATGCCTCAGTTAAGTTGTTAAATGTTGAAGTTCATGGTATTAGGCAACTTTATAATGAAAGTCTTCTTCAAGTCTAGCAAAGGTTTTTAAGAACGGTCTCTCCTCTATGAACAAGCAATGATAAGGCAGTAAAACCCTGAAAATCAAAAATAAAATAAAAAAAGTACAAAACTATGGGGAAAGTTCAACACATTGAGAGTTGTTCAAAGTAAATTAAAATTCAAAGCCATTAATTACATTTTTTACTGAATATTTTTATATTTCAGGGAGTTTTTAGACCTTTTTTTTCTCTTCTACTTGATGATGGAACTATAGCACTATGTGGATAGAAGAGCTATTGTCAGGCCCTGAAAATACACAGACAGAAGTTTAAACATATAAAGCTTCTGCTCTGCAGGATTCTGCAGCCTCCTCTGTATAGCCGGTCCTTTGGGTGCTCCTGCTGTCGTGAGGGTTTAGTGTCAGACTATGCGAGCCAGCGGGGATGCACTCACCTTGACGAGTTCAACGTGAAAATGAAAAGAACTGAGCGCAGACAGCCAGGATGACAGAAAGACTAGTCATTGGAGATTCTTTTCCCTTATCCATTTGTCAGTTCCACTTTTTGGTTGTTTTTTATTTTTAGTTTAGACGTTCACAAAACATATTAAAAACACCATAAAACTTTATTTGTCTTGAATCTGAAAACAGACCAAAACTCTGGAATAGGTAGAAGCCTGGGCTCATTACAGTCACCTCTCTAGTTTATTTTTACACATTCCTCTTATTTTAAATACCAGGATGTACATGAATAACAGAAATGCAAATTAGTATTTACATTTTTAAAACAAAAAGTATACAATAAAATAGTCAAAAACAGCTATTAGTCATCTTTTGGCTTTTTAAATAAATTCACGTCCTGTTTTATTAAAGGGCCTAAATTATGCTTTTCTTAAGCCTTTCAGAGTAAACTATATCCATATGTATGGTAATATATTACTACCTTTGGCACATTACAGAACAATTTTTAAAGAAATTTTAGTTTTTTTCACAGTAAATTTTCTTACTCTGAATTGAAACGACTCGATCTGTGAGGCACAGATTGTCGCTCCGAGTGGGCGTCGCCCATTTTATGACATCAACCTGGAGTCAGCCTCGGCAGCGTGTCTGCGGTTCTCCCACGAAAACAAAGTTTTGCAAAGATGAATGTGCATATTGTGATATAGAATGAAAGCGTTTAGCCGATCACCGCTAGCTCCGTGGAGAAAGTGTGAGTGTGTGTTAGTTTGGGGGCGGTGCTGGATGTGCAGACTTTTCCTGGAAGGGGCTGTTCCTCACTTTGTGAGGATCCAGTCGTTTCTATGGATTGGGAGGGGCTGGTGCTCATAGGTTTCAGAGGAATGATCAGAAATGCTTGAATGGATCAAAGTAACAATTTGGGGTTGTTTTTTGTGAATTAACATCATAATACACTCAAACGATTGATTTTGCATGATATAGGCCCATTAAAATCATTCTAAATACTTTTTTTAAACTTGCATTTAGTTGTTTGCTTTTTTGTGATGTAAAAAATGTCATTAAAAGAAAACACTGGGCTGCTTTGTCCTTTTTTTATGAAATAAACATTTTCTTTAAGGACAGGTTGTATGAACTTCTTTACTTCTGAAACAAATCTGCACCCATTCAGGTATGTCGACATTCACCATCCTGCCATGAATCCTGCTGTTTTGGTCACAACAAAACCATTTCATTTTAGTTTTTTAACTTCATTTAAAAATGGGTTTGTATATTCTCAGCTAAATACCTTATTTTTTTAAAGAAACATTTTCATGAACTTTGTTTTCTTTGCACTATAATTTTTTTTTTACTTTTGCTTTACCACATTCCACTTCATTACTTCATGCAATGTTTTGTCATATTTTATTCCCTTCTTCCCTAAAACAGCCTTTGTCATTTTCACCACATTTTTTCAACAAATAACCCCCCCCCCCCCCCCATTTAACTGTTGCTACACCCCCACCCACCCCCATTTTCCCAGATCTGGTTATGATGGGGAGATGGTTTGGTCATTATGTTCACATATTCAAACCTGAGATTGTGTGCAGACCTGCACTTGACCAGCTAAGTGCTTTGTAGGAATGAAACAGAAAAATCACGCCACAGTGAGTTATTTCTGGCTGGGTTAGCCTTATTTCTCTGGGCGCTTTGATAATGGAGAGGACTTGAATAATGAATGGGGTGTATAATACTGTTTTTCAGACCCACAGAATGAATTAGGCAAGTGCACATAAGTGAATTTGCTGTAAGTGTCTCCAATGGACAGTATGACCCAACTTTGTCTTTTTAGTTTCAAGATTTGACTTTTGAATTTTTGGGAACAGAGATATTTGATAAACACATGAATAAACTATATGGAGTTAGTTTCCTGCAACATTTTTGGGGGTTTCTATTAAAGATGAAGCTGTTTTCATGGCTAGTTTGCATTTTAGTGCATCTCATTTTTTCTGCCTCCTGCTTGTTAAAAGACAAAATGACCACAAGCTCCAAATCAGAAAACACTACAAGATATGCATGGTCTCTTCAGAGATGGTATAGTAATAAATAAATTGACTTTTAAATTATTTATTAGGGGTGTAACAATGTATTTTAACAACGATTAAATTCATAGCATAATTTGTGGTTGCTGATATGATTCATAGTCGATATTGGTTCATTATGAATGATCCTAAAATCGATCCAGGACATCTTTAACCAAGGATTCAACCAGTGTGACTGATGTAAATAGCTGGGTACTGAACAGTGCAGGGGAAGTTTTTCAGGTTCCTTCCATTTCTCGCAAGATAATCAAGTGTAAATTAAATATATGTATAAACAAGTAAACAAGGGTTACTGGCAAATCATGTCAAATTTTAGTTTAATAAAATTCAGCCCACTTTTGTTTTTCCACATCAAAAGAACACAAACGAAACACTATTAAAGCATTCTACCACACTGTGTTGTCACGTGTCTGTAAAATTCAGTGTTCCCCCACATTGGACAGTAATAATGGACTGTTTATCACATGTTTGTTGTCCGTTGTGATGCACTTTATAGTGAAATAAACCTATCGTGGGGCAATTCAGATGGTATTTTCCGAGAGCGATATAATTTTTTTTCATACTATTTTATAATGGGATAGGTCAATTTGATTAATAACTTGACTCAGACAGATCAATAGATGGATCTTAGGAATATAACTTGATTCATATGTTATCCTGCATCAGCGAGACAACAGAAATACTTAAGACGACCATTTCTAGAGTATTTTGATCTGCAGATTAAAGTTATAGTCATCCAAATTCCTCAACCTTACTTTTTTTATGACTAAACACTTATTTTAGATGTTGCTAACTATATTAAAATGATACAAAGAGAATCCAACAACTAGTTTTAAAATTAGGATGACTTTTCCTTTGTAAAATAAAAAAATAGAATAATAGCTACTATTAAGAAATCTAAATTTGGACAACAGACAAATAATTGCATCTAGTTAGAAAACTGAGAAATCAGAATGTAATAATAATAAAGTCTGTCTTTTTTTCCCTTTTATATGAATGTTCAGCAAACTAATTAGCTTATTTTTTTGTACATAATTTTCTAAATATTCCTATGAGCTTTTCTCAGGATTGATCTGTAGCTGACTTCTGTTTCAGTCTTCAAATCTTTCCATGTGACAATGTAAAAGTTTATGGGGTTAACGGTTTGTTGTTGTAAAAAATCATTCTGCTTTTTGTGTGCATTTTGGAGAGTTTCATTGTCTTGATTTGTAAAGTGCAAAACGACTGTCGGTCAAAAGTCTGGAAAAAAGTTGTCGTTTGCACTGAGTGAACAATAGCTGGGGACAAACAGGAACTTCATCCCGTCGGCCTCAGGTTTCTACTGGGAAACCCAATCTTCTTGTGTGTGTGTGTGTGTGTGTGCGTGTGTGTGCGCATGCTGAACACAGGTATGTGTGCAGGATCCAGGCTGCTCCTGTGCTGGTTTGGCTTCTGATGATAACTGAAGGTGACTAATAGAGAGGTAGCTGTCTTCTTTCACTTTGGTCACATTTCCATTTGTTGCTACTGGCATTGAATGAATTATTGAGTTGGGGTGTCTTGGCTCCCACTCTTTCCCTCACATCCCCCCCCCCCCCCCCCTTCTGCTCAGCGGATGACATCCGCCCTGTGTGTATGTGTTAAATCTGATGCATGCAGGCCAGTAAAAAATAAAAAATGAAAAAGTGCAAGCATTTTTCGGTAATTAAAAAGCACTTCTATCCTCATTCTGTCAAAAATGGTCTTCCTGCATGAAGAAACATCAAGAAAACATCGACTTTCTCATTCCTCTCCCTCTGCTATGCTTTTCTTGACATTTTTAAACTGTATTGTGTTTCATTCCATCACAAATTATCTTTAGATATACGAAAGTTGGACTCAAAATGAGTTTGCTGATATGAAAAAAAAAAAGCCAGCCTGGCCCCTGAACACACCTCGATTACTGCACTAGAAACAGCAATATACCTTTCAGCTGCTGCTGAATAATTCAGGCACGCTCAGTCGTCACGCGCCGCTAAGGTTCACGGGCCTTCAGCTCAACTTACCGTGGAGCCAGGACGTTATGATAGCTGCCCTGGTATTACAAAAATTAATTATTCACAGCGCCAAAACCTAGCATTTAGAAACTACTGAGAAACAGGGGGCTATTTCATATCGACTCAGTTGATCTCAAATGTGGCAGAATGGGAGACTTTAGTTAGAGAAAGCCCCACCGCTCCGGTGTCTCGTCACAAAAAAAGAATTATTTAGCTAACATTATGAATTATTGACGGGAGTTAAGCGCCTCTTATCATCAGAGAGAATATTCATTAGGAGCCACAAACGTTTCCCCGTCGCATAAAAAGTATTGATGCCCTGCAACTAGGGAGCCGAAGTCTCACGGGAATACACGAGCGCCCACCGAAATGACGAAGAGGATTCCCGTCATATTACCAGCACATTTTCATTAGCCAAAAAACAAACAAAACATTAGAATTATTAGACTTTTATCAGACTGTTATTTTTTTCTGTCAGCTCGTATTAATCATTTTAATTTTTCACATTTAATATATCTAGATATTTCGAGCGTCGGTTAACTCTGAAAAGAGAGACGTGAAGTTAAAAAAAAAAAAGCCTTTTCTATTTTGTCCGAATCCATGAACAGGCTGATAAAAAAAATGTAATTATATAAATTAATCCAAATCATTTGTATACAAATTTCATACCAGTTTTTACAAAAAAATGGAAAACACAAAATTTCCCCAAACAAAACAAAAAATTGAAATTGAAATGATAATAGCTACTTCCTGTTGAATGTGTCCATCCGAGTCACTTCGCTGTCCCGTCAGACTTCTGATCTCAGCTCCTCCGCTTCACGTGGTTTTGTACCAATATATAATCAATAATACATTGTACGTACTTAATAATTTCAAGCCTCATGCACGACAACCAGATAACACGAAGGCATCCATAATTGAAGCCGCAGGTCTACTAATTACACAGATAGAGGCCATCCGCGTGGCGCGTGAAGGACGCTCCTGTGCGGAGTGAAAAATAGTACCATCTACCTTTTCCTTCTTTGGCTGTATCATACACCAAAAAATGCATTTTTAATCACGGTGGAGATCCCGAGATCTATTAATAATACAGCTCATAAAAACAGCGTCTTTGCTGTGTCCCAAAACACAGCGATAAGCTGGTTTAGACAGTTGTTCAGCAGGTACTTAGGCCCCGCGCGCGCCTCACCTAAAACAATTAAACCAACACATTCTTATAAAACACAAAAAATAAATGGAGATTTTTTTTTTTTAGAAAATAACCAATAATTTATTTTATTTAAATCACACGTTTTTCCAAGTGAATTCAGAAGTGAACAAAAACACTTTCAATGTGGTGATCTGAGTATACTTACCATATATAGCTGCGCTATATATAATAAATAATTAGACCCACAGATTACCAGCAGTTCTTTAAATTATCACATCAAAATTTTAAAATATTGCAGCAGCCACAGCCAAATGGACGTGTCCCATAAAAGACGGTGCCGTTTCATATTTCTTAACAATTCGAGATAAATAGTGTCAAATAGTGTGATGAGAGGTATACTGTTTAAATAATCACTTCTGTGTGCAGAAATCACGAACACACGGTTAACAAAGAGAACGGATTGGTTTGCAAAAGCAGTGATAGAAAGAAGTGAACTGTTTAAAAACATTTTCATTCCTAAAGCTCTAAAGTTTCACATAGAGAGTGGAATAATAACGTATATTTGTGCATATAGGAGGTGGGGCACGTGGTCTGATCTCCACCAGTTTTTGCAACAACAAAAAAAGAAAGAAAGGTCTTCCGTTGAATAAAAGAAAAAAAAACTTCGTATGCTTTACGCATGAAGCATCCAATAGATGTGATTTCTAAACAACAAATAAAAAAAAAGATCCCTGAATGTGACAAACTGTCCTGGTGAATTTTATGAAAATGTGTGCAATAGAGCCATCCATCAACAACCTTCCCACGAATTACACGTGTAAACTCCCAGATCAACAAATGTAAAAAGTGCAACAATGAAGTGCGTAACACCACATGGAAAACGAGAGGAAGTCTGTTTGGAAACGATCCCAGATGACACGCCAAGATTTGTTGATAAATCCCTGTTAGGCTACTCAGGTTATTATTAATCACTCGATCAAAAATGTAGCAGGCTATTTTATTCATGATGTGTCAAACTCAGTGCACGGCGGAGTACTTCATCCGTTTCTGTTTTTGCCTCTGGTTGCAAAACCACACTCGAACCACGTTCTTTTTCAGGTCCAGCTTCTCGGCTATAGCCGCGATTTTTTCCGAGGAAGGCCGGGGCTGGATGGCAAAGTACGCCTCTAAAGAGCGCTTCTCCGGCGCGGCGATGGACGTGCGCTTTCTTTTCCTCTCGTTTCCGTTGAAAAGGTCCGGCTTGCTGCTTTTCTCTCGGTATGCAGCCTCGGCTTCCTCCAGCCACGCCTGAAGAACGGGCTTGAGCGCGATCATGTTGTTGTGGGACAAGGTGAGCGACTCGAACCTGCAGATGGTGCTCTGGCTCAAGGACCCCACTCCGGGGATTTTGAGGTTTGCCAGCGCAGAGCCGACGTCCGCCTGGGTCACGCCGAGTTTGATCCTCCTCTGCTTGAAGCGCTCGGCAAAGGCTTCCAGTTCCCTCGGATCCGACTCCACGTCGTTTGCGCACGCCATGCCGCCGTGCACCGACAGGGAATGAGGGTGGGCCATGTTGGCCATCGCCTGATGCAGTTGCCCCATGGTCTGTAGGTGGTGGTGCGGGTGCTGGTGGTGGTGGTGCGCCGAGCTGGTCATCCCTGGAGGTTCTGGAGCACCCATCCCTGTCACAGCTAGGCTGGTGGAGAGGTGGTCCAGGAGGTCTCCGGCCTCCAGGGTTTGTCCGAGGTGGTGGTGGTGAGAGCCGAGGGTGGAGGGGACGTGGGAGATGGGCACGGTGGTGGAGGAAGAAGAGGAGGCTGAGGTGCAGGGGGCACTGCTCATGGTATGGTAAGTCACGTCTGGTTTGAACGGGTGGCTCTTGCCGTGAGAGACAATGCTGTCAGCAGCCGCCAGAGCCTCTGCCCGCGCCAGCAGGCTCTCATCAAAGCCTCCGAATATATTGCCCTGGAGCTGCAAGCAAGAGTGCGCATACTGGAGTCAGTGGGGAATTCTGTCAGGCAGCTCTCAGGATCTAAAAAACATTTTCCAAAAGCAAGCAGCGCCGAGGAGAGGCGAGAACCCTCCTCAAAGCGCAGGTCATAAAAATTAATATGAAAGCTAGAGCATTGCTTGAACAGACATGTGGAAGGGGGGTGGGGGTGGCAAAGAGGAGCGGGAGGGGGAGACAGTGGGGTACAACAAAGTCCTGTCACATCAACTTTACAGACATTTTCCACAGTTACATGTCCCCCCCCCCCCCCTTCACCTGCGCTTCCCAGCCTTTCTCCCCCTGACCTGAAACGTACCTGTGGGGCGGGCAGACAGACTCTGCGCATGCCCTCCGTGCCTGAGTGCAGGCCGGGATACTTGGGCTCGTGCAGGGCCGGGTGCATGGAGAAATGCTGCTTGCTGTTCATGGTCATCATCATCCTCCCCGCAAGCAATGTGGCCCCTGACATGAAAGTCGAGGGAGGCGGACAGACAGGGTTCCTGCTGCTCCTCACCACCAGACTGAACTCCTCACGTCGGATGCGCCTCCCGGCTTCCCTCTGCCCCCCCCCTACTCCTCCTCTTCTTTCAGTCCTCTTCTTCCTCCTCCCCTCCCAACTGCACCTCTGCTCAATTTACAGGTTAAGAATGTGTGGCCTATGTGCGCAAGCGTGTAAACAATCTTTGCTAGACTCAATATCACAAATGCAGTCAAATTTAAGTGGATTAAACGTCCTTTCTTTAATTGATTCTGACCCCCTTTAGACGTCGTTAAAACTTCATCGCTTTTAAATTTGGTGCTACTTTCATATTTAGAAACTTTTTAACACTAATAAAGTTTTTGGACATTTGTTTGTGACATGAAGCAGAAATTCCCGCCTGCAGCTCCACAGTGGGTTCAGCACCATGGACAGCGCAGCTCAGACTGGGCCCGCGTTCCCTCCATCTGAAGGCCCCTGCTGCTCTCTGCTCTCCTCAGCAGACTTCTCACGTGGCTGCCTGGTCGAGTCTCATGAACCTTGGGTGGACGGGACCCGAAAGAGGAGCCGTGCGGACCAAAGCGGGCTGATGACACAGCGGGTCCATCCGATCCCGCCGTCCGCCTCTCTGGTTCCCCAGGCTGTGAATAATTCATCAGCACGGTGGGCATCCATTACCGCAGAGGCATGCTTCTGTTCATTACACAAATTAAAACAGCCAAAACCTTTTCTCACCATGCAAACCTGTTGCAGCCAAACTCTGAGTGATGCATCCTCTGGTTGGTTGCATGCAGACACATAGTGCAGGAATTTTTCCTGATTCTGGGCTTTTCTGATGAAATCTGCAGAATTATCAATGCCTTATTTTTTTTTAAAAATAATAGTAATAATAATAACAACATTAAAAACGTATATTAAGAGAAAACATAAAAAAAACTTTGGATTTTTCTTTAGAGATTCTACACTTGGGGTATTTCTTTAACCCAATTCTTGGGTCAATCATGCTCAAAAATCTTTTGGGTTACTTTTTGGAGCAAGACACCTTTTTTGGGGTTATGTTGATTTGATTTTACTCCCATTATGCTTTTTTCCCCCGAGATTTTCTTTTTCTTTACTAAATTAACCCAGAAGAAAATTAGTCAATTTTTAACCTCAAAGTTGGGTTAAAATCAACCCAACTTGGGTTATTTATATCTATGGAGTTTTTAGTGTGTGGGATATCTTAAGTGCTGTTATCAGATACCCCAGCTTGTATTTTTAGCAGTCAGTTTTAACAGTCTTACCGGGTTTTCACTTTCTAAAGAGGAACCAAAAAGAGAAAAACATGCAATTCTCTAACAGAACAACAAAAACAAATCTGGCTAAAAAATGACTTCAGTAAAAAAAAAAAAAGAAAAAGAAAAACAATCTTATTGTAGCTGTGTTTACCTTCAAACTGTTTCCCTTTTATTAAAGCAAAGCTGTGGTCTTATATTCATCTGCTTTAAAGCTTTTACTATCCTAAATTGGTCAGCTCTTCATGCAGTGGGGGCTTGTACCTTATTGTTTGGGTCACTTTTAAAGTTTTATTTAAAATATAAAGCTGTTTTATTTTAAGATAAAATGAAAAGCAAAACCATCAGACCTATGATAGGCCCTTCTGTTTTCTAGAAATTAAAAGTTTCTCACAGAATAATGGATTTTTTAAACTTCAAAGGCATGACACTCGGATCTGTCACTTTTACTTCAACTTAGTATTCTCTATGGATTTTGATTTTAACACGATTCCCTTTAACAAAATTTTTGATAATTTTTCATCCATTAAAGAGATTTTGAACTATATAGGTTAGCCCTTATCTTAATAACCAGCTTTTGCATTCTTCAGTTTATAAATATTTATATCAAAACTTGTTGTATCAGTTATTTTAGACTTTTAAAGTTCTTAATTTTAAATAAAGCCTATTAGCCTCTTTGTATGCTGTCAGCATTCACACATGAATTTTTAAAGGACAAACAGACTCAGTTTTAAAAATCCAAAGGGTTTTTAACCACCATACACAAAAGGTAAGATGGACTCTTAGCAAAGTACTATATGTGAAGTAGAATAAAAGTAATGCGTAGTTTTGGAGGAAGATGACTGCATAACTGAGGGCCGGCAATGAAAAAAGCAGTCATCCTAATGTTTCTGTCACGACTCAGGCACATGTACATAGACGAGGTAATTGTTGTAATTGCACTACATATATTTAAGTATAAATATGTACAGCTGTACTATATATAGATATAGATATAGAGATGCTGACAGCATTCACAAATGCACTTTTTTGTGTTAATGTGTACTGAAGAACTGCATGATCTTACTTTGAATATTCTACAAGTTAGTAGACATAAACAATATATCATAACTTTGTATTTGTTTCCAACAAACAGACACATATTGATGATGTTTGACAAAGGAAGCTTATCAACTTCTGCAGTCAATAAAATGTGTAGAAAGTTGTGTTGTCTTCAATTGTGGCAGCTGAGCTGGAAAAATGTTTCAAAACGAGCTTCCCTGCCTCTCTGTGGTTTGATGTAATATGTGGGATGGATCATCCAAGATGTCCTACTGGCTGGAGCACCTCTATATATTTATTGTTCAGTGACTTGTCCAACCTTACGAATTGGTTTGTAGGCCATAGGTGGTCCTTTTCAAACCACAGTGATGTGCATAGCTTCAGCAAACTGGAAGATATCATAGCATCCAGCTGCAAACACACTAAGCACATGTATGGTTTATTTTTTTTATTTTACCCATAAAATATTTAAGCAAAGCATATATCAGAGAAAAAACACAGTGACATGGTTTTGTATGCATTAAATGAAAACTGATTTTACTGAAGGAACTTTGCTTTTTACGTTCCTCTGACTATTCTTCTTTAGAATGGCTTCGCCTTGGAACATTCACAAATTCACTGCTCACTTTTGACAACTTGTCATCTGTGCTTTGCATCCCCTGAAGATTGAAACTAATGTGTTTTGTAAAGAGCTTTGGGATATTTGTGGTCAAATGTGTGCCAGCAGCTTTTGCTCTTCACCCTCCCATCTGTCCTGCATACAGTACAGCAGCAATCCGGCTGTCAAAACGGCTGTCAGTGTTTCTGGTACAAAATAATTCAAATGTAAATTATATAAGTAGCCTAACTTTAACCTAACTTTAAGCCTAACTTTTTTCGCTGAAGTTTATTTTTGTGACATGAATATATTATCAGTATGTTTAAATATGTTTTATACACCACAAATACTGATTCTTAGGAAAGTTAAAAGGAAAAAAAAAATTGTTTCATGAATAATTCTTTTACTTTCTTGCAAGCAAAAGTTTTCAACATCAAAATAATCCTAGTTAGAGAAAACATGTCTTTGTGACTAGAATTTCTTTTCTCAAAATAAGAATTACCCCATGAGATTTAATGTATTTATTTATTTTTGGTTATTTAAAGAAAACATGTGAATAGGATGATAATTCTTGACTTATTTTCTAAGGGACCTGTTTTTGGAGTATGTTTTTAAAGTCTGTCTCAAAACCATCATATATTTATGTTTTTCCTGACTTTGGTTTTGCACATAAAAATATATTTTGTGTAGGAACACCTCAATAATATACTGAAGATCATTTTTGCACCCAAGAAGAATTAGTTAGATTATTATTTTATCTTCTCTGCCTAAAAAAGCTGGTAAAATTAAACTTCATTGATATTTTTTGTCATAGTGTAAGAGTTAATAAAACAGAAAATAAACAAAAAAAAAATTAAATACAGATATAATGATGTAAAATATGTACATTGAAGTACAACAATATCCATGGACACCAGTAAAGATCACAAATCATTGAAGAAAAAAGGTTCAGTGCACTGTCTAGTGGGGTCTATATGACCCAACTCCCAATGTTAAAGTGCCTAGGATAGCACAAGGGTTAAAGCTGTTTGAAGGATGGATGTGTGGTTGCACTGTATCTAAATAGGAATTTGACATATTTACAAAGTTTTTCCACTTTTTGTTTTTTCCCACTATTAATAAAAGTGGAACATAGCAACATCTGGACAATTTTATATGTTTACCCAGAAGTAAAGTTCTTGCTTAAAAACATTTAATTTACCTAAAGGTAAATAAACAAACCAGTATATATAAAGTTTACTTTATCTCTTTCTTTATTTTTATTTTTTACACAAAACTTTATGGTTGTGTGAGTAGCAGGTTTCCTACAGGGAAACGTTATACATTTTGTGTAAATGTTTTATAAAGACTATTAGAATTGACAAGAACCAGTACAGGTGTAAAGAAAACAAATCATTTTTGTGCATATTAACATGTTTTCATTGAGATATTTGTGAAATACTCTTTTCCCTTTTTTGAACAACTATGTTTATGTACTTTTACTAAAACACTGGCTGGATTAAACGGATTACAATATCTGTTGCTATGTAAACTTGCAATTAAAATGCATACATAACTGTCTATTGCTATTATATGTTTGGAATGAAATGTGATTTTTATGAAAAAATTTATTTAGACATTTTTTTTTTTTATTATTTTTTACATCATTTAATTTTGAGTAGTGTATTTTGCCTGAAAAGCATAAGGTGTGGATTTAAACACAAGCTTAAACTTCTATATTACTGGAAATAATTGTCATTATTTGATGCTATAAAGCTCTGTTATTCTTTTATCGTGACTTTGCATGTTGAAAATAAATTAAACAAAAATCAGCTACAAAAGCAATAAATGCAACCCTTTCTGTAAAGAAAAATAATCCAAATAGTTGTAGAATGGTCAGTCTTTCAGAAATCCCCCTACAGTGACTTAAAATGAGCTGCTAATGGAAAATGAAGCATAGAAACATGAAAAATGAAGGAGACCACACATCATTTTATACAATAATTTGTGGAATGCTTTTGCTTGCATTTTTTTCTCTCATCTGTAATCTTTGTACTTTTTTTCTTTTAAATCTGGCTGTTTTTTTTTTTTTTCCATGATCCAATTAGAATTTTTTTTTTCATCTTACAAGCACCCCATTCCTCTGTCTTTATTGGCAAAAGCAAACATGCTAGTAAATTAGAAATCCATTTTTACAAACAAAATAACATCAAGAAAATACATCCACATCCTGCAAATATAAACAGTAACAAATCCAAAAACTATTATCCAATAAACATTTTATACATTTGGAACTATTGTGTCATAGTAGCATACAGAGGACAGTACAAAAAAGTGGAAATGAGACGCTCCAAGTCCTGACTTGTAAGAAAAAAAAAAAAAAAAAACACATCCTAGGTTTGTCACTTAAACCTGCGTATGACTTATTATTATTAAAAACCAAGTTCTAAGTTTTAAAGATGAGTTGATGAACCCTTAAACAAAATTAAGGATCAACTTGTTTGGAAAAAGGAAATGTTAATATCTACAGGTTAGAAATGTGGGTTTGGGTTGTGTGCATCACTCCTGTCTGCTCATCAACACAAAGGAGAGACTGCTACAGACTTGACTGTGAAAATCTATTGGCTTCTTTTCATTTACCAGTAAACAAATAACTATTGATAAGGGGGCAAGTCTGTACAAGGTTTTGTAAACCTCTAACTGAATTTTGGACTTAAAATAAACAAGACAAAAGGGGGATCTTTCATTCTGTTCAGTTGAAATGTGATTATACTGATTGTGTCTAAACAGCTTAATATCATTAGAAGTGGCAAAAAGCTGCACCAGTGTTATACGAAGTTGGTTAATTAAATCTCAGTTTTTTTTTTTTTCGTTTTTTTTTTTTTTTTTAAACAGAGTTCTCCACAACTCGGAGCAGCAGTCTTTAAAACAAATCAAAGTAAAGTTAGGGGAATGAAAAAAAAAATGACTGTTTGACATAAATACTACACTTTGCAAAAAAAAAAAAAAAAAAAAAAAGTAGTTAAGCATTCATGCTTGACCTCATCGACCTGAAACAACCATTTCTGAGAAATGACAGAAACACAACGTTAAGGGAGAAAAAGAATAACAGCAATTTCTCTTTCAAGCATTTACAAAATTTACAAAAGTAAATCACAAAATCCTGTAAAAACTCAGCAATCTGCTGACTGAGTAAGGCAAAGAAATGTTTATACATATTAAGTTTTATATTAAAATCCACTGTCCTGTATTACATTCAAACACCTGTCTATGGATGCTAGTATTTTGTTTTCTTAAGAAGCTCTGATCTTTGTCCTGCCGGGCCCTTTGCAGAACCACACCACAAATTCCTAGAACACTGTCGCGCGCGTTTGGGTGATTATTCAGAGCGACGCCAGACTGAAGCCGATGCAAATGGAGATCGGTCAGCATCGCTTGTCCACCTATTGCACTGTATCCTTCCGTGCCAGTGTTGGCTTTGACGATACACTGTTTGGTAAACGCACGCCGTGGTGCCGCTAGAAGGGAAACATAAGTGTATCTTTCAACAATTTAGGGGCCGAAAAAGAAAGGAAAACTAAATGCGAATGAAGAGAAGGAGCGTGCTGAGCTCTGCCAATATAGATCCAGCACGGCGCACGGATGCAGTGGAAGAAGAAAACTCTCTGCAGGCTAAAGAGAACGATTTACCGATGATGGAATGGTTGTCCCTGAATGGAGGACGAGATTTTTAGTCTTTTTACAAAAACTTGTGAGAAAAGAGCTTCAATACAGTATTTGTATAAAAATACCTATTCACAGTAGACACAAATGTTGTGCATTACTGATATTATTCATCTGGTAAGCACACTAAAACTTACATAGATTTTTCCATCTATAAGAACAACTTAACATGTATTTTTCTCATCAAAAGTGAGATGCTTTTTGTGTTGATGAAGGGTTATTGACCTCCTCCAAGCTTGTTTTTTTTTTGTGATGAACCATAAAGTAAAGCATTCTTCCTTCGACTTGTGTGGAAATTTACTGTAAAAAGGAAAATGTGAGTTCCTTTGCTCTTCTCAGTAGAGCAATGGGGCGAATCCAATTTTTTTTTCTCTCTCTATCGTCTCCAAGATCGACTCTCATTCTCGTCGTCTTCATCGTCGTCCTCTTCCTCTTCCTCCTCGTCTCTGTCCTCGCCTGGCAAATATGAGCTCGCGTCCTTCTGTTCAAACAAAACAGTTGTATTTATTTCTGAATGCTAAAAAGAAAAAACAAACAACTCATTTTTCGGCTTCACCTAGGAGAAATCCTAACAATAAAACCCTAGAAAAATCATCAAAGATGTGATCAAAGTAGCTTTAAAGTCTACAAACGAGTCCTTAGACTTCACCTGACTGCAATACCGCTTCACTCGTGGGGCTATGAAGCTCTTAGTACTTAGAGGCTCAGCTTGATTTTCCACTGGGAGCCACGCTAAAAGATTTAGCAGAGTACCAGTAACATAAAAAACCCTCCAAATTCAATTAAAACTCTCGCTGGTTAAATATTCTGCTTTTACCGTCTTCTGCCCCGAGTGTTGCTAAATGAGCGAAGCTGTCTAGCAGCTGTGTGGCCTCTCGTACCGTGCTGTCCTCGTCCTTAGCTTCTTCCTCCTCTGGCTCTGTTGCAACCGAGGGCGTCTTAGGTTTGTACCAGGAGATTTGGAGCATCCGACCTTTGAACTTAGCTCCTTGATTGGCCGCCTGGAAAGCAAGAAACATGAATAAATACAGGCTTAAAAAGAAGACGGGTGAAGAGGTAGGATCCATTTTCCATTACGTTCTCTGCTTCGCTTCTTGTCCTAAAGGTCAGGATGAGACTGTTGGCATCTTGATCTCCGAGTTCTTCAACTTCCCCAAATTTCTGGACACAACAGGACAAAGATCATCAGTTAGATGCACATCCTCAAAATGTCTGCAAGTTAACCCCATTTACATTCTTTCGACTACAGTAAATCTGCAATTAACGCAATTCCAGCGGATTCTGAAGCGGAGAAAAGCAGCTTTCCGCTGATATGAAACACTTTACAGTAGTGAGTGCTTATCCAATCGATGTAGATCTGCTGATTCTGTCCCAGAGAAAAAAATGGATTTGTGCCATTATGAAGCACTTCACACAAGCTATGTGTTGCATATCCGATATGAAAAGCCGCTTGTCTCTGCGTCAGAATCAGAGGATTCATGTTGATTGTGTAAACAGTGGATTAGTTACAGGATGTCAAAGAGCTTATATTACTGAGGTGTCGCCAGTGTTAAAGGGTCAAGAAAAAACAAAAACAACCACATTTAAGCAAAGGTTAGAGGCGTTTTGAGCAAAAACATAAAAGAATTCTCACCACAAAATGCAGCCGGAGTTCCTCCTTCTCCTCCTGTGTGACCCCCAAAATGACCAAGGCTCTGGGTCTGTGGTCGATCACCATGCGGTTCACCAACCCGCCCCGAGCCGCCATGTCCCTTCGGCCCCGGCCACCGTGTATCGCACCGGGCCCTTGTAGCATTTTTCCACGGCCCCGGCCTCGTCCCGCTGGGGGCCGAATTAGACCCAACCGTGTAGCCTAAAAAAAACAAAAAAAAAAACAGACAGGTGTGGAGTTGGAGTCTCATACTATTCACTGCACTGACGTTAACGCCTGTTTGCAGTAAAACTTTTCATCTGGTTTGAATATTTCTATTAACTGCAAACTTATGTGAGGATTTGAAACCTTCTCTACACGTTCAGCTGCCATCTTTTGATCTCTTTAGTTGTCACTCCTTCATTTTTTTGAAGCAACATCGCACTTCTTAACGACTCGACACCCTCCCAGCCGGCCTCTCCTCCATTTGTCCCTCAGTCGCCTCGCTCTTTAATCGTCATTCTGTGACTCTCCTACGCAGAGCGGCGGCTCAAACTTTAATGAGAGGGGGGTTTCATCAGCGCCGCGACTGATGTCTCCGATTCGGCTTCCTCAGCAGCTGCTCCTCTGGGCTTGCCTAAGTGGCTGCAGTTTAATGTGCAGAATGAGAGTGGGGATGGAGGAGTGGAAGAAGCGCTGGGCTTTTAATTTTTTAACAACAAGCTAATTAAGGACCCTGGGGCTAAAAGCGGAGAAAATTTTAAATAACAACATTCCTCACCAACGCAACATTGTGGTCATCATGCTTTCAAAGAAAAATACTTATTTACCACGTGTCAATTCAGAAAAGCGGTCTATGAGTGTCGATGTTTTTTCACCCATAAGTCAGGGTGATAGTCATTTCTGACTTGATAACTCAAAATTATGCAATTTGCAATTTAGAATTTGATCTGCAAAATTACAATTGAATCTAACATTTATAAAAAAAAAAGTAAAAATAAAAAAAATCAGTTGCATTTGAAATTGTTATGGGGTTTTGGTATCATAATTTGACAGAAAATACATTTTGCAACTTACAAATTATTTTAAAGCAACTTAAAAGGTGTTTTAATTCTAATTTTCTAGTGTTTTAATGTCAAATTTCAATAGAAAATGCAAAGCGGCCCACTGTTTTATTCAAATAGAACATTATGCAGAGATTATATTAAATTATTTTGACAATTTTTGTGATTAAAAATAACTGTGGGCAATATTAAAAACCTGAATTTAACAGTACAGAGCCAATACAATAACGCTTTTCCCTCATTCATCCCAGGGATCCGTTCCAAAGATAACCTATGATAGGTGAAATCCACGAAAGACAACAATGGATGTTTTAAGGCTGTAAGCTCCTCACTACACACCTGATCCACTTTTCTCAGACAGACATGAATGTTTTCACACTTTTCTATCTTGTTTAACCTCTCAAGGTTTAAACTTTTGTAGAAGGAAATCAAACATCTGCTAGTGATTGAAGATTTATGTGGATTTGGCCAAGTGAACACATTCTGTACAGCAGAGATGTGGAAAGCAGAACACAATGAACGGTTTAAAAAAAAACAACAACAACGGTGGAAGGAGAACCGCCACATAACGAGGGACCACCGTACACAAAGCATACCCCCCCCCCCTTCCCGGCCTCTTCTGATGCACAGCACGTTTTCAGTCCCACGGCTGCCTGTCAAATGGGTTTAAACCTGGACTTTGAGGAAAACACAGCAAACCGTAAGCATTCAGGAATGTGGTACTGAATCACACTTTGTTTTGTGTGCCCCTAAAACAAAAGTGACTAAAGTCAGGTATGGTGTATCTAGAAACCACTAGGGGGCAGCTCACATCCGTTCTAAACTGAAAAAAAAAAAAAAAAAAAGGCTGGCTCCAAAACCTACCATTTACCTGGTCAGAGTTAACATTTTTGACATATCTAATGTGGTGAAGTTTTATCAAACTCTTTCAAAAAGTTCAAAATGAGAGATTTCCCCTTGAGATTGACAGACAGAAGCCTCACCTCTAGAACGGCCTGACTGAGTGTTTAGTGACTCTAATGTAAAATCCTAAAAACCAGGCTTAGTGAAATGGTTCCTGGTTACTGTTACAATGTCAAAACATCAAGTCTAACACCAAAAAACAACAGACTAAAACATGGAAGATGGCAAAATCTCACATTTTTAGGAAGGCGGGTTCTGTCATTGGATGCAAACAGGAAACCTTGGAAGCAGTGATAGAGAGCAGGTCTCTGAACATGCTCTTATCCATCATGGACGACCCAGACCATCCTCTCCACCCGGTTCTGGACAAACAGCGGAGCTCCTTCTCTAGGAGGCTCAGACAGCTCCGCTCCAAAACTGCCCCACACCGGAAATCGTTCTTACCCAATACCACAACACCGTAGAATAATTCAATGTGTAACAGATGACATTGTTACCCGTTTGTAAATAGTCTTTAAATTATACCACCCTATTAGTTTACAGTTGTGCTACATTTTTGTTTTTATATTATTCCATTTTCTCTTATGTTTACTTGCTACGGTAATGCACACATTTTCCACGTGTGGAATCAAGAAAGTACTTCTGATTCTAAATCATTTACCATACCAACAAGATAATGGCTAATACTTAGCATTAATAAGAGATTCCCAATAAAAATCTTGAAAGGAACAGGTTGCAAAATGTTTTACAATTAGACTGAAATGCATGATGCCAAATAAGACAAATATACAGCTATAATAAACCTAACCAGATTTCAACCAACAAACCGTATTATTTTTAAGCTTTTCTGGTCCCTAGATAAAAATGTTACCGCTCGATTAGTATTATTTGCAATCGTTTCCACTAATGCCGTTTACTCGTCTTCCCTCTCAGCAGAAAAAAAAACTGCAACAACAATCTGATCTGCAAACTTCCTCAGCCATTTCTTGGTATCACCTCCTTCAATTTGGCTCTCAAGAAAAGTGCTGAACCTGCGAGATGCTGTCAGAATAACTCTGTGGCGCTTTTTTAGAGACGTGGTTTCAATGCAGGGCATCTCTTCAGATCATATGTCACTGATAAGACGTTTGCACACACATAAATGCAGCAGATTTGGGCTCAAAGCCGCTGCTGTGAAAGTGGCATTTACGGGCAACCGGAGTGGGTGGGTGGGTGGGGTGCATGGCTAAAGTGTGTGTGTGTGTGTGTCTGAAAATGTGGGGGCTTTACCTCCACCTGCAGCTGCCCCAGTTTCCTCTTGAGGTCCGTCGTATCTTCTCCAGAGCTCATCTTTTTGTGAATTTCCAGCTCAGCATCCAGCAATTCCTTGTGGGTCTGCTTCAAAATCGAAACAAATAATAATAAAAAAAAAATTCTCTTTACAGAATATTTGGGAAAGCTTACATTAAATTATTTATTTATATTAAGGTTGTCATAAAGGTTTAGGGATTCTAACACGATACATGTTAGAAAATGTCGTGCTACTTTAACCCACAAAAAAATTTTCTACAATGTCAGCGCGGCTTATAGATTTTTACTCATTTGTAAACTCACATCTGTTTTGGTCTTGGGCTGGTTGGGGCTGGTCTTAACACCTGAGACCTGGGAGGCCGGGTTCATTTCATTCTGCAGCTGGGTGATCTTCTCTGTTAGCTCCTTCAGGGTTTTCATTATGTTGGCTCTCTCCTCAGGCTTCATGCCTCGGTTCTTCTCCAGCCGGTTTATCAGTGCCTAATAGAAACAAAAGCAACACATAAAAAAATCCCCCAAGAAGTCAGGGGTAAGACATGGGCAGGAAACCAATTAAACATAAGGAAGACCCAGAAGAAAAACGTCCTTACTTTCTGACACTCAATTTGTGTCTTTAACATCTCTTGTTTCTTCTTTCTCATGTCCTGTTGGAGTTTTAAAGCTTCCTAAAAGAAAAAAGGAAAGAAAAAACTGTCAAATTTTGCAGACAGTTGTAGTTCAAAAAGTAAAATCCTTTTTTTCTTTTCTTTTTTCAACAAAACGTTCATTCTCTCTCTTTCTAAAGCAGCCAAAACATTGAAATCAGTAAAGAAACATGCCTGCTTCTTCTTAAGAGCTTCCTGTGCTTCCAGAGCTTTTCCTGTTTTCCCAAGGCTCTTTGAGGACGGCTTCAGAGCTGTGGATGTGTAGGGCCCCTTCTGGGTGTTTGTGTGTGCAGGCGCCACCTAAGGGTTGTACAGAGGAGGTGAAAAAAAAAAAAAATGAAGCTGACCGAAACTAGAGTGCAGATGGCAGCAAACTTTGGTTGACATTAAAATTTATTGTTAACCACAACCAGTAGCTCAAAAAGCTGTTTGTAGCTGAATAAAGGTATTCATATTATGCTATGAGCGTCTGTTGGTTTAAAACTGAAACATACAGTGGCGGGGTCAGAGGTCGGAGTCAGGGTGTCTGTCTTTGATGGGTTTGTGGGTCCAGCTATGGCGTTCTGCTGATGCTTGGGGGGGATGTTGTTCAACACATAAGTAGCTGCATTGTGCTGCTTGATACCCTGCAGTGACATGAAATAAAAAACTGTGTAAAGTGCAACAAGAAAAAGCATGTTTTCTGTGTATTTGAGTCATTCATACTAACCTTATGCATGTTGATGTGCTGCAGCCCTTGGCCAGGTGTGGCCCCGGGCCCCTGGCTTCCTAAACTCTGCTCCTGCTGCTGGAGACCTGCAGAGTTGGGGTCTGGCTCGCGGTGCCAATACACACAAATAAAGCGATTGTCCAGGACCGCCTCGATGCTGGATATGGCCCGCTTGGCTTCTTCGTTCTTCGTGTATTGGATCAGCGCGGCTCTTGGATCTCCACCAAACACGACCTTGATTTGAAAAACCAAAAAATTAATAGCAATATTGGAAGATTTGATGGGGGAAAATATAGTCCTAAAGTGAAGATGCTACATTGTTCAATGCAAAAGAACAGTTCTTTAAAGCACAGTTTATGGTGAAGTTCTAACCATAAACCTGCGTCAAACACTTTGTAAATGAGCTCTGGATCTACCTGGATGTTGACGATGGTTCCAAACTTGCTGAAGTGCTCGTTGAGCTTGGCGATGTTGTTAAGCTCCGGGGGGATCCGCCGAACCTCCAGCTTTGTATTCATGTAGTAATTTCTCTTGGGAAAAATCCCCTTGTGCCGGTTATTGAAGTTTGACCTGAAACAACAAACGACGAGGATGTTTATGCTTTCAATAATACTTTTACTTTCAGAAAAAAGAAAAAAAAAAACATAAAAGATGAATACAGCATCATCAATAGAAAAAACTAATTTAGGCATTTTGAACTTTGTGTTTCCACCTGTCATGATAAAAGCAAGACAGTACAAACCTTAGATTTTGTGTTTAAAGACAGAATCTTACTGTGATGCAGCTTTAAATAATATCAATTTGTAATCTATCAAAGTACATAGATCATGAGAGAGACAAGGAAAGTCACATAACATATCGCTCTCAAATAGGAGAGATTCAGGGTCAAATGAAGCTCAAGTTTCATACTGAGACCAGAGTTCCTCTAAAGACTTACTGTGAAGTTTCCGGAAAATACCTCAGGCTTAGGTGACCTTTAAAGATCCACTCTGATGTTGCCTGAAATTGCCTGAATATTTCTTTATTCAAAGTGTTGTGAATGAGGAGCAGATGAAAAAATGCGGTTTGGCAACGAACGTATTTGTTACGTAGAAAATATGCCGAGTGGACAACAAGTTCCCAGCTCAACTCCAATCTGATGCATCTTTGTAGACGACATTTGAAGTAGCGGTTTCTGACATTTTTCCTATAGGTCACCACTCCTTACTTTTCCATCCAAGGTTTTTTAATCACTGGTCCCTCAGCTGCGATGGCCCCCATGGACCTCTTCCTGCTGTCCTGTTCTGTGTTGAAACGTGACGCGTTAGCCCCAGGGGCACCGACTCCGGTTGCCGGCTCCGTCTGGATCACTATGTTGGCGGCTAAACATTCCACACAACACAAAGACAATAATTGTGAACTCCTCCATAAAGCTGGACAAAACGGAACGGAATGGAAAAGACTGATTCTCTAAACAGCTTTTGGCTCAAACGACTGCAGTTGTTACCTCTGGAGATCTGCCCTTCGCTCGATGTTAGTCCAATAAGGTTGGAGCGCTGGCTCTGCACCCGGGGAATAAACTGCCGATATGAATTGGGACCGGGAGCAGTCAGGCCTGGAGACTCGGGGTTGTAGCCTTCAGGATCATAATTATCTAATGAGCGAAACAAATAGAGGCACCGGCACATACATTTTACAATAATAATATATCTTTGACATATATATTTAGACTGAATTTTTTCTAATTAAAATGTCTAAAATACAATTAAAAAATGTGCCTATACAAGATGCCTTTCTCCAAAAATGAGGTTAAATGATTATAAATGTTAGGGACTCCAACATTGAGTTGACTTCACATCAACTCCACAAATATCCTTGTTAACAAATAACACCACCTGCTGGTGCACAACTGTAACTACATCCTAAAACTTTCACATGTCACACAGTGCTTACAAAACACACACGCACGCACACACACACCTACACACCTACACGCACACACACACACACACACAAACAACAAAGATTTAAGAAAAAAAATGTCTTCTACTGAAGCGGCTCAAAAAAAATCCCCTCTGCTTACATTCAGAATGAATATATTGTGGACGAAGAGACACGGTTGAGGATGAAGGGGGAGGCTGAGGAGGAGGGTGAGGAGGATGAGTTGGTCGAAGCCCAACCAAAGGTGGTCTAATGAGAGGAGAAGGCGTGACTGCAGACTGGTGATTGGGGGTGTCGATCCCAGTCGTAGGTATTAGTGGGGGTCCTGAGGGAGACAAAACCTCCAGGTAACGCTTCACGTACAATCAGAAGAATGGCACAGAGCATCTGGGACATCTAAACTGTAAACAGGATTCATCCAATACAGAACATAACACTATATGATGACAAACATTTTTAAATAATCTTCTTAAAAAAACTAACACTTAGCAGGCAGTAATTGCATGGTTGTTTTTTTTTTTAAGGAATGGGTCCATAGAATTTTTTCCGGCCAACACAGATAACCGATATTTCCCCTGCAACTGTGGCTGATAGCCAATATTTGCAGAAACCTAAGTGTCTACAGTAATACAAAGTTTAGATTTCCTTTTTGTTTCTGTTTTAAAAATGTACAACTTTTCTTTACTGGACAATCATATTGCACTTGACCTTTTTTAAACATACAGCAAAGGATCTCAAAGGAACCAGTATCACTTTAAAACTTTCATATAAATATATCTGTAAGCATTCAGACCATTTATTTAATATTAGACATAACTGTAAACCATAAGCTCCCAATTGCCAGAATAAGAACAGCATGTATCCCTATGTATGGGCTGCACGGTGGCGCAGTGGTTAGCGCTCTTGCCTCACAGCAAGAAGGCCTCCGGTCCAAGTCCCGGCTGGGGGACATGAAAATCAACATCAATGGGGGACCTTTCTGTGTGGAGTTTGCATGTTCTCCCTGTGCATGCGTGGGTTTTCTCCGGGGTCTCCGGCTTCCTCCCACTGTCCAAAAACATGCTTCATAGGTTAATTGGCAATTCTAAATTGTTCCTAGGTGTGAGAGTGAATGGCTGGGTGATTGTTGAAATTCTTCCCTGCAACAGACTAGCGACCTGTTCAGGGTGTCCCCTGCCTTCGCTCATGAGTGGCCGGGATAGGCTCCGGCAGCCCCGTGACCCCGAAAGGGAAAAGACGGATAAGAAAATGAATGAATGTATCCCTATCAAAAACAACAATTACCCGAAAACAGTCAATTACTGACTATGACTGTAAACATAAGCTTCCCAATCTATTAGGAACAAGTATTCATTACAAACAAAGTGTTTCTGAAAACAGTCAGAAGAATATTGGTAGATTTTTTTTATATAATACCGATAAACTCAAATGATGCAAATATCAGCCAATACTGATACTGGCACCAATATTTCGCTCATACCTAATTTCTTTGGGTTCCCTAAGAAGCCAAGGGAAGATTTCTGCTCTATTAAAGTTCAACTGGAAGTTTACTTTTGCATAAAACTACATACAGAATAAGGGATGTTAATTTAAAAAAAAAAGCCAGTATCACCAGAAAGGGCCTCAGAATATACAGCATCATTAAATTCAGTGATCCATGTTCCCATAAAACAAGGTTTTGTATTGTTTCAAGAAATAAAACTGCTTCTTAAATGTAAGAATTTCTGATTATTGAAAGTTCTGCATTGAAACAATTCAAGACTCTTTGCAGTAGAAAAACCGTTTGTTTTTGAATAAGATCTAAAAAAAAAAAAAAAAAGAAATCCATATATAATCAAAGTGGCTCAAACTGTAAACATCAGAGGAACAGTTCTACTCACTGGCCATTGGGAAGACGCCGGGTGGCGGATGGCCATAGGGTGGCATTGATGGCATTCTGAGGGAGGGGGGTGGCTCTGGGATTGGCGGCATGGGTAGTCCAGGGGGAGGCATGACCGGCGGCGGCGGGAACGGAATCATATTGGGTAAATTAACATCGTCGACGATAAGGGGGTCGTTGCCGTGGTCGAAGAGACAGAGGTCACCGCGGAAACAAAACCCTTTTTCTGTTTGGGAAAATAAAAAAAAAAGACAGGATAAATAAGAGTTTCATTAGTTAAAGTTATTTTCATACATTTCCATTTTTTTGTATTTAGAAAAACAGGAAACAAAAGGTAAAAAGGGGAATGGAATGACATATTTAGCATGAAGGATAAAAAGAATCTCACAGGTTCTGCATTTACCCAACAGCCTCATTAAGACACCCAACCTCCAGTGAAGCAGAGGGCTTCAGGGATATGGGGGGGTGGGGGGGGGGGGGGGGGGGTGTTAAACACTCTTTAGTGACTGTTGTACGGGTCTGCTTGCTTTGCTGCCTTCCACTGGGGACATGGGACTGACTGCTAAACAGTGGTCATTAGTGAAGACACTAAACAAGGCAGTAAACTCTCGTGGGAGCAAAACAAATAAAGCTGAGAAATCTCATCATGATCACGTTATCAAATACAAAGTCATGCACAGCCCTTTGAATTGAACCAACTTGAAGTCAATTTCCCCCCCAAGACTGCAGGCGAGCTCCTACCATCGTAATCCCTGCAGCGCTGCTTGAGCGAGGCCCCCTTGTTGCTAAAGGCCTTGCTGACCCCATCTTTCCTCTGAGCGGCGTAGTAGCCCGACCAGCTGTCTGTGGTGCTGTCAGGGAGGTGAGCGGACGTCGCCACGGGGACACCTCCAGCTCCTGTGGCTCCGGCTGAGGATGAGGGAGGGAAGGGGTGTGGAGGTGTAGGAAGAGGCAAGAGAGGCGAGGCGTGCTGCTGCTGCTGGGATCCAGATGTGGCCGAAGAGTTGTAGCCGTCCTGATCCTTTCGTTCCACCTCGAACTTTGGCTTGAAGTCTGTTCAAGAGAAGCAAACAGAGTTTTAGAAGGTAAACTTACAAATATTTGTGACAGGATTTTTGTTATTCTTTTAATTCGATGTTGATTAACCTTGTGGATAGTAAGGCCAATTCCAACCCTGGTTGTTAAATCCCCAATGATGCGGTGGCAACGCTGTCCACATTGTTTCTTTATTTTAAACAAAAATCTGATAAATACTGACTACAATTAAACCAGAAAATGACACAAAGACAGAGTTTCCTCCGATCTCCTTCAAACAGAAAGCAGCAGGTTGTCTCCAGCAGCTCTGGTGCATCTCTAAAGCACAGATCCCCACAGCAGAGGGGAGCCTCAGCAGCTCGTACACCTGGGTGTATGACCTGTCCTGTTCTCATTGGCTGCGAGGAGGACTGCCTTACCCCTGCCTCCTCTGTGCTCCCTGTCCCTGCTTTTTCCTCGGCTCCCGCTCCTGCTCCGGCTGTAGCTCCTCCCACGGGGGCTGCCCCTGCGGCGCTCGTGCCGCTCTCGATCGCGGTGGGAGTCGCCGCCTTTACCTTGCCGCTCAAAGTCGCGGCGTTTGCGCTCATCTCGCCTCCGGTCGTCACGGCTCCTGTGTTTCAAACACCAACAGGTTTTTGGAGAATACACATAAGCGTTGTGTGAAGGGCACATACATATTTTGCTGTGCCATTGTACATAGGAAAAATACTTTTTAAAAAGTCAAAATTTGATCCATTTTATTACTTTTTTGATTACATTTCACTAAATGAAGACAGTGAACACAGGTAGTTATAAGGTCAGACCGAATGTGACTTAAGTCAGATATTCGAACCTGGAGTCGTTGAATTCTGGACGGTTTCTCAAAGGACTTCTTCTGCGCCGGTTCTCTCTCTCCTCCTCTGGACCTTCAGTCTGAAGGAAAACAGAAATCACAATCAACTAGACAGAAAATACTTGAATGAAACGCTAAAAGTAAATCCTCATTGTAGTGATTTGCACAGTAAAGACCTCTTGATTGCATTTTTGTCCTAGTTCGAATAAGGACACATACCACTGCTACCTCCTCTCCTTCAGTCTTTACAGCAGGAGCTTGAACCTCCTCTTTCGGAGCCTCTTTGGGTGCCGTATTTCCCAGGTAGATTTTGGTTGTCAGGCATTCAAAGAGTTTATCAACAAATCCTACCGTCTCTGCAACATAAAAAAAAAACACGTCAACAAAAGGAATTTTGGTACAAATTAAGAATGAGAGTCCCACTCCCATCAACTCTTGATCTATTTTCACAGTGGTCTTTTATATATGATTGTGCTGTTTTTAGGCAAAATTAAAAAAAAAACCCTGTGCCATTTCCTAGGACACAGTTTCTGCAGTTCATCAGAAATTCACCGCTGAGCTGTGGGCAGAACTGTTAGTGTAGAGTAAGCCCGTCCCCATTTCCCATCATCCCTCCGTTTACATGCTTCCCTCCTAACTTACAGCCCCTCACACTTCCAACCTAACATTAGCGGAGCAACAAAAAAGGCGAGAAAATATTGGAGCAGTCCAGCCGTACAGTTTTGAGTCAGGTGCCTGCAAAATGAAGACGTCCAAGGATCTAGTTGTCTACAAGGATGCATCAAAGTGGCCTAGCGATTTTATCCCCTAAGAAAAGAGGGTCCAACCCTTTCTATTATGTGACAAAACTATATTCTTCAATCATTACTCAGCACTTCCAGACCGTGATGCTGCCAATTCAAATTTGAATGAAAAAAGGACACCATCTACCACACACTTGGAGAAGACATCTCACTGGAATCATTAAGGGATCTCAATGTCTTCTCTGTCCATTGTTTAAATCAGTTTTATTCCTACATTTAGGGTCCAACCAGTTGCACCACCTTCCCCTATACTGCAGAGATGAAGATAATGTTTCCGTTTTGTTTAATCCCCTTAAAATATTCAATCATCTACTGTGACTTGTTGCATAAAAGGATTCTCAAGTCCTCCTCCTCCTCATTTCAAGAGAAAATGCAAATTTCGTCTGGCAACAGACCAGCCGAGCATGACTATCCCAACAGTAACACAATACCTGTGGCAGAGAGTGGCTAGCTACCGTACTATGTTCAAAATGAATAAAACACAGCTTTACTAAGTTTAAACCACTCAACTCTAAAACTGTAACGCTTAAAGAATAGCCTGGTTTTCCACATCTGTGTCTGAGAGAATTGTATGTCTGTAATGCCTCTCGGAGTGAACCTTAGCTTACCTAAAACCTTCATCAAAGCGTCATAATCGTCTTCTGTGAACTACGTACCCTTTTGTAGAAAGACATCGAGTTGATCAGCACAAAGGGCTTTCAGCTCCTTCTCGGGTTTGTCCTTCTTCACGAGAGCCACCACGTAATTCGCCAGCGCAGACGGGTCGGCGTCACATCTGCAGGGAATGACGAAACACCACAGCTGTCTGAGTTTATGCAGCAAAACTTGAATGACAAAATTAAAGCTCAAATACATGTTTTATGGAAAAATAAATAAACAAATAAAAAAAGGGAAACGGAAGCAAAACTTTGTAAAACTAAAGACAAATATGTGTAAGACGAGTGGAAGTAAAGAAACAAGGTGGGCTTTCTAGACTAGTAAAAAGAACCACATTTTTAATAGATTTGTTTATGAGACTGACACAAATAACAATTCTGAAAACGGTACACATTATATTCAGTGTGTAAATGAAATTGTAGCACTACTGTCAAAGCTACATTTGGTGCAACAAATGAAAATTAGTAAAAAGATAAAGTGACAAAAAACAGCAGAGCATAAACGAAACCACAAAGAAATATAAAAATAATGTTACCCATTTCATTTATAGCTGCAGAATGCAACATGTTATATAGACTCGGGAGGAAGCTGTTAATGTCACAACTGGATAGTGTCATCATTTCCCTTCTCTTTTCAATTTCATTTCTTTTTTGGCTCAGACATGTCAGAACTGCTGTGGTGGTTTTAATCAAAGCAAAAGAAGGATTTTTTGAGTTTTAAAATCAACATAGCAAACATTTAAACTAAGATGGCATGAGTTATTTTAAATACACTATGTCAACATGCTTAAAAAATACCACTTTCTAATATTTTTTAAAGGTTTACATAACTTAATTTATTTTTCAGTAACTGTATAGACAAGGAATTCCAAATAGGAACAACAACAATGCGGAATTTTATTATTTAAAAATATATTTATTGGTAAATATATTATACATTGCCATATTGGGCCTGCACAATAAATTGCAAATTTATAGTTATCGCAATATCAAGCTGTGCAATACGCATATCGCAAAAGACGGCGAAAAGTGCAGTAATTGCAATAATAATTGCAATTTATGGTTACCATAAATGTGCTAAAGCAATCTTATGGCAGTTTGAAATATTTAACGAATCAAATAAATCCATCTGACCAATCCGATGGAGCCCTTTTATGTTAGATGTTTGCCTCCTATTTAGACTAGGCTTAACTTATTTTAATTAAGCAGTTGCAGTGAAATGATGTTTTTGTTTGTTTTGCTATTTGTTCATGTATTGCAAGTTATACCGTTTTCGCAATATTGATCACAATATCACGATTTTCTTCATATCAGCAGCTCATGTTAAAATTCTTCTTCATATCGTGCAGCCCTATGCCATATTAATAATTGTTACTGAAAATGCATTTTACAACCAAAACCAGGCATCTTGGAGCAAATATTGATCAAGAAAAGATACACTGCAGAAGAACTTTTGCAGTTACTGATAACATTAAGGTAAAACACACTTAATTTTTGCTCATCAAAGGGCATTTCTGACAGCGGTTGCACAAAACCAAACAAAAAAACAAAAAAGTAAAAATAAATTTCTTTCCTCTACAGATTTTAATAATCTCTAATTAAATCCCTTAATTTAATCTCGACTTGATCTTAAACTCAGAGATTGAAGTTTAACAAGCTTTCATTTTGTTATGTTGGTCAAAATAAAAATAAAAATAGGAAAACAACAACAATGAAAAGGATTCCGCAGAGTTTTTAAATCTCCAGGCGGGTTTATTCTCTGTTTCATATAAAAACCTACGTTTCATTATGTATTTAACACCCTCTCCCCCACCATTTAACACATTTTTATTATAAATCCGATTCATAATCACCCCGACGATGACTGGAAAAAAAAATCATTTAATAATTTGACTTTTGTAATGTGTAATTTAAAAGTGACATTTTCAAATGTGTTCAAAGGCAGGTCAGTTAGTAACGATGCGTCACTACGGAAACCAGCAGTAACGTTAAAAGATAATTTATTATTCAAAGTTGAATTAACGTTCAATAATTTGATCCGAGCCGCAACAAAGTAGTAGTTGTGCGCCAACTAGATCACGGGGAGCTGCTAAATAAATAGCAGTGAAAAGAAGGTACGCTAGTAATAATTCTGTTTTTATAGAACTACAGTAAACAGTATACAAAGGCCAGCTCGTGCCAATGGTGGCTTGCTAACTCGTGCATATATTTGCCATTCGACTCCCAACACGGACCCATTGATGCCGAGCTAACCCGGCTAACGTATCATACAAGCTAAATGTCATTTCATTTCAGCACTCACATAGGCTCCAGGAGTTTAGCCAGCCATGACTTCAAGGCATCCACATTTTCAATGATCATCTTGAAGAAGACTGGAATACTGTCTATAATAAGAAAGCGCCTTTTATCAACTCTATTTTCATCGTCTATGTATTTATAAGCCTTAAGGCCTTATGTCTCTCTTCTCTGCCAGGTCGGACAAAACGGTTTACGGCTTTGGCGACACCAACAGATCTGTCGTAACGCATTGCCTGGCAGCGCACGTTTATCTGTTTTCTTTTTTGCAGTAAAATCAACGACAATAGGTCTAAAAATACGAAGAGACCACAAACGATGTTTAAAACAAAAAAACTACTGAAATTAATTTGCTTTATAATAAAAGCAAAAAATCAATTTTCTGCTTTTTGATCAGCTGACTACATTTCCCAAGAAACCCCGCGAAAAGCTGATTGTGGGTGTCATCATTCAAACACCGGTGGCGTGGTTGTTCTCTTGTCAAATTTGTAGAGTATCACAGTCTTTTCTTTTTTGCTAACAGCAGAGTGACGAAAAGCAGATACATTTGCCGAAAATGACGGTAAGTTTAACTGAACACGTTTTCCGAAATTCCTACTGGTTGGTTATTTTAGTAGAAACCAACTAAGTACATCAACTTATGCGACTGTTAGCTAAGTTAGCTAACATGAGCTGTCGAACCAGCTGCAGGAATGGAAATATAGAACCGGTATTATAGCACAATTCTGCACTTTCCTCTTTTATAGAGATAATGCATATTTATCTGATGAGCTTTTATTACAGTTCCGTGTTTGGCTATAATAGGTTTACAAATATTGTTTTACATTTTTGTCACATTCATGTTTAGGAGCGAAAAGGAACAGCAAAGTTGGACTACCTCAGAAAGATTGAATTAGACATTCAGGAGAAATGGGAGAAGGAGAAAACATTTGAGAGGGACGCACCAACAACAGTTGGAGAAAGTTCAAAGTGAGTACATTCCTTTGGTGTTCATGATCTGAATATTTATTTTTCTTGTGTATAATGATTATGTCCCTAATCCCAATAAAATACCCAAGACTTTTGCATTTTATACTCATTTACCTTAGAGTAAAGTGGAATAAAGTCTTCCTGCCCGTTCTTACCCATTATTTTTATTTATTTTTTATTTATGTTTTTAGCAAAAACAAGTACTTCGTCACCTTTCCCTATCCTTATATGAATGGCCGTTTACATCTTGGTCATACATTCAGCTTGTCCAAGTGTGAGGTGAGTTTTTAATGACAAAACTATCTATCTATCTATCTATCTATCTATCTATCTATCTATCTATCTATCTATCTATCTATCTATCCATCTATCCATCTATCCATCCATCTATCCATCCATCCATCCATCCATCCATCCATCCATCCATCCATCCATCCATCTTTTTGAAGATGTAAAAAGCCTGAGATGTACATTTCCATTCATTGACCAATTATGTCTGTTGAGCTGAAAGGTCATAAATATTTCTCAAGTAATATTTATAGATTTGATGATCCTATTGTTATTTGTGGCTGGATTTGAGAAAAAAAATTGAATTGTTTTTCAAAGAAAAGCATTCTAACATCGACTCACACATGAACAACAGAGCATGGCTTCTTGGAGTTTGATATTTATCTTCAGATCTTATTTTCTTTTTAACTCACTGATCTTTGTTTTTGTAGTTTGCTGTTGGTTATCAGTCTCTCAAGGGGAGGAAATGCCTTTTCCCATTTGGGCTACACTGCACAGGAATGCCAATCAAGGTCAGTTTATTCCTGTGTTTGACATTTTTTCCAGGTCTGAAATATGCTTCTTCATTTACTGCTTGGGAAATAAAAGGAAAATTTGTTTTGGAGATTTTCATTGTTCAATAGCCATGTACCAAGAAAGACAGTTTTACATTGGTAATGTCTAAATAAATATAATATAAAGAAACAATCTAAGCAACTTGAAAAACACAGTTTCTGCTTAATGTGGAAAGCTACAATCGTATTCAGGATGTTGCCACAAAAAAGTTAAAGCTCCAAACATAATGTTATATTTTAATTGCTTTTTTCATTTCTGAAACAAGTGTTCTTCCTCTGATTAACGCAAATGCAAATCTTCAACTGCACATCTTTTCAACCAGGCTTGTGCAGACAAACTGAAGAGAGAGATGGAGCTGTATGGGACGCCTCCACAGTTTCCAGACGATGAGGAAGAGGAGAAGGAAAAGCCAAAACCATCTGATGAAATCATCATCAAGGACAAAGCAAAGGGCAAGAAGGTGAGAATCTGCTATTTATTTTGTAAACTAATTATCAACACTCTAGCAGGAATTGTTTTTGTTACCAATACCAATAATTATTTTTAAATTAGAATTAGAAATAACCATTACAATGTTTATATCTTCTTATTTCTTTGTCAGAGTAAAGCAGTGGCCAAAGCAGGATCCTCCAGCTTCCAGTGGGACATCATGAGATCTTTGGGGCTTAATGACAAGGAAATTGTTAGGTTTGCAAATGCAGAACACTGGCTGGAGTACTTCCCACCCTTGGCTATTAAAGATCTTAAAAAAATGGGAGTCAAGGTACCGTAATTGTAATTTTTTTATGACTTTTTCTCCTTCAGTTAAGCTTACACCAGAAGTCAAGTTACCAACATTATATGCAGCAAAATAAAATTAAAAATTAAAAACATTGTTTCGCCCACCTTGTGGAAGGAACTCGCATTGGCAAAAACACTTGTTGGCCTCCTGTTTCTAAAAAAGCCTTTTATTTTGCTCGAACAAGAGTTATGGGGACAGAAGTTACGAGGATTTGTGGTTTCAAAAAAACTTTTCCTCCTCCCTCTCACTGACTCCTAAATACTAAAAGCTACACCTCAGGCTTAAGGTGAGCACAGATAGTGTGGGAGGAGTACTGAACCGACAAACCCACATTCAATGTTTGATTGATTGGTTGATTGATTGATTGATTGATGCTCATTAGCCTTACGTAAAGGTGAGACTATTCTTCCTAAGGTCCACTTTAAAAGAATACATGCCTCATTACACACCATCATAAAAATTCATACATCATTAAGTACCTACATATGTGCATATTGATAAAATATATGCAAATAGAAATAATCTATTTAAAAACATAATGTGTTCTTAGCATTAGAAATTGAACATAAATACATATTAGACTGAATCTGACTTCAGCAAGCATTTCTACTTTCGTTTGTCCTAATTTACTGAACCTTTATTTCAAAGTTTTTTCCTTCTGTCTCTTTAAAGGTGGACTGGAGGCGTTCTTTCATCACCACAGATGTGAACCCCTTCTATGACTCTTTTGTTAGGTGGCAGTTTGTCACACTAAAGGAGAGAAAGAAGATCAAGTTTGGCAAAAGGTGAGTTTCAAATCTATAAATGTAAAAAAAAAAAAAAAAGCAATGCATTTGACTATTTTAGCTGTATTGTTGTTGTTTTTTACTGGAGGAAAGAAGAATATATTTGCATAATAGAAGAACTAGATGGTGAATGATATGTTCAGCTGATGTACATTTTTACTTTCTTTTTTTATGGATATATGTTGTTTCCGCAATCTTTTGCAGGTATACCATCTACTCTCCTAAGGACGGACAGCCATGCATGGACCATGACAGACAGACTGGAGAGGTAGACCTCCCGCTCTTTGATTTAGAAAAACATAATTTACCTCAAGAAAATCTAAATCCACCACTGCTTAAAATAACAGTGTTTCCTATTCAATATAAATAGATTCACTCAATAAACCTGTTTTTTTATTTTATGCACCGTTTTTCCTTCATCTTGATTTCTGTTTAGTTTGTTACTGGTATGATGTGATAAGGATGTTTTTATTTAGAACTTTTGCTTCTTCCTTGCATGCAGGGTGTCGGACCTCAAGAATACACTCTCATCAAGATGAAGATAGTTGAACCATATACGGCAAAATTCAAATCCAAAGTATTTTACAGCAGGTAACACGTCCAAAACTGTTGCACTTCTAACTCATTTAGTTTTAACCTGATTTTTCTAAACTATTTGTTTGAAGCCTACATTTATTTTGATAGGCATTGACTTTACATTTGCTCCTACTTGACATTAAATTAACGTTATTCTTCTTACAGTGGCATGAAGGGAAAAAACCTCTTCCTCGTGGCCGCCACTCTGAGACCAGAAACCATGTTTGGTCAGACGAACTGCTGGGTGAGGCCCGACATGAAGTACGTGGCGTTTGAAACAGCCAGCGGAGACGTCTTCATCTCCACCAGGAGGTCAGCCAGGAACATGTCCTTTCAGGGCTTCACCAAGGAGAACGGAGTGGTGCCGGTGATCATGGAAATCCTGGGGCAGGTGCTTAAAAAAACCAAATCTTATTTATTTATTTTTTATGCAATCTGTGGTCATTTTAGTCAATTTGCTTTACTATGTTTTAAAAATTTAAAGCAACACGGTTCATGGAACAGTTTAGCTTTTCTTATCTGTTTAAAGCAAAGATTACAGTAAAACATTTTCCAGACGCAATAAAGGAGGAGATCTTTGTCTGGTTGTGGGAAATTAAACGAGGCTTTTCTTCATATTTTTATTTTGTAGGATCTCCTTGGTTGTGCCCTAAGTGCTCCTCTGACTTCCTACAAGATAATCTACGCTCTTCCCATGCTCACCATCAAGGAGGACAAAGGTACACGCATTCGACCTTTTTTGTCTTTGTTTTTGTGATTTCCTCCTTTTTATCTTTTGTTTTCTCAAAGTTTTGAGAACAGACGGGAGCAGACAGGTTTCCATATCACCGCCAGAGGAAAAAGTAATGAAGAATTTTCTTATGGAATTGGACAATTAGCAAAAACTTTTTTTTTTTTCTGCTGCAAACTTTGTCTATTCTTCAGCTTAAACAGGCTTCAGGGGGGTTGTTACCCATAATTAAATTGTTTTGTTGATGAAAATATGCAAAGCCATGTGACAGGAATTTCCAAATCATTAAGCTGAACCTTTTATTAATTTTTTTTTTTTTTTTAGTTTAGAGAATTTTAATGATAATGAATCTCCAAGGCTTGGTGTGTCACCTCTTCTAATGGTTATGAAGTGCAGTAATTACCAGTAAAGCACATAATAGGTCGTTGTGTGTCTCTTCTCACAGCTGGTCTGTTTGCAGTCGGAGTGCAACTTTTAGAGGTTAGCTTTGTGCATTTTATGTGGTGTTGAGAACCGTGTTTACTCTGTACAGGTACGGGAGTGGTTACCAGTGTTCCATCTGACGCTCCTGACGATATCGCTGCTCTCAGGGACATCAAGAAGAAACAGGTGATGTTTCAAAACTTTAAATAACCGAATCTTGCATGGTGGCGCAGTGGTTAGCGCTCTTGCCTTGCAGCAAGAAGGCCCCCGGTTCAAGTCCCAACTGGGGGACCTGAAACTGAACATCAATGGGGGGGCCTTTCTGTGTGGAGTTTGCATGTTCTCCCCATGAATGCGTGGGTTTTCTCTGGGATCTCCGGCTTCCTCCCACTGTCATAAGTATATTGGCAACTCTAAATTGTCCCTTGTTAGTGTGAATGTGTTAGTGTGAATGGGTGTGTGATTGAGGACATTCTACCCTGCGACAGATTAGCGACCTGTCCAGGTCGCCCACAAGTGCCCAGGATAGGCTCCGGCAGCCCCGTGACCCCAAAAGGGAAAAACGGAATAGAAAATGAATGAATGAATCTTTGCAACATTTGTGACAGTAGATACATTTTTATTTCACCAGCGTGATGGAATTTATGTTTTTATAAACTAACTTTGGTTGTCTGTTGTGTTATGATGTCTGCAAAATCCCTCTTATTTTTAAGACTTGAATGATCATTTTTCTATTTATCAGTAACAACAGAACATCTTTTGCATTTCCAAAAGGCTTTACGGGAAAAGTACGGAATTGAGGACAAGATGGTATTGCCTTTTGAGCCGGTAAGCTAATCCTATTTTAAAAAACAAAACAACAATATTAATTTGAATTTGCTGATTGGCTGTTTTGTGTGCTCGTCAGATCCCAATCATTGACATCCCAGGCTATGGGAACCTGTCTGCTCCTCTGGTTTGTGATGAGCTGAAGATCCAGAGCCAGAATGACAAAGAAAAGCTGGTTGAAGCCAAAGAGAAGGTTTATCTGAAGGGCTTTTATGAGGGGGTGAGTGCAAACAGCTCCATGGGTCCAGCACACTACTGCTTCTTTGTAAACCCACTGTGGAATTCAGGTTTGGAGCCTAATATCTGTACAAGTCTAAGTATGCTAATATTCAACTGTGTGCCATGTCTTTCCCTCAGATTATTAAATCCAGTCTGCCACTGAAAAACACACAAACAGGCTGAATTTATATTCCATACTCCCTACTCATTGGCTGTAGGATTCGAATAACTTAAACTGATTTACTTTTATATTTGAAGACACAATTTTATCCCCAAAAATCGACCTAATCAGTGCAGTTATGTCACTGAGTTGAGGCTATTTCCTAGACAATTTTTCGGATGTCCACTTCACTGGGCCCCCTTACTTTCTGTCAGTATCATTGGCCCATCCTTTTGACACTGTCATTTGAGCGTACTCAGAATGTGCAAGAAAAATGTGTCCAAATAGTAACAGAGCTGTTATGAGTGTCTTAACGATCTTTAAACCTGTCTGGACTGCTCTCCGTTAAATTTGTGTCATCAAAAAATGTGAGAAAATTATCTGTGGAAAGAAGTTGTGACTGATTAGAGATGAGAATGTGATAGTCCCAGCATGCTAGACTGGTAGAGCTCGTATGCGAAACGCCAGCAGATTTTACTCTTCGATTTTACTCAGGACATTCATACGATTTAAGTTTAGTAGAATTCCAGGAGAAAATGTTTATTTTTGTTTCTTGAAAAATGACATTTGAACTTTTGGGGCTTTATTTTATGTGGGATTGGAGTACAGTGTTCCATAAATAACCTGCAATAAATTGGTGAAACTGGAGAAGTAGAATTACAGATATTTTAAGGGCTGTAAAACCTCTCAGTACACACTTTATAGACAGACATGAACATTTTGACACTTTTCTCTCTTGTTTAAAGTCTAAAGCTTTCATAGAAAAAAATAAACCAAATCCACTATTATAGAATGAAAATAAAACATCTGAACAATTTTAAGATTTATGTAAGCGTCTCTGTACAGAAGACACGGCGCAGAAGAGATTTATTGACCAGATCAACAGCTAATCAGGAGGCAGAACACAATGCATACATAAAAAAGCACGCAAAGCTGGGCTAAAAAAGATATCTGCAAAGCAAGGAGGCAGCAAAAGGTGAACCATGATATAGTGAGGGATCACTCTATTACAGACCTGAAGTGTCAACTAATGAAAGAAGGGAATCAACTTGAATGTTCATTTGTGAATAAATCTCTGTCTTAGATTATGCTGGTTGATGGCTACAAAGGCCAGAAAGTCCAGGATGTTAAGAAGCCCATCCAGAAGATGATGGTTGAGAAGGTAAAACTCAAAGATTCTTCGAAATATTTCAACTCTGTTCTTATTTTAGTTTGTCTCTTTCTTACACCTCTGCACATTTGAAAGAATTGTAATTGTACATCTACAATAAAAGATGAAAATGATTTCTGTCAAAGGGTGAAGCCATGATCTACATGGAGCCAGAGAAACAGGTCATGTCTCGTTCTGCTGACGAATGTGTGGTGGCTCTCTGTGACCAGTGGTGAGCAGCTCAAAAACCTCTCTTTCAGTGTTCCTAATACAGTAATACTTCCAAAGTAGTAGTGATGAGTTATTTCTACTGCGCCTAATCCGGTTATGGTTGAACTTTTTGTCAAGCATCACTTAAAAATGTATGTTTAGGCTTTTTTAAGTTTTATTTGAGCCCTATGTTTGTATCCAAAAGGTATTTGGACTATGGGGATGCTGAGTGGAAGAAGCAGGCCACTGAGGCCCTCAAGTCTTTGGAGACGTAAGAAAACTTCCCAGCAGTTTTGTTGACTTTGAAACTTTGTTCCTTTATTGTTTTATTTATTGTACAATCGTGCAAAATTACAGATTTTGTGAAGAAACGAGGAGAAACTTTGAGGCCACCTTAGCCTGGCTGCAGGAACACGCTTGCTCTCGTACCTACGGCCTCGGTAAGTCTTCTTCTGCAGCTGAAGTTGATCATGCAAACTTTTTTTCTTTCCCGCCTCAGCAGGACTGGGTCGTCATAGTATGTGGATTATGTTTGCTGGTCTATAGGTGGAGACAAAGGGCTGATGATGAAGCTCCTAGCAACAGTCTGCTTGGGTTCATATAAGAATAGTTGCAATGAGGTACAGCTCTTTGCTGTATAAATCTGTTCACATATTTGTAGAATTTAAAGCAACCTCCATCAGAAACTTTAAACAAATGCTTCTGGTTCATGCTTTGTAGAAGCTTTTTTGTTTAGTTTGAACCAAACTAGTTTAATATTCAGATTATAAACAAGTAACATTTTTTTTGTACTTATTATAATTTTATTTACTCCTTTTTAGACATTTTGGGGTTAATAGTTGCCAAGTTTATGTTAATGGGGGTATTTTTTGGAGACTATTGATTTCCTGTGATTTTGGTTGAAAGCTGCAGTTATTTTTTGCTTTTTCTGACTCTTAGCCAAAATGTTTTTGATCAAAAACAGTTCAAGTACCTCAATGAAGTATTTCAATCAGCTGCTACTAAGGAATGTTTGAAGTCTCACTACGATCATCTTTTGATGTATTGTAAAAGTGTTCCCAGTTGTCTTTTAGGTTTGGTTATGCAGTTTTTTAGCCAAAATGAGAGAAAAATGGTTGTTTTCTAGGTCGTCGTTTCTGCAGAGCAACACTAGTTCATTAGAACTACTGCCCCGCCCCCTTTTCCTTTCCCCTTGTGGAGCTGAATGAAGAAAGGAGCTTGTGGCCTGCCCAGCATATTGTCACAAATACCGGCACTTTTTCGTCTGCTCCTGATTAGCAACTATTTAAAGAAATACTCAGATATACAATTTTTAGCAAAATTTTCTTAAATGATGTCCTCCTTTACAAGAAAAATGCCACAAGAACATGTTAAAATACCAAAGACACGCTTTTCTTTGGAGTGGATCTTTAAGGCTTTAAAGCAGGCTCAGGTTTTTCACATGCGTAGACACGACTTACAGTTAGGAACTTCTAAATCTTGTTGAGTGTTATTTGGTATTTTTTAACATGTTTACACAAATGGCAAACCAAGATTTTTTTAAACATGACTATTGACATGTTTTACTGATGTGGTAGATGTTAAACGATTTGCTGTGTGTGTGTGTGTGTGTATCTTTGCCTGAACATGTGTTAATGTCTCTGGTTGCCTGTCCTTCGGTTACCATAGGAACACGACTGCCTTGGGACGAACAGTGGCTGATTGAGTCTCTATCAGACTCCACGATCTACATGGCTTACTACACAGTAGCCCACCTCCTTCAGGGAGGAGTGCTCAACGGACGGGGAGACTCGCCGCTGGGCATCAAGTATGAGCACGCACTTGCACACAAAAACAAGCATTTGTCTCAAACTAATGCATGGAGTTCTGCTTCAACTGTTGTTTAAGCAGCATCTCTGTAAAGGAAAATTGTTGCTAAAAGCAGGAGTTAAGTGACTTTACAGAAGTTAGATTCGGTTTGTTCTTGAACCCACCACAGCTCTTTTTCCTAATTACGATCATTTCCATGATTCCTTGTCCTTCCTCCCCCTCTTTACCCAGGCCAGAGCAGATGACCAGAGAGGTGTGGGACTTTATCTTTTTTAAGACGGCTCCTTTTCCAAAGACAGATATTCCTAAAGAGCACCTACAGAAGCTGAGGAGGGAGTTTGAGTACTGGTACCCTGTGGATGTCCGTGTCTCCGGCAAAGATTTGGTGCCCAACCACCTGTCCTACTTTCTATACAACCACGTGGCTGTGTGGCCCAAAGACAAGTGAGTTTGACTACCAATTACACAATAAACACATCAAATCCACAATCTTTATTTAAACATCTCTTTCCAGACATGGCAACACCAAGTGCTGTACACCAACAAATACATTCATTTATAAAAGAAAAAAAAAAAAACATCAACACAGCCTCTCTCTCGTCTCTCTGCCTTTAACCTATGGAAGTAAGAACTGGACATCAGGCTGAGCAGGAGAAAGGTTGGTAGGTTGAAATGCTAATAGTTGAAACCTGCTCTTCTGGGGATGAAAGCAGCCAGCCTGCCAGCCAAGTGCAGCATCCCGGAGGGGAACCCCAGCCTCACCACAGCAAGGCGGCGATGCAGGTCTCCACCTAGAGCTGCAGTGACTGATCAGCAGCCGACCTATAGGGAGAGAATCCAACTAAGGAAGCAATGGAAATAAAATTATCCTAAAAGTGGGTCTTGAAGCCTTTTCTTAGAAACATCCCCACTTTCTGTGGCCCCCAGGTCTTCTGGCAGAAAATTCATTTTTTCCAATGGGAACAGTTAGCAAATCAATGTCAGAGGATCTGCGGGGGTTCAAAGTTTACAAAAAAGATCAGAACGATAAGAAGGCACAAGACCATTAAGACATTTAACAGCTATTTAAAGTACCTTCAGATCAATCTTAGAGCAGAGGCATACGCTCTAGTTCGTACATATCTGACATCTTGTATTTTTTATAGCCTAAAAACCAATGAAATGATTTAAAGCAAGATGCATAGAAATCAGTAATAATAATCAACATGTATTTCACATATGTAGAGAGTAGTTTTTTGTAAGCAAGTCAACATTTGAGTGTTTTTTGCAGTTGACTATGACTTAGTTTGATTTACTTTCAGCTTAGTTTTTACACATCTTTCTATGTACAATAATGTCTCTAAACGGACAATGTTTTTGGATTCAGAAAAAGGGTCACTGCAAATAAATCCAGAGTTATTTCTGGTTGTGAAACATGTCTATCCTGGTGGGAAATTTCTCTCTGAGAAATATGGGACTGTTATGCAGAAGAAACTTGAGATTCCTGAAAGGTTTGAAATTAAAATCATCAAGGCCTTTGCACTCATCAGTTCACAACTTGTTTGTCCCAACATGGAGGTTTAAGACGGATGCGTTTGACAGCTCTCTCTACCACTGACATCCAAAATGCTACATTTACAGAAGAGGAACATTTCTCAGTTTTTCCAAAAGCAACTTGGCTAAGAGCCCAGAAGGAGCTCCGAGTGACCCAATATCTGCAGATTCTGAAGCTATTCTTCTTAGTTTGTCAACAGTATGGAGCGTCAGACAAGACATTAAAAAAATGCTCTTATTGTGATTGGTGTTTTTAAACATTAAAATTTTGTTTGCAGTAAGAAGTGGCCTCAAGCAGTTCGAGCCAATGGACATCTGCTCCTCAACTCTGAAAAGGTAATTAATGGATGTCAAGTGAAGATTAAAGAACATAACCCAATCAAATGCAAATAATTTTAACGTTAATTTGGGGCAGTTTTAATATGATTATTCTTGTAAGATGAGATTTTCTTCTCCTGCAAATGGCATTCTGCCTTGTATAATCTGTGGGTTTTTTGTTTTCTTTTTCCCACCAGATGTCCAAATCAACCGGAAACTTCCTCACTCTTAGCCAAGCTGTTGAAAAGTTTTCAGCAGATGGTAAAACCACTTTATTTCTGATTTATTCTTTGTTTACCCTCTACTTTTTTCTAACTATTGTATATGCTTTTTATTTTTTGCAAAATTCAATATTTCTTCTCTCTATTGGCGATGTTAAGATAGTTTATAGAGTCAGAAAAAAGTCATTCATTTACCTTGTTTTCACAAAACTGTCAAGAAAACATGGCACTCAGATGTTGTATCTCGTCTAAAGTCTCTGAAGCAAAACTGTTTTCGACATGTCTATGAATAAAGATATAAATAAAACAACCAGGACCTTCACGGTGCTTCTGATGTTTTTCTTTTATCACAGGTATGCGCTTGGCTCTGGCTGACGCGGGGGACACGGTGGAGGATGCAAACTTTGTGGAGACCATGGCTGATGCTGGCATCCTACGCCTCTACACCTGGGTGGAATGGGTAAAGGAGATGATTGCCAACCAGAACAACCTTAGAACCGGACCTGCGGATACCTTTAATGATCGGGTCTTTGCCAGGTAGTTAAGTTGATGAAATTGTAAATGGATCGGCAAAATCAGGTTTTGTAATTTGATTGTTTGAAAAAAAGAATTGTATCCAATACTACTTGCACGTATTTATGTGTGACCAAGTACAAAACTGATTAAAATGTATGTTGTCCACTCGTAATACACGCGGTCAAAACGCACATTGCTGCAGTGCCCGCACATCTTTTAACCCTAATCGTAACTGTAACCCCGCCCTAATTACATGTGAATAGTCACTTCCTGTTTTGTTTATCCATTTGTTTTTCACAAAAGAAAAAAACCCTCTAAAGGAGGGTACTACCGGTTAAATGTCTTTGCTAAGGATCCTTATGTGACTAACTGAAACTAGCCATAAATGTGTTTAAGGATGACTGCTATTTCCTGAGCTTCCACCTACACAACAGTTTGTTTCTTTGCATGATCTCCTTATTTGATGGTTTTTCTCTGTCTTCTTCAGCGAAATGAACGCAGGAATCATAAAGACGGAGCAGCACTATGAAAGAATGATGTACAAGGAGGCTCTGAAGAGCGGCTTTTTCGAGTTTCAGGTACAAACGGGAGCTAGATTAAAGCAGGGAGTACACTGAAAAAGGTAAAAGGTCCCAAAAATGAGTGAAATATCTGTCTACAAAACTTTAATTTTGCCCTAAAAGTAAGTAATGCTGACCCAAAAGAACAAAGCCCACAAACCCAATGGTTGCACAATGTCTGTGAAAAACAAATTAATAATAGTAACTGACAGTTTTGAGATTATCAGCTCATATAGAGCAAAACTAAGCAGGTAATAAAAGAATTTTATTTCCTTTGAGGCAATATCCAAGAAATGTTGTGTTTATGGAAGTCACAAATTATGTTAAATTTTTGTGCAACCTTTTATGTCTTTATTCTTGGCTCTGAAAACGCTAGACTGCACTACAATATTTTATTTGTATATTTTGTCTTATGTAGTTCCACAATGTCTAGAGTTCTTTTAGACATTGAGGTGTTTTTTTTTCTTTTTTAACTTTTTAACACAGAACCACGAATCAGTAAAATTAAGGTAAATACAAAGGTAAATAACTCAAAAGATGCAAGAGTTTCAAATGTCTGCGTACAGTGGCTTTAGGTTGCACTTGTCAGACGTGTTGTTTTACTTTCATTGTTGTCCTTTTTAAACATTTCTGTCGTTCTAAAAAGGCTTGGCAACAAAGTCTGTCTCCTTCAAATTAAGATCATGTTAAAAAATTCAAATTTGTAAATATTTACAATATATATAAAAGAAGATCATGTAACAAGTGTTTTGATTCTAATAGAGAATGCAAGAGATTTGGAAAGAGATTTCGTGTGTCAGCTCTTGTGGATTTAAAGACATTTGTGTATTATTTTTTTGGGATGGGTATAAGCTTTGAGACCTTGGCTATGTCTGAATTCCTACCCTAAGCCCTAACTACTAAAAAACTATATAGTGTGGGACTACTGTATTTTAGAAGAAATTCTGACACCATATTCACTACTGTTTTTTTATGGCAAATATGACATCATAGATTTCACAAAATGAAAATCTAATTTATATGAGCGTTTTGCTACAACCATTTATGAATCAACTGAGTTTAGGATATAAAAACGTTGATGAATAATAAATACATTTAAATACAATTTTTTTTTTCACAAAAATTGTTTAAAGCAATGCATTGTGGTCTATATTCGCCAATCTGGTGAGCATTAATGCACACTGGTTTTTCGCAGAGACTTCTTGTAGATTTCTAAGACACTCGATTTTGAAATTGTAGATTCCGACAGCTCTACAAAACGGTGAACACACTATATAGTGCACTATGTAGTATGTAGTGAGGGAATTCAGACATAGCCCTCATCTGTTAAAACAAGTGATACCATGATGGCGAGGAAATGTGAATTATATGGGAGGAAATATTTGGACAAGTCCGTGTGCACTACATAGTTTATTGTGACTCGAGTATGTGCAAGTATGATGTGTTTTTTTTAAATAGTTCTAAATCCTTAAATCTTTTATTACAGCATCTTATCTAGAAAGAATAGTTAACTCAAAAGTGGAACAGGCCTTTACTTCTATAGAAGAATGTTAAAAAGGCATGAATGTGTGTTTTTTTTAGGCCGCCAAAGACAAGTACCGTGAGCTGGCCATTGAAGGCATGCACCGCGACCTGGTTTTCCAGTTCATCGAGAGACAAACTCTGCTGCTGGCCCCCATCTGTCCACACCTCTGCGAATACACATGGGGGCTGCTGGGCAAAGTAAGTGGTGATCAGACTTACAACCACACCGCCTGATTTACTGAGTCATATCTGTGCTGGAACGTGTTTTTTTTTTTTCTTGCATCTTGGGATGGACTCTTTACCTTGAGATTCATGAGGGGCCCGGGGTAGTCCCGGTCCCGCTGCTGCTTAACCCGTGTAAACCGCTTGATAACACTTTCCCAGAGTCTGCTGGGAGCCCGCCTTCAAACCGAGCTGTTGTCTCTGTGGCGTGAAGCAAATGCACACGCTGTTGCACACTTCCAGCAATGACAGCCCAGAATATTTTTACACTCAAATTTATGAATATAAAAGAGTGCTGCTGTGCTGGTGATGGGCTCCTCAGTTGTCGCTTAGCAACAACAAAGCCCCACAATCTTTTTTCAAAGCATTACTGTGTTTTGTAAAATTGTCATAATAGCCAAATGGCAAAGACACTCCTGACTTTCTTTTTCTTTTTTTGTCTAATAGTAATGCAACCTCTTGCTGTGTTTGAATATGTTTGTAAAGCTTTGATCGGCCTTATATCTGGCTTTTTCTTGTTGTTGTTTTTTTTTTTTATACACCTCCCTCCTTATCCTTTTCCTCATGACAGACGAGTTCCCTGATGAAGGCATCATGGCCTGCGGCAGGTCCAGTCGATGAGATTCTGGTCCGCTCCTCCCAGTATTTAATGGAAACTGCACATGACCTCCGTTTGCGGTTGAAAGCATACATGCTTCCTCCTAAAAACAAGGTAAAATAACTGCTCTGTTATGCTGCATGGTTAACTTGCACACGAACAAAAATACCTGAAAGACATCTGAATCGATCGTTCCCTTTTAAGACTTTGTGTATTTTTCCCTTCTTTTGTGGCCCAAACCTGTAAACTCTCATTGTGGATCTATTGATGTCAAACCCTGTGATTCCCTCACGATATTCTCTATTCTGTAAGATTCGCATAAAGACTGGAGGGATGGTTGTGTTCACAGCAGGAATCCGGTCTGTTGTTTGCTGACAGTTTGTGCAGTTCAATACATGGCTGAAGGCAGCTGAGAGAGGAAAGCACAACCCATTATTGACAAGTTCATAGTCAGGTGATAAGTTGGGCTTTCAGCACACAAATATAGATTTTTGTGTTTTTTGCTGTGAAGGCGTAACCGAAGAAACCGCATACAAGTCGTTCCCATTCTGGCATTTATATTTTCAGTGATATTTCTCTATTTTTGTTCCTTCCACAAGAAAGCACATTTGAGTCGACTTAAGGCTTAAGTTTAGATATCGTGACACTTTTTGCACAGAAGCATCTCGAATAAACCACTTTCTATTGTTATTCTAAATAAGCAGTTTAAATCTAAAATGTTTCTCAATCCTGTTTCTCCAACAGAAAGGTGACACAAAGCCCCCAGGCAAGCCCTCCCACTGCACCATCTACGTGGCCAAGAGTTATCCTCCCTGGCAGCACAGTGCCTTATCCCTGCTTGGCAAGCACTACAGGGTGGGCAAGCAAATCCACAATCTGACATATACACAGAATGTAGTCTGCTAATTGAAACACAAATCAACAAAGACAGATTGAATGCTGTTATTTTTCAGTGACATTTTCTGGAGGATCTTCTCCTGTTTGTCACTTTTTTTTGGGGTCTTTTCAGAGCAATAACGGAGTTCTTCCAGACAACAAAGTGATAGCAGGCGAGTTGGGAGCCCTGCCTGAGCTGAAGAAGTACATGAAGAGACTCATGCCTTTTGTAGCCATGATCAAGGTAAACCATCCAACCAAACATCAACGGCCAGCTTTATCCTGGTATGATGTATTTCTGTGTCTAGAAACCAACATATACAAAAATAAGCTGATTTGCATTCAACTTCATCTTATGATTCTCAGGCTTTTGGGAAATTACAAAATAATGTTTTTTAAAGTCACACTCTGATCATCTTTTGATCTATTTTCAAAGGGTTCCCAGTGGTCTTTTACTTATGGTTATGCTGTTTTTAGCCAAACCTGTGTCTTTTTCTTGGACATAGTTTCTGCAGAGCTCAGAATTCAGTTCAGAATTCGCCTCTGGGTTGTAGGCTAGACCGTTGGTAACTGAGCAAGCCTTCCCCCACTTCCCATCATCCACCTTTAAACACTCTCTCCTGCTAACTTAAATACGCTCACAACCCCAACCTAACATTAGCGGTGCAACAAAAGTGGCGACAAATGTTGAAGCTATCCAGCCGTACACTTTTTAGCCAGATACCAGCTCAGACGATCTAGTTGTCTGCAAGCGAATGAATCATATATATCCTCCATCGTAAGAATGCCACAAAAACCTGTTTAAAAATGTTTTTTTTATAAGAGTGGGTCTGTTAATGGTTAGACATGTTTCTTTTTCCTAGAGTTCTGAAAGACAACTTTTGCTGAAATGCATTTTTTTTTGTCTGTTTTGTTTTGTGTGTGAGCTTAGGTACGGGTTTGTTTTGACACTTTGACACCTCTGTGGCTGCATTTCACACTTGCAGTTATGGTGTTATATCAGACACTGCTTCCTTTTTTTAATCATAACAAGAGAATCATCATTTTAGGTTGAAATTGTATGTATGTCTGCTCTTTGTATAACATCATGTGTTTTCAGTCATATGAAACATATATGCTGAGGCTGCTGAATTAGAACAGGCATTACTTTAAATTTGATAAATTCAATCTCGTAGATTATGTTTCTATTTCTCTCATTTTTTAATTTACATCTGAGACTGATTTTAATGCCGAGTCATTGAGTTTGAAAGAAAACAGATTTTCTTATTCTGTTTTAATGTTTCAGTTCACCAGTTCATTTCAAATGAATGGCATGATTTAGGCTGCGTTCTCACTGCAGGCTGAAACGACCCAATTCTGATTTCTTTTTTTTTTTTTTTTTGCCCCCATGTGACCTGTATCTGGTCTTTTCATGACAGTCTGAACGACACAGATCCGATCTTTTCAAACGTGACCCAGGCCACTTGGGTATGTAGTCCTGAATCCAATACGTATCCGATCTTTTGAAATGCGACCTCCGTCTGAACGGCCAGGCCACATGTATCCGACCCGTACGTCATCGATACACTACAAAAGTCATCATTCTGCGTTGAAGTAGGCGGGAACGAGAACATAAACATCAACCATGGTGGACGATGCTGCTGAGACCAGTCAGTGGAAGGGAAGCGAGGTCACCGATTGGATTCACATTTGGGGTGATCACTCTATTCAGGTCAAACTCCAGGGCTGTCATCACAACCGGGCGGTTTTCGAAAATATTTCCAGCAGTGGTGTTGAACCTTTCCCGTGATGACTTTTTTTCCGTGGTCAGAAGCGCGGGGGAGACCTTCTCCAGGGCCGAAGGCGGATCCTCCTTTGGGGTTCACTTCCCTGTTGGGACCCTTAGATTTTCCAGAGCGGGTTAATAAAGAGTCAATAGCATTTAATCTGGGGGAAACCTTCTTTTATCACCGTTCTCCTTCCTGCATAACACACAACATGAATGCGCGCCCCCAACAGACTTCCACTACAGTGGGTCCAGACGATCCTGGCTCCAATGCCTTCTTAAAATGAGAAGATTGTAATTGTGCTGCTCCTTCGTGAAAATGCATGTAATAATGCAAAAAGAGCTCCGCTGTTGACAGCACTGTTGTTGACATCCATTGTTAACGTTAACTACTTCCACAAACAACGAGTGACGTCGTTCCCCGTTGAGTACTCTTCTGCGCATGCGGGTCACTTCTGGGACATTTCATGGTCACACTGTAGATCACAAAAGTTTGCATTTACGGTAATTGGAATTGTGAACGGCCTTGCAAAAAAATCTGATTTTTAAAAAAAAAAATTGGAATTGAATTAAGCCCTGCAGTGTGAACGTAGCCTTAGTCTAAGTCAGTTATCTTTGATCATTCTATGTCTTATTCGTTAGGAGAACCTGGAGAAGAATGGACCCAGGGTTTTGGACCTGCAGCTGGAGTTTGATGAGAGGACCGTTCTCATGGAGAACCTGGTCTACCTTACAAATTCTCTGGAGGTTTGTTGTTAACCGTCAGTAAACAGATGTAATTCCAGCAGAAGGATTCCTAGCCGTTCATCCCTATAAGAGCTCTAGGAGCTTAGTGTTGAACAGTGTTTATTTTATTCTTAATGAAAAACTCTAAACTTGACCAGCCTCTGTTCAGTTATGCATAAATGTAAAACTATGACATAATTCTGTTTCAGAGCTTCATCCCAGTCTGAGCTAAGCTGTCATTTGAGAAATCCCTTAATACTTTTGTCTGCACAAAAGCTCAGACTTGTCAGAAAAGAAAACTCAAAGTCCAGAAAATACTTTGGAGAAACGCACTCAGAATGGAAGGCTTGACAGAAAGCACATCAGAGGGAAAGCCTGAATCTTAATTCCCTGGTTTTTGATCAATCTTAGGCCAAGACAGGTTTAGAGCAGAAAAAGAGCTCATGAAAGTGAAGTAATGCTGTTCTGTCAAGTCCTCATCAAAGGATATCGCTTTACATTCTTCAAAATGAAATATTGAAGAAGTTTTTTTTTTTTTTTTTCAGTCCAAAACAGTGATTTGAGCCATTGTTAGTTGGTTCAGTCCTTGCTACCACATATTTTTTACTTTTATGAAATCATGAAAATCTGCTTAAGTGTGTAAAGGAACAAATGTTTTTTTCTTCTTCAAATAGAATCCCTTTGAACAGGATTGTTCTCTCTGGTACTCTCCCCTCATGTTCTAGTTCCACATGCACAGGCTGGCGCAAAGCAGATCCCGATCAATCCTTCAGCTGGGTTAATGCCACCTGCGTAGGCCGGTGTGCATACCAAACTCACCCCTCACTCGTGGATTATGCAGCTAACAGAGCACTAATATATTTCCCATAATTCCTCCATGACAGCTGGAGCAGATCGATGTCTTATTTGCAACTGAGGCTGATGACAAAGTGAAGGAAGACTGTTGCCCCGGGAAACCGTTTAGTGTTTTCAGATCAGAGGTAAATGTTTCTGGATCTGTGTGTGTGTTCCTTTTTTTGGTTTTTCCTCTTGGTCTTTAAATATTTTACGAGTGTGTCCACATTTTAATCCCTTCAACTACTTGTTTTTATACGTACTAACCCTATTTCGTAGTAGTTCTTTTAAGCGTTGAGCAAAAGATACATCTATTTAATGCCTTTTATTCTATGACTGTCTTTTTCTTAGCCCGGAGTGTGCGTGTCCCTGGTAAACCCTCAACCGTCCAATGGCTTGTTCTCAACAAAGGTCGACATCCGACAGGGAGACAGCAAAGACAATGTCATCCGGCGACTGGCCAAGGTCAACAGACTCATCAAAGGTTAGTTAAAGACTAAAACCAAAAAAAAAAAATAATAATAATAATATTCAGCTCAGTGGATCAAAGTGGTGTTGTTTTTTTAATGATCTGAGCAGAATTCTGGCACATATTTTTTGTGCCAAACGTTGCATCACGCATCTCCAAGGTTCAGCCGAGATGTACACATGCTTCATTTGCCTTTTTTTCACCCCCATCTTGCCCCACTTTGCTGTTCCTCACCATCTGTCATCCAAAAATGTTTGAGAATAATGAGAATATGCAGAGAGAGTGAATCCATCATCCACAACAACAGAGAAATTCTTTCTTTTTAGTCGTTTCTGTGAAACAAATAAATATGGATCAACTTTTGGGTCAGTTTATATTTATCTTAAGACATGTCTATGAAGACTCTCATTCATCCAGGTTGGTTCCATCATAGTAGTAGGTTTAGGGGCTGTCATCTGGACCTACCGCTGCGGCCGTGGTGCATCGGTAGGGCGGTCGACCCATGATTGTAGGATTGCAGGTTCGATTCGAAGTGTCCTTGGGCAAGACCTTACCTCCGGTGGTGGGCAGGCGCCTGTGTTTGGCAGCGGAGCTGCCACCAGTGTGTGAATGTGTGTGTGACTGTAAAGCGCTTTGTCCTTGTAGGTAGAAAAGCGCTATACGCCGTTTACCATTTAAGACGATTCACCTCTTATCCAAAAGGCTTTGTCATTTTAGAATTACCCGATAAAAGAGCTGGTATGTATGCGCTCATGGGGGAGGAGTCAGACCTGAAACCGGATGGTATTGTCAACTTAGCCTACATGGTTTCGGGTTGTTAAGAGTCCTTTGTCCTCAGCTGGGGGTTGGGGAGCCAGTGACTCCCTCCCCAAACTGGTCATCTGTTTCAGCTGTTAACGACCCAGGTGGAACTTTGGGTTGTTTAGGTTTCAAGACACTGCCGTAGATGAATGGAAGGATAAACCTGAGACCACCGTTCTTATTAAGAGAAGGTTTATCCTTCCTGACAAAGATGGCTCTTTAGTCCTCGCTCAAACCGTCCTTTCTCTCTGGCTAGAATTTGGACTTCACTGTCCTCGAATGAGTGGTTTGTGGCCTTCAGGTGGAGAATTGACAGGAAAAGACCAGGTTGGATCCTGGGAGAAAACCCAAATGTGACGCAGTTAGTTTGAACATGCTTTGTCAGAATTGACGAAGTCTTTTGGATAAGAGGTGAAACGTCTTCTAACTTTAAAAACTAAGTCCAGATGAAAGCCGCTAAACCTACTACTATGATTTATCTTGAGACATATTTTATTTTGAGGAAAAGGTTCTCCATGAAGAAGTTTAAGTGTGATGATGGTTGGTCCTTTCAACATTACAGTGATACAAACCAGCAAATCGTCTTCTCAGAAGAAAACTTACAAGGTTTAAAATGAAAATTAAACTTAGAGGATTGTGTGGGTGCAGTTTGCAAACTCCATATTTGGGAGCATTCTGCTAGAACCTTCTAATGAAGCTCTTTAAACGATTTTGACAGGAAAAGACAAATTCTTTATTTTACAAAACCATTGGAAACCGACTTAGAAAATAAGAGCCTTCAACGCTGCTGAAAGATTATGAAGTTAGAAAATAATAATTCAATCATAGAAATATATTTATAGACTTGTTAAAATGCAGCAAATGATCCAATTTTCTTAGTCACCTGTCAGTCATTTCTGCCTTTTGCACATCTCCCCCCTTTTTTTTTTATCCTGACTGCTCCCTTGATCTAATTCATCCACTTTTCTCCTGCTTGCTCACACTTAAAAGCTCATCATCATTCTTTTCTTTCCAAGGTACAGTTTTCTTCATCAATGCCTTCTTTATACTTCTCCCCCCCTCCAGATTTGTCCCAGGTGAAGCTCATGAGGTACGAGGACCCTGTTTTGGGGCCTCGCCGGGTGCCTATCCTGGGACAGGAAGAAAAAGGCAAACTACCCATCTCTGAAAAATCAGTCTTCCACGTAAACCTGGAGGAGAAGAGGGTAACTCTAGCCGACAACGGTCTCACTGTAGACATCGGGGACACTCTGGTTTATCTGATCCGTTAGGGAAGCGTTTGCTTTCATGTAGGCACACAGGAGCAAGTTGCAATGATCATTCTGTAAACGCATTCACGTCACGGTAAAACAGACGTTAGATCATATAGCAAATGTCAGGGGTTTTTTTTTATCTTTGTTTTGGAAGTTACATATTACTGACATCTGAATAATTAGTTTTGTTCAAAAAGGAATCAACCTAGTTGTGAATTTAGAATGTTCAGCCCTACAGAAAATCTCTTTAATGTCATTCTTCAGCTCTGAAAGTAGCGATAACACCACAATCTGTGGCTTGTTTCTTCTGGAAAAAAAGTTAAGCTTGTAACTTTTTCTTTGCAGTCCTGCTGTTTTCCTTCCTGACACGATGTACAATAAAGAAATTTGCTTAATGAAGTTTTAAAGAACTTTGGTCGTCAGAGAGGAAATTCAGCATATGTCTCTCTTCAACCACTCATGTTGTTTCTGCATTGCAAGTCTGCTCCTGCGCCATCCTGAATGCCTGATGTCTTTCATATAGATGGTAATGTGTCTGTTGTATTCTTTTATACAGCAAAGATGTGGCATATTGTTCCCTTATGGCTTGTCAGCCTGTCAGCCAGCAAGCGTTCCTATTTTCTAGCTGTCAATCACAGTCGTCTGGTTTTTGTAAAAGAATAAAATGTTTAAAAAAAAATGGAGATGTTGTTTTTTTCTTTTATTCCCCTTTAAGCATGCATAGTAAAATAATAAGAGATGTGTTGCTGTAGTAAGACTGGTGTCTAAAGTGCCCTGGAGATTAACTTTTCTTATCTTCTTTCCCAGGATTTTCAGCTCACGTCAGTGAAAACACTCCTGTTGTGTGACACGTTTTAGAATATGTTATGTTTAGTTAGTTATAAAAGAAAAAATGTCACTCTGACTTCTATCTGCACACAAGACGAAACAAACTGCTAATTTGAGTTTGTCATTGCAAACATGGTACGTTTATGGTCGGGACATACTATCCTAACTATACATTGCAAACTGCTGGATACTTGCAAAGATTTAAAACCTTGTTTTTAGCTGTTTTACCTGCTTTTGAGTTACCTTTGATATTTCTGTCTCGTTAAAAGCTAGAATCTAGAAATATGGAAATTATTTTAATTTTTTTTTTTTTTTTTTAACTTGTCCTGTCCAACAGCTAGGCAAACAGATGAGAGCTGAAGGCCTCTTGTGTTGGAAATTATTTTTAAAATGAATCAAAATCCTTTTGCTCCAAACTCTTGACAAAAGAAAAAATGTGATCTAGGACTAAAAAGAAAAAATCAAATTGTACTTTTATTTTGTGGTTCAATCTTAAGATTGTTGTTTTAAAGTTTAACAAACGTTAAAAAGTTTGGCTGGCACTCATTGTCATTCTTTCGAAAAATTAGATTTATGTTCAAAGAATAAGTGCCACTTTTACAATTTATGAGGATGTATTTAGATTTCCCAACTTTTGTACTAAGATCATCTTCAAATTAGTGATTTCCACTGATTTTATCACCGCAATCAAAATAAACTACAACTGGGTGCGTACAAACTCAAAAGTTCCAAACTATTTTCTAGCAAAAAACTAGAACTAGCAAAAAATACCTAGTTTTGGACTGTATATCATTCAATTTGAAGTATTTCTACATTAGCTTTGTTTGCCTATTTTTCCCTTTTAAATGCTTGTGCAACTAATTTCTAGATTTTAGTATTTTGTAAGATTGCTTTTTAAGTCAAATTTACTTGGAGCACGGACAAACTTTTACTACTTTCTATTGATTTTCAAAAGATTAATGTTCTATTCCTTCCAAAGGATGAATTCCTTTAAAAGTACACTGTACTCTCAAACTGTTCTAACACACAGAGGAGTTTATGGCCAAAAGCAAATCCCAACAGCTATTTGAATGAATCAGTTCAGCTGCTTTTGCTGTTGACAAAGGGGGTTTTTCATGAATGCGGGCTCACAGAGACGTCTTCCTCCTCCTTATTGACTGCGATGTCATGTTCTCGACTCAGCTGTGGGTCGCTGCTCATCTCGTAGCTGCTCCATCTGCCAGACGAAACAAAATCCGTCTTCACAAGATAAGCTGGAAGAAACCGCGCATTTAACTTTGCAGCTTTGTGCGTACTGTTTGACAACACTAACAAAAATCACAGATGAAGACGTGTCCATTCAGGTCTTAGTGTTAAGGAGACTGGTTGCCTGGTAACCAGGCCGAGTATTTTCCTCTCAAGTTCCATTGCAGAAAAAATAGGTGAAGTAAATGCATTTTTTTTAAGTTTTATTGGACCTCAAATTTGTGCTCTGACAAGTTTGTGCTACTTCCCAATATGAGGATCACTTTGTTTAATCCAAATTCTTTGCTCCCATTGGTTTTTTAGACCTGAAGGAAACAAAAGTGTTTGCAAATGTGTCCAGAATGCAGGCAGCCAGACATTTCTGCCTTCTCTAGAACCCCCTTTAAGCTGTATAGTGATTTTCAGGATCATAAGCAAAGGCACACATAATCAAATACATATTTATATAAACAATTCTCATATCAAGGGCTGTGGAGATTTAATGGTGATTCATTCCAGCTTAACCTTTTACCAGTAAATAGACTATGACATTTTTACTGTACACGCAAGAGTCCCAGCGGTGCTGGAGCTTTTCCCAGCTGGGATTAGCCAGAGGCAGGAAAGGCTTACACTCTGGACCAAGCTTCACTGAGACTAATGACACAATCAACCATGCACGCTCACATCCAATTTAGAGCTACAAATTCAACTGAAAATGCCTACTCATAAATTGTAGATATATCCACAGCACAGAGAATCCATGGAAAAACTTACAAATCCTTTTAAGACCATACAAATGATGCACTTGCTTTGCAACTTGGAACAGGTTTTTAAAAGGGGACATTTTTTACATTTGTTTCCATTAAACATTTAGTGTTGGATTCATTCATTCAATGTCAGCAATAACCCCTAAAATTTAAATAATGCTCTTCAAATCAAAGCAAACTTTATTCATAAGGCACTTCCTTATACACATGTAATAAAGTGTTTGACATAAAAACAACAACTTAAAATCAAAAACGAAAACCTTCATACACAAAAAATGTAACTACACACAATATACCCCCCCCCCCACCCTTCCAAGTAGAGAGCGAGACTCAGGAGGTCCTACTGCAGGGGGTGTCCACATCTTTTTCAAGGAGAGCCACATTTGGTGGGGTGAAAAGGTATGAGGGACAACCAACCGTCCTGCATTCTGTGAACCTTTATAATGACATTAAATGCAAAACGCACTGCAATGGGATACTTTTCATTTCTTCACATAAAATAGAAATACATCTTAATGCGTTTTTATCAAAATTACTGTGAATTTCACATTTATACACCAGAATAAAAATGATGTAAAAGTCTTTCTAAAAAAAAAAAAAAAAAAAAAAACATTTGCCAACACTAAATATGGATTCAGATGAAATGTTACATGCTCATAGTGAACTTCTAAAATAAAATCATGTTAACAGGAAAAAAAACAACAAATAGTTATCTTAGTCAGAATTACAAACTGTGGTTCTGATCACAGAAACAAATCTGTTCGTTTCATTCTGTGCTTGAGGCTCTGAAGGCCACACGTTTTTGCCACGGGTTTACAATGCCTTATAATGTTATTTAGGCAATCAAAATCAATAAACAGTTCTTTTTAGAGAGTGCTGGGGGCCACATATTATTGATTATATGACAGGAGCCTGAGGGCCGGTGGAAATTTTGACACGGGCTGGATGTTGGACATGCCTGTCCTCCTGCAACAACCCTGACTGGCATTGATAATCCTTCTGAGGAAAACACTGGAGTTAAAGCCAAATGTAAAAGGAATTAAGTACATAACAGTACAAACAGGGGTTAATAACCAGATAAATATTATTTATTATTGGTGCCTAAATACATGAACCTGTTGTCACTGTCTTGTTAAGGGAAGTGTGTCATGTTTATGCAGACTTCTTCTTGAGGTAAGTGAACGTGAGTTTCAGTTAAGCTTTCAAACCTGTGATAGTTTCATTATGTGTCCTTGCACCACGCATGAAGCAACCACTGCATCCCTTTTCCTGTTTTTCACAGGTTTGTGCAAAAAAAAAAGTCACAGTAGACATACAAAATGAGCCCCCTCTGAAACAGAAACCATACATCTTTCATTCTTTTTCAAATGATTTCCGCTGTTCCCCAACAAGCCCGTTTTATTTCATTGTAATCAATCGTTTTCTGCCTTTACTTTTTGATTCTTAGATTGCCAGGCTTGAGTTGGTAAATATTAAGTGATTGCAATCATTTCACATCAAATTTCCCGACCTGCTGTGGCATTTGTGTGTTTTAAGCCGTCAGCCACCTTATTTCATCCTCTTCTGCACCCTGATGTGCATCTGCCCTTTCTTCATTTGCTGTTTTAGCAGGGAGTGAAAGAAGGTCTCAAACGCAAGACAACTGCGAGACTTATCTCGGCCACGCAGCTTCTGGCCGAGCCATCTGACTGCTGACTTATCTGCGCCGACACACACCCTCACACGGGGAGAGTGTCACTCCACCCCCTCCACCTCCTCCTCACTGCTGCTGACTCCGTTGCTCACTCTCCTCTCGCCTCCTTGTCTCACTCGTCTTCAGATGCCAGTGGCTCCTAGTCATGGAGGAGACAACAGTCACAGACCAGTAAGTGTTTTTGTCCCTACCAACACACACACAGTTGTCAGCACAGGACACAATCGAATTACAGCAAACAGCTTTAGTGTGTGTGTGTAGCTCAGCTTTTTCCTCACAGCTACTTTATTCTTCTGTGCAACTGTGATAAATCATGATTGGAAAACAATAGATGACCTTTTTAAATAAAAAAAACTCCCGCAGTAAATCTCTAACATTTAGTTATTATTAAACTTTATATAGCTTTGATTTCTGTAAATTAAAATGAAAATTAATGAGGGAAATAAATGCACAGCATTAATCAGAAAAGCAAAGATTTTCGAGGTTTTGCTCTTGTATCAAAGCAGAACTTTACACACAGAGCACCTACCTTTCTTATGAACTTATTTCAGGCCAGAGGCATCGATCAGGAAGACTTCTGCCGGTCAAGATGAGGAAGGGAAGAGTTCCACTGCAGGAAGTGAAGATGGCTACAAATTCAGCAAACTCCCTGCAGTGGAGGACGTCGTGCTCACGCAGCCCGGCCTCGGCGTCACCACGACGACCATCACCACCATCACCCAGACAGGAGGAAACTGGAGCACTGGCCTGTTCAACATCTGGGGAGACAAGACGACATGTAACATGAGCGCGCTGCATCGCATGAACACAGTTGGAACCTATCTGATCAGCACCACATGTGAAATTTAAAGCTCTCGATCAATATGTGAGGCTTGGACAGTGACCTCACAAATTATTTCCCTCGACACCCAAGGACTCGGTGTTGTGGATGAAGTGGTATCTTGTCCCGCATGATATTAATTTGTTTTGCCATGGCTCGAATGTTCATTTTTAAACCTGACATGTCTCGCAGAGGTCATGCTGATACCCTGAGTGATTGCAGAGGGCCATGCTTCTTAATTTCTCAATATTTTTGCCCAGAGCACCTCTCACACGATGTTGCACGCTTATTAGAGGTTTCGATTCACCAGCCAGAAGTCCATCCATCTCAGTTCAGCTCGCCATCCTTCTATGAATTAAACAGCGTGAGAATCGGCAGTCATGTGCGTCAAAGCTTGATGCAAAATGCATCACTGTGAAGCGGCTCCAGCAACAGCTGCAGTTTTATATTTCCCTTTATCACACGCTTACTGCAATTGCTGCAATTTTGACAGCATTAATTTGTGTTGGGGAAACACAACTAGGCATCAATCTATTGTATTTTTATGCGCCACAGCCATGGCATTAGTTTTTTTTTTTATAAAAAATTGATGGACAAAAGACTGAATCACTTTTAAAAATGCAAAAATGACTCAGAAAAACCTTTCTTATAACATTGACTTTTTATCACACAAAGTGTGATGATACTTACTAGTTTGGCATCCTTTTCCTGGTTTTTGTAGTTTCGGATAAAAGACAAATCCTGTTAAAAACGTTTGTTTTGATACAAGACTATGTAGATCTGATAAGAAAATAAGACAGATCTTTTTTTTTTTTTCATTTTGCTTTCTCACTGGCTGTGCTTGCAGGCCTTCTCGGGGCTCTGGTGCCATG